>VZTU01023867.1:161057-187999 GCA_013400835.1 Zapornia atra
CGCCGCACCCGCCCCGGGCTGGGCCCAAGTCCCTCCCGCCGGTCGGGACCCCGCGCAGGGCGGCACAGAAGGCCCGCGGCTTCCTACGACCGCCCGGGGACAGGACGGCCCGTATCTGGAGCGGGGGGCTCTGGACCCGTGAGGAGACCCCGCACCAGCACACCGTGGGAAGGAAAGGCCCCCGCCCGGCCGCGCAGGAGCCAGGCCACCCCTTCCCGCAGCTCCCGCCGACAGGGGCGACCCCAGCGCCGGACACAGCGGAGCTCCCCGAGAGACCGGCAGCCACGACCGGCCGCCCAGCCGGGCCCAACCCGCCCCCGTTACCTTGCCGTTCGGAGACGCCGCCATGTTGCCTACGAGTGTTTATGATGACGTTGCGCTCTTCACGTGCTTCCCCGACGCGCCACAACAATCCCCGTCAGCCCCTCCGCGACCGGGCAGGTGGCGCAGGCGCACTCGGGCGGAGACGCCCAGGCGGGGAGGGGCAGCTCTGCCCCTCACAGCGCGCTACCGGGGCGGGGGAGAAGCGGGTGCTTTTATTGCCCCCTTTTATGGCCCCCTCCAAAGCCCGCCCTCTCCTTTCTTGGTCGTTTCGCTCATTTTGGACTTCTCTCTTCCCCCGCAAGACCGGCCGGTGTTTTATCTACCGGCAAGCGGCTCCCCCGTGGGCTGAGCAGACAGGCCCCGCGGCCCGGCCCTGGCCCGGCCCTGGCCCGCCCTCGGCTGGGGCGTCGCGCTGCCAGTTCCCCCCGCTTCCTTCCCCCGCGCCCCCCTCCTTTCCCGCTCACGGGTTTAAAGGCGTTGTGGAAGTGAGGAGAGAAAGATGAGGCGGCAGCGAAATACAGAACAGCCGAGGCCGGGACGTCCCCCGCAGCGATGAGCACCATAGTGACCCTGCTCGATCTCGCAAATATGGCAGAAAATAGGAGTTCCTTCCTTTTTTTAACCCCCCTTCTCGCCCGCTAAAGCTTCCCCTGAGCCCCTCGAGGTTGCCGTTATAATTTGAGGATTGTTGAAAAATTGATAAGAAACTCACATGGTATTCTCTTTGGTTGTTTACTTCCTTTTCCTGCTGTTGCGTGACATAACTATCAGGGAAATGCTGGCCCGTAGGCACCTAACCATTACTGTAGTGAAAAATACACCACTTCCAAGATGATGGCTTTCAACACATAACATCTTAATAACAGGATAAAACCAAATCTTCATTACAATCTGATCAATTCTGCAGGTGTCAACAGGTATTGATTGGTTGTCTTTACCTGGAAAAGCATACAATGCATGGTACTACTTAAATACTTTTTTTTTTTATTAAAAAAAAGCTTTCACTTAATGTCTGCAACATTTAATATACTGCTGAGAGCCATAAATAAAGGTATTAAGACATTTGTTACATTCCAACACCGTATCACAAAATACTTTGAGCAAATGGTATGTCCCCCGAATATTGTTTAAACAGATGAATGAGATGTGCTCAGGGAAGTGATCTGCTACTCAGAAGCAGCCAAGGTCTCATTTGGTCTTTTCTGTCTCTGTCATAAAATGGCATAATTGGCTTCTGACTTCTCAAAAGCTTGTTGGGCTAGATTAACACTCATATGGTACTTTTTGGCATGGAAAACCAGATTTGCTAATCTCAGTGCAAATACTGATTTGCTTCAAAGATAGAATCATCAAATGTGTTAGGTTGGAAGGGACCTTTAAAGGCCATCTAGTCCAACCCCACTGCAGTAAGCAGGGACATCTTCACTAGGTCAGGCTTGATGGGGCTCTGACCTTGAATACCTCCAGGAATGGGGCCTCCACTACTTCTCTGGGCAGCCTGTTCCAGTGACCTACCATATTGAAGAACTGCTTCCTAATATCCAACCTAAATCTCCTCTTTTCTGATTTAAAGCCATTACCCTTTGTCCTTTGGCTACATGCGCTTGTGAACAGTTCTTCCCCATCTTTCTCATAGGCACCTTCCAGATACTGGAAGGCCACTATAAGGCCTTCTCTTCTCCAGGCTGAACAAGCCCAACTCTCTCAGCCTATCTTCACAGGAGAGGTGCTACAGCCCTTTGATCATTCTTGTGACCCTTCTCTGGAAGTGCTCCAACAGGTCTGTGTCCTTTTTGTGTTGAGGGCTGCAAAGCTGGACACAGTACTCCAGGTGAGTTGTGAGAGCCTGTTGTGACTCTCTGTATATAAATGTGCATAAAGATGAGAAAATAAAACTGCTGTCAGAGAACAAATCCTTGTAGCGCTATCTAGGTCTAGAAGGCTACAAGGAAGAAGGCTACGCATTGAAAGTGTGTCACCATAACTTAATTGCTTTGAGATTGTCATTTGCCATCTTCCACACCCGTACTGGTTTCATCTCCCTTGTGCTCTTTTCATTCTTTCTCTCTCTCACCACTTTTCTTTATTTCTTTCTCCTTGCAGTAGAATCATACATGAGTTATGTATGCATCCATGTATAATCCACGTATAATCTCTCAGCTCCCTGGAGACTGCAAGGAACAGTGAGGGTTTCCCTCACTTAGCTCCCCTGCATCCTCGCGTTCTGGCATTCGACTGAAACGGCTTCGTCAAGGTTTCTCTCAACATTCCTTTCCCAGGAGAAGCTCAGAATTAAAGATTCCCATACCACCCTTGTTAGCCTGTGCCACAATCTACAACAGATTCCTAGAAGTCTGTTATCTTCACTAGTAGAGCTGCCATCTTCCAGTTCTCTCTTTTCATAATTAGCATATTCAATCAAAGCAACCCTCTCTTTGTAGGCAATTGTGCCAGTAAATATATGTTTATCTCATGACTCACTGTTTTATTTCTCCTACAGCCATTAATCCTGATCTGAATTAAATTTATTTATTTTTAATCCTCTGCAGGCAGCTAACGGACAAGATGGTTTTCTCCTCCTCCTCCAGACTCTGTTGGCAACCATCTCTCTCTTCAATGCCAATACCCATCTGTCTCCAAGGCCTACAGCTTCCTTGATGCCTTAGTCTTAGATATCTCTCCAGATTCTCTCCTTCACATTATAGGTGGCTCCCTTGTGGACTTTCTTGTCCAACACCAGCTTAAAGCATAACTTTTCCTGTCTATCCACCCAGCTAAATGTTTTTTTCTTCTAACATTATATTTGCTGACACGGACTAATGCCATTTTGCTCTGTTTGGACTCCTGCAGAATGCTTTTGCAAAGGTCATTCATCTTTAACCCTCTCATCTAGCTCCTCCTGTCCAGCGACCAACTGTCACCCTCTCTAAAGCCCAACATAAAATACTTCTCCTTATTTTGAGGAAGATTTCCTTCCACTCACTGCCAAAGATCCACCTTCCCCATCAGGTCAACTCAGTGCTGGACTCTGCCACTTATTTGTAAACTTTTCACCCAGGAAGTAGTGTGGAAGGCATTTTCCTCAAGCTGTCCTTCCTGCACAGCAGAAACTCCCTTAGCAGCACACCAAGCTGTCTTTGAATCCAACTCCTCCATTTTGCTAGAAAACATATCCCAAAAATCAGTATCGAGTAGACGGTTGATGGACTGAAACCACTGCTGATGGTGCTGACCACTGTCTTGTTCTTTTCTTGTCTATCCTGTCTGCATCGGCGACAGAGCCCTGGGACAGGCTGCCCAGGGAGGTGGTGGAGTCTCTTTCTCTGGAGATATTCAAGACCCATCTGGACGCCTCCCTGTGCAATATGAGCTGGGGAGCTGCTTTGGCAGGGGGGTCGGACCCAATGATCCCCAGAGGTCCCTCCCAAGCCCTACGATTCTGTGATTCTCTGCTCTCTGTGTTGTTTCTTTGCCTGTTCTTCGATCATTCAGTGGGGCTGCAGAGAGTCCTATTTTTGATGTGATCATAAAATAATTCAGGTTGGAAAGAACTTTTGTGTGTCATCTGGTCCACCTCACTACTCATAGCGGGACAAATTTAGTAGTCAGGTCAGATTGCTCAGTGTCACTTTTGCTTTGTGACAAAGCATGTGACCTCTTGGCAGACTGGGGAACGCAACTGCAGAGGCACCCTGCAATCAGCTGAGAAGCACGATTCCCAGCTGAGGGACTGAAAGAGGGACCAAAACCAATGCAAGGGGGCTAGAGACATGCTCAGTGTGACACGGCTTACACAGAAGATCCTGCTCTGAGCAGGACAAGCGCTTTGCGTTTTCTCCACTGAAGGTGGCTGAAAAAACTTGTTTATTCTTGACCCAGATGAGGGTTAATGGCTGCTTCTCAGTGAGTCTGGTCATTCAGGGGAAAGCTGGTTCAAGAGACTACCATTCAACTTCATGAATTTACCTGAGGTGGAGGCCAAGCTAAAGAATCCAGCAGAGCACGATCTTGTCACTTCATGAAATTTTTAAGGTACTACAGTAATACTACTACTTCTTCCAGTGTTTCCATCACTAAACCCATGCTAATTAGCAGTTAATTACCATATATCTGTAGACTCACTGAATGCTAGCCTGTGTTCCTGTATGCATTTTCCCTTAAGCTTCCACCGTTCCCATATTTGTTTGTACAGTCACTCAACAAGGCTAGACTCCACGTAAGATGTGAGCATCCCTCATGAGAGAAAAAGGGGGTTAACACAATAAGATTACATATCTATACACAGAGCCAGAGTTGCTTTGCCAAATATGGAACTAGGACTTTAAATAATGGCAAAAGTGCTCTTCAGAAGGAGGCTGGGAGAACAGGATGGGACAGGCTGACATAGAGAAACTCAGAATAAATTTTTGAAAGATGCAGAGCTGTGAAAATATCCAGGAAATAATGAACTATTTCTATGTAGGTTTTATTAAACCTTTTAATCTAGATAAAGATTGTGTGGTGGTTCAGCCCTGACTAGAGGCCAAGTGCCCATCAAAGTCTCTCTATCACTCCCCCTTTCAGCTGGAAAGGGGAGAAAATGTATATGGAGAGGCTTAGGAGCTAAGGACACGGAGAGATCATTCCGCAATTAGTGAACAGACTCAGCACAGATAAAGGAAAGAAAACTGTCTAGTTGATGACACTGCCCTGCCCACCCAGTGACACCAGAGTCAGGTAATGAGAAGTGTGACCAGATCTTAAAGCACCTTCTCCCCACCCCTCCCTTCTTAGCAGACTTCACTTTTGTCATGATTTTGCTCCATTCTTCCCCCACCACCACGACACGGGGAGGGGCAGGGAATGGAGGTTTTGGTCAGGTCCTCCCAAGTTGTTTTTCTTCTTAGCTGGGGGTGCATTCTGCATGCCCTTCCCCTGCTGCACCATAGGGTCCCACCTACAGGAGACAGTCCTCCATGAACTTCTCCAATGTGAGTCTTTTCTGTTGGGGCATCATCTCCTCACCAGTTGCCTCAGCGTGGATCCATTCTATGGGTTGCTGACCTTCAGGCCCAAACTGCTCCAGCCTGGTTCCCCCCAGAGTCACAAGTCCCCCAGCAAAGCTCCTGTGGCATGGGTCGGTCTCTCCACAGGCTGTAGATGGAATCTCTGCTCCCTGTCCTTTTCCATGGGCTGTGGGAGGACACCTGCTCCACCATGGCTTTCTCCACGGGCTGCAGGGGAATCTCCTTCTCCAGCACCTAGGGCACCTCCTCCCCCCTTTCACCAGCCTTGGTGCCCACACAGTTTCTTACATCTCACTCCCTTCTCTGGTGTGATTCAATGAAATATAATAATGCTGAATAGATTGATGTAGATGGAGCTTGAGACAATTAATATAACTTTGAGTATTTTAAGAATATATTTGTTTTGGATTTTAGTAGAATATGGCTGTAACTGTGTGAGCTGAGGGGAAGGATCACCTCCCTGAACCTGCTGGCTATGCTCTTCTGATGCAGCCAAGGGTGCTGTTGGCCACCTTTGCTGGCTCACAGCCATCTTGTGCACCACAACACTCAGATCCTTCTCTGCAAAGCTGCTTTCCAGCCAGTTGCTCCCCAGCCTGTAGTGGTGTGTGACATTATTTCAGCGTACAAACCTGAAGGATGCATAGGTTCCAAAGGCTGAAAGGGTGCTAGCAGGTTCCCTTTTCTACCAGCCTGTTAAGAAAACAATGGGCGTCCTGTAGCTCTACACTGAAGTCCAAGCCTTTGCACTCCACACCGATGAGAATCTAACAAGGAAGGTGTCTTCAGCTCGCCAGCCCACTCTTCAATGGATTTTAATTAGCCATCTGCTTTAATAAGGAATCTTCTGCCACATAAAGGTAGTCACAGCATCCCAGCCAGTACTGAGGGGGCACCCAAAAAGTGGTGTTGGCTTTCCTGTGGTTTCCATTGCTGTCACAGCTGCAGAGCATAGCTATTACTGCTAGGCCAAGAGCTGCAACAGCTGATACTGTTGTTCATGTGGCTACTTGAGTAGAGTTCCAAGATCCACTCCTGTGTTCAAAAGTGTCAGCTTTCCACATGCTCAACCACATGAAAGCCTGGCCTGTACAAGACAAGCATGGATTCTATCAAGTCCTCCCATCACAGGCTTAATTTGTACAAACAAAAACCCCACCATGGGGAAACAAAGAAAACCGTGCCAAAAGCATTTTTCCCTCTGACCTTCTGCTGGCAGAAAATGGATGTATTCCCAGCCTCGCTTCCACAGATGCAACCCACAGTTTTTCCAGGCTACTTCCATTCTTCACAGGTATCAGACGGTGAGCAGGGTGCTGTCCAAGGCGCTGGGTGCAGAAGGACACCCAAGAGGAAGGCGCAAACCAGGTCTACTCATATTCTACAGAGCTCCTCATATTCTGAGCAGTACCAGTCCTCAGCAGGAATTAGAGACAAGGAAAGAGATATCCCAGGATTTATCTGCCACATGTTCTTGTTTTCCACATAAAAAAGGAAAAGATTAAGAAAAAAATCCAGAAGCCTCTTGTCCTTCACCACAATTAGAGCAGGAGAAAGATCAGGCTCCAGCTATATCCAGTCAAGTAAGCCTGAGGTACTGACCTACCTGAAGCCTTGCTCTTCACTCGTGAGCATACTCTTTTATATAACTGTGGCCCAAACCATTGAGGGAAATACCCTGACACAGCACTGGGAACAGAACAGACACTCCAAACAGGCAGCATGTAAGTGTGATTTAAAGGGCAGAACCTGAATGAAAGCTATATTCCGCCAGTTGGTCTCAAGGCCAGAGCTCCTTAAACACCCTGGCCTAGTTTATTTGGCAGTAAAAACATAGCCTCTGGGGCCAATCAGGATCTTCTCTGCTCACTAATTGTTTCTACCTCAGTGTAGAGAAATGAAGGTATGATAGCCCTTCGAACCTGTTCCTCCAAGAAAACATAAAATCCCCTAGCCTGCACAAGCAGAGCATGCAGGCTTAGTAATGTTCCATGCTTGGCTGCCTTCTGCCACAAGGTTGGGCAAGGATAGGGAAAAAAATTAAGTACACAGAGACTGAAATTAAAAGGAAGGAAATACCTTTCCCCACCAACATTTATTTGCATTTAGATTGTGAAGGCATGGAGATGTAACAAGACATGGAGGCAGTACACTGGATGATGAGCTTTCTTCAAGTATTTGCACTATGTCACATTCTGTATATCCATAATCACAGCTGTGAGTTCTTGTTTGTGAGCCCGGTGTTTTTTAATGAATGCATATCAAGTATCAACAGATTCCATAATATGAAACAACCCAAAACATACAAGATTTGTCCTAAGAAAACATTGGGGTTGGCACAATGGATCACAAGTTTACAATAGCTTTGCGCTCTCAGTGGGACAAGAACATTTTTTTTTAAATATAAAGAAGCAGAGCAGATGCCGACATGAAATGCTCTGCGTTTGTCATGCAAGGAGAGAATCATGATTGCATCAGCCTCCACAGATACTCGTTGGAAGCTATCCGAGAGTGATGACTAAACAGAAACTGATCTGTTGTTTGCTCACTGGCACAGACTAGTATTGCCGGAGCTGGGAATGCAGAAGGCAAAGAGAAATAGTAGTAACCCCATCACTTGCATGTACATGTTACACCACCACCAACAGGCAACATTTCCTGGGAAGAGCAGGAAACTCGGAACAATAGTTTTAGGGTGGGCATAGTCAGTGCTATATTTCATCCCAGACATTCAAAAAGTGATGCTAAGGGTGGGTCCGGGCTACTAAACACAGTATTTCCTTCCTTCTCTTAACTTGCCATCACAATGCACTTCACAGATCCCTCCATTCCCCAAGCTGAAATCCACAAGTCCCTGAAAAAGAACCAGTGTCCCATGGTGTGCAATATATTCACATACTGAAAGGATGGTCAAGATACCTTGAAGGAACCAGTCAGAGTACAATTTGGTTTGAGGCTTAAAATGACACCAGCCTCCCTAATAAGCACGGGCACAACTTGTGGTCAAGGTTTGTTTTGCAACTAGTCACAAAACGATGGGAGATTAGAGGTGCGTTGGACACCGCTGGCTCGTGCCGTTTCAACCGCTCACCTCAGGACTCTGATTGCAGGTGTAACTACAGGAGGCACACTTGCGCTTCACCAGTTAACACAGTCCCTTTAATGAGGTGCTGACAGACTTCCTATGTTTGGAAAGACAAAAATCTGTGAAGGAACTACATTTATTCTAGTTTCTGGACCAAAACAGTAAGAGCTTTTTAAGGCCTCCTCACCGAACAGAAGCCACACTTTTCTGACAAAGACAGTAAGATACAGCTACTTTTTAAAAGTGCAAGTGAAAGGGCCAAGAACAGCCACAGTGGGAATGGTGCTAGCTCCTATCTTGCCCTGCTTTTCCTACCACTTGCTTTCCTTCATTCACAGTCCCCACCCAGTTCCAATCCACAGCATCAGCTGAACAGCAGTTTTCACTAGGGAAGTGTACACCAACATTCCTTGTGGAGGTAGGACATCGGTAGGATACAAACACATAACCAGTGCGGGCGTGTGGAAATCAGCCTTGAGCCTTGGTTCCACGCTTGCTGCCTCTTCAGCATACAGGCAGTGTGCCTGGGGCTATCATTAAACCAGCAAGTGTGGTTCAGCTGCAACTGCTTCTTCATGAACTGCTCTGGGCTGTCAAAGACCAGTTTTGAGACTCAAAGCTGTATTTTGATGGGTCCCTGCTCACACACTCTTAGAGTCTCTGGGATATATGCTAGCATAATGTAGAGCAACCTCACTGAGCCTCGTTTGGCACCTTAAAGCCATCTTTCATTATACCACACTCTGACGGGTTCAGAAATTTGTTACTGTATTTATAACAAAGCACCCCCACGGTCTCAGTAAGCCCGGTCACTGCTCCCAGCCTCCAGTAATTTTTAGGACCACTTGACTGCAAACTGTTCACCAAGTTTCAAATTCTGTGATGTACTGAAGCGTAAGAACTATTTCCAGATGTGACAGTACCAGGAACACCCCTGCTCTGTTTTCTTGTGCTGATTTTCAGTACACTTCCCCCCCACTTCTATTGATCCATTCCCACTTGGACATATTTTCACTTCTCCTATTAGTCATCGATAGAAGAGCGGTCATGCTAAAGTTGTTCTTGCTTCCCTGGTGGATCGATCATTTGGACTTAACATATCACAGAACTATCTTCATGTACACTCACTGGTATACACAATACTCTACAGATGTATTTAAGACCCCCAGCTGCAGCGATGCACTGGGAAAATGAAAGTTGGTGAAGCCTCTGCTAGATGCTATTTTTTAAAGTTCTTTTTTCCCCAAAGTTTTATCCACAAATGCCAAAGAGAATGTTCCCACAACACTTGATTTGCTGG
Source organism: Zapornia atra (assembly GCA_013400835.1). Lineage (NCBI taxonomy): Eukaryota > Metazoa > Chordata > Aves > Gruiformes > Rallidae > Zapornia > Zapornia atra. The sequence continues at coordinate 170,773 of VZTU01023867.1, forward strand.
ATTTTTTTCCCCCTGCTAACATTTTTTCCCAGGTTCAAAGTATTCTATTCAGCCTGATAAATTCAATGAGAAAAATCTAGTAAGGCAACTCTTGTAATCCCTTGTATGATCAAGTAGCAGTGACAGCACTTTAAAATCTTTCGGCATCAAGTGTTCCCCTCTTCTTTTTCTTTCAGGCAGTTTTCTCAAAGTTTCCTGTTCTGAAAAAGAAAAAAACTACTTGTTCTCTTTCACTGCAAATCCCAAACTTATTGTCCTTTCCAAATGGAGCAATGGCTAACTTGGAAGAAGGGTCTGCAGCTCAAAAGAGATCTGCAACATGAGTTTAGATCTCAGCTGAGGGTATCAGCACCTTAGCACCAAGTAAGAGTACTCCTTGCTCTCTCCAATCCTCTCCACTTGGATTTCTGCCAGGTCGCTTCCAGTATCCAAAAATCAGGAATCAGGTACCAGAGGTAGCAAGAACTCACCATTAAACTTCCAATATTCTCTCTTCACTGGTTTGGAAGGAGGATATGACTAACTGCTGGGGAACATTCTTGCAGTACTGCTACTCACCATTCTTTGTTGTTATCCTTGCAAATTGCATTGCTGCTGGGTGACCTAGAGTGAAGTATTAAAACCCCTTGGCAAGAAAGCAGCAAGAGCAGATACGCTAAAAATAAAGATAACTCTTCGAGAAACCTGAAAAACTCCTACTGAGATAAAAAACACCCTCAGAGCTCTCAAACTGGGAGGAACTGGGTATTAATGCTGTAGTAGCTATCACTGTCTGAAAGAGCCAGGGAAGCAAACAGAGAACATGTATCTTTCCTTTTTTGTACAGGGAGGCTGCCCAGCACAGAAACTCTCCTGTAGTGTAATTCACTAACAATGAGGATCAGTGCAGCCAGCAACCAAGAGGACAGACAGAAGCCCTCTCTTTGCATTCACTCTGCAGCTGCATCAGGTCCTACTGCTCTCCTGCCTGCACAAGACAGTGGAAATAAATGGAAACAATTATTTTTGCAGTCTATTTTTCATGATCCTAGTATTGAATAGTCAGAAAGCTCCCAACTGTCCAGTGGAATGGGCACACATCTCCTCCATACCATCATAGGCATTATTTTAGGGCTATAGAACATGCCAATCAATTGAAGGACAAGTCTGGTGAACTTAAGTCTTGGAAAAAGCTAAGAATTAAGAGAGTTCAGCTTGAAATAAATTCTCACTTTGGAAGTAAAGCAATTCATTGTTTTAATCTGATTACAGTAAAACCTTTTCCAAACCAAAGGATTTTCTTGGACAGAATTCTAGCTTTGTTACAATGGTGACAGTTTCACAGATTTTCACTTTTCAGGCCAATTTAAGACAAGAAACATTCCAGATTCTCCACAACTCTCAAAGTAATTTCTCCAGCTTATGCTACTCAGTACAGTGGGCAACGACAATTCCAAAAATGGAAGACAGAAGAGTATATATTGCTATTATTTGATAGAAAAAAGCCTCAGTAGATGGCTACATCACCAGGATTAGTGCTAAAGATGACAAAAATCCTGCTGTTGAGCAGAATCCCCCAAAGATTAGTACGAGTGACAAGACAGAGCGAGTTTCGGGGTTGCCTGTTGAGCTTCTGCAGCAAGTAGCACCAAAGATCTCATCTTTATCTGCAACTTCCTGACACAACTGTAATAGAAGTTATCCTCACTGAAATATTTCCTGACTTGCTGGGAACAAAGTAAGTTTTGATGCAAATTGAGATTAACAAAGTCAGTTAAGTGTAACCAGCTCATAAAACTTGACTTGAATATGCTAATTTAAGTAACTTAGCATTGTTTCTGAAAGCCTGTTCAGAGTTAGTTATGTTCTCTTTAGCAAAGCAAAACTGGTACTGCACAGAAGGGGACAACAACCTAGGAATTAATCTTAGAACTAAGGCTTGAATTAGACAACAGCCATTGCTGAGAAGACATACTAGCAACTCCACCAATAAACAGTTAATTCAGCAGCCCACTACCAGCACCTTCAGTTTTTCCTACTTGCCCTTCTTTCCACTTCTCCTTTTCCTTCCACAAGCAACAGAAACAGAGGTGTCTGGCTCCAACTCTCATTCCCATACTCTGTCATTCACACACAGTTAACTGCTTTCAGCTTGAGATTCCCAACCTCCATCTGTTCCCAAACAAGGCTCCCATTCCTCTTACCTTCTTTAAACTGTTTTTTTCTAGCCGCATCCAACCTTTTCAGACCACCTTCCATGACCTCACACCTTTTCAGAATGCTGTTTTTTGTCTGGCTTGAAATCTAAAGTAGAGGTTGAATTAACTAGGGGTCTTCAAGAGTTGTGGGTAGATACACATTAAACACCTAGAACAAGAGAACTGGCAGGATAAGAAGGGCTAAGGGATACTTTTTAATGTGGCAGTAAGCAAGGATGCCTGTCCACAAAGCGTGACCTTTGAAAAGTGTGTCATCAAGGGCAACAAGAGACCAGTCAATGCAGTTCAGCAGGACATTGATGTCCCTGTCTTATAGCCATATGAAAGTTCACTACAAACCAAAGTTATCATCCCCTACCTTTACAACTAGCTACACATCTCCAAGTACTACACACCTAAATTTATTAGTTTCCCTGTCTCACTCTACCTGGTCTTTTACAACTTCTGAACTCAGTTCTATGTGCCATAAGTGCATGAACACAAATACCTCCCAGTAAAGATGCATTCTGCTGCATTAAAGTTCTTGGACTTGGCTTTGGTTTGTTAGATTTTATTTCAGCAAGTGATGAAGTTTTGTAGGTAGCTCAAGTATTCAAAGCAGCAGCATCAAGACTGTGATTGGGTACTAAAGTTAAGCAAGCTATCTGTACACACACTCTATAATGAGAGGTCTAACTTACTAGCCTTTGTAGATATTCATCCTGAGCAAGTGTGCTCAGTGTTCACTTAAATGCTGTAAGCAGGTGTCTGGCTGGTATTCTCTACCCCACAATAGTTTCTAGAGACAGGTGTAGTTGTTTCTCTTACACTCCTCTCAGGTGAAAGAATAGCCTGCTGTTTTCAGCCACAGAAGTTAACAAGAAAACAGTTTTCCTTAAAACACACAAACTAGGCAATCTAGATAAACTCCAGCAAGTGCAAGACTTGGAAACCAAACCACACAGTAGTACTACCAGGTTACTGGAGTAAGGTCCTGCTCAAATGCAGAAAGCCAAGGTATCTGTGCTTTCCTATATATTTAATGCAAAGACCACTCCACATGTTTTCAACAAAGATGCCTTTTCCTAGAACTGTTAGTCTGCTAACAATGAACAGACTGATCAATGTAAGAGCTCAGTTAAGCAATCCATAGTGTTTTTATTGGTGCCTTGGAAAACAAATTGCCCAATTTCATTCAACTATAGGTCTGAGTGAAGGTTGTGTGTTCCATAAGAGTCCAACCAAACTGCAGCTTAGACAGGAAGGTTTCCACAGAGTATTTTTCATGCTGTAGCTTAAGTAACTTTTGAGAATTTATTTTAAAAATATTTTGCTAATAGAAACCAGAACATTTAGATCACACAAAATTGCAAGCTTCCTTACCCTCACTTACATTTTCAGTAGTAATAGTTTTAGTTTTAAGAGTTAATATCAGTGTGGCTTTGTTAGCTTTGTAATTGAGAGAAGTCAGGCAGAACACCCCTACCACACAATACACTAAAGAAAAATTTCCAGCTGCAGGCAGAAAGCTCTGTTCTACAGGCTGCTTCTATTTCTATTACCCTCTTGGGTAAACACCTAGTATTAATTTCCAGACCAGCATTGCATCTGTCCACTTCAACCAAGTGGAAAAAGCTCTGATCTGGAGAGTGCACACTTTCTGGTGTAGGTAAGCCCTCATGACCCATCAGCTTATTTGAGATTGGGTTGCTTGGTTTTTTTCCTTCAGAAAGTCTGGAACTGCTCTTTGGAGATTCCAGTTCTGAACACAGCCTTGCCAGTTTCACACCTCCTATCAATATCATATCACTCAGACAACTTTAATCTAACTGCATGGATTTGAAGGTAAAAATTTGGTTTTAGATCAAACTGACTTGGTTTTCGGCTTTATCAATGCTCACTGTTAAGTTACATATGAGAACCTTAACTTAATGGCATTGCTACATATACACACATTATCACAAAATTGTGATTCACACCACAGCTCTGTGCAGTCAAGAAACTTTATCTTCACTACCATGAAGAGATCACCTTTGTCCATCATGCATACAACCATGTCAGAAGTGCACAGCAATGGACACATCAGAGAAAGTATCTACAGCACAGCTCAGGCAGAAAGAAGGGAAAAAAATGCACCAGGACCAGTCTGTATCAAAGCCATCTATTTCAGAGAGAATAAAAACCAGACTGAAGACAGCACACTTGTCTTACATACCAGACTGATTATTTACTACTACTCCTTTTGTGCGCTGGAACATACCCACACCATTCAGTGCAACCATATGCAACGCTAATTCTACCCTTCAGAAAAAGGAAGGCCAAGGAGTATTCTGTCATAGACATCACCTTTACTGTTTTTCCAAGCATGACAACTTCAGTAAAAAAAAAAAAGCACAAAACATTTTGAAGTTTCAGCTACCACCATTTGTGTTCCTTTGTGATAGTAGTTTATACACTTTGTTTCTGAAAACCCTCCTCCCAAAACTTATGTGGGCTTCAAAGCGCTTTACCAGAGAAAGAACAAGTCAGGACTAAGTTCAGTTCTGTCTACTATGCCCAAAGTTACAATCACATCTGGCAAGTTTCATTCTCTTCTACTTAATCACGCCAAATCAGCAGCAGTTCTAGTTCATGCCAGTTCATTTGTCCAGTCCAGCCCTGAAATACAGGGCAGGGGGGGAAGTTATGCTCATTAATAGTTTATAATGTTGTTTTGGGACACAAATGGATTAATGCAGCTTAGGAGTTTCCCATGCATCTGGTTTGCTGGCTACCAGACAGACAAGGGCTAAAGTCGTTTGACTTTCTGGGGATATTCTGAGAGGCCAAAGTAACTGCAGAGGCAAAATATATGCATGCGTCAGCTGTTTGAGCTGGGAGTCAAACACCTCAGTGCAAACCAGCAGTCTAAGGGAGCATTCCCTCCCTGCTAAGGTGGTACTCTAAATACTGCTGCTTGCCAGAAAAGGCTTGGAAAAAAAAAAGTGCTGTAGCTATGAATGTACCAAAAGAAAGGCTGTTTTTAGGTAGGGGAAATAGAATGAGCAATTCAAAAATACACATGAAAAGCTTGCATCTTTCACTGACTTATTCACTTCACAATCACTGACAAGACTGATGTACATATTTCTGCACCTGCAATTGAAAAAGCAGATAAAATATTTAATATGTAATTTACAATGTATTTTACCAGCTTGGCATACAGGATGAACAGAATATATCAAAGTAGTTGACAGTTATAGGCTTGTGGAGGCCCTGCAAAAATATTACTTCAGATATCTGCTAATTTAAAAAAAAAAAAAAAAAATCAATCTCCATTTTAGAAGGGATACAATTCAATCTACCACAAAATACAAAGAGCTGCAAAAACATATACCATTCCAACAACAATGTATATAAGTTATTAAATAATGATCTGATTTAAAAGAATATAAATGAAGCCTTTAAGTAGGTCTTTTCTACATGCATATTATTCCTCATTAAAGAAAAATATGTAAAAAGGCCATTGGTAATTGCTTTGTTAACCACTGTAGAAAATGCCAATTCTCTGGTCACAGATGCCACTAGTTTAGCACTTAAGGTCTCTGCAGTGTTACATGTGATTATTTTTAAATACTGTTAATTCTATTACTCCATTGGTAAAGAATGCGTGACTTGGAATATGGCAGTCTTCATATCAAGAGGGCAGTGATGCACAGTTTTATAATTATCCAGAAGAACAGCACCCTCCACTGCTCTGTACTTGTGGCTCATCATCAATGATCTGTACGCCTCGCCTCGCTGTTCCTGACTGACTGGAACCATTGCCTCTTGCTCTTTCATCCACTTGAGCAGTTTCTATCATTCCTGTAAAGGAAGAAACATTAGATGACATTGTGCTGCATTTTCTACACAAGACAGATCTTAATCTAGTTGAGTTACATGCACAGAGTTCAGCAAGACTGGTTCTATTTGTTATGCAGATGAATGCACTCAGCTATCACACAGTACAGCTGCAAGTACATACACCAACATTATTCCTAAAGCACCAAACATGCAGCAGCTCCTCTTGACTAAGGGAGACCTTAGATTCTCAGATGTTCTGGAGTTAGTGACTTAAAGTCACCCACCCATAGGTATGATGAACATTCTTCTTAAAGAAAAAACAAACAAGGAAACCTACACACTACACAAATACCACCCCCCAAAAAAGAAACCCTCTCAGCCTTCTCTTCAGACATACAGGTGAAGCTTTGCTTAAATTCTTGTATCACAAGAACACAACAAATAGGACATCTTCCCCACATTAGAACTTTTTATCCTACGTTCTGTGATCTTCACTATTTGCATAGACTCCCATGTAAAGTCTGCATTGTTACTACTTCAAGTTCATGATTTGTAATTGACATTTGAGAAAGTTTTTGGAAGAGGCTGTGACAGGGCTTGAAGCAGGCAATAGCGAGATCAGTCCCATGAAGTTTGACATGAAGTTACTGTTCACTCATGCTTAGCAAAACAGCAGCCAGTGCTCCAACAAAGCGACAGAGGCATTTTTGAAGCACAGTGTGGATGTGCAGTGCTGCAAGTATCCATACATCAAGCTTCTGTAGCTGTTACAGTACACAGGTGGCTTCAAGCACACTCAGATGAAGTCAGTTCTTAGCAGTGTTTTGCATGAAGGCTTTTCTAAATGGCTTTAAACATTCTGAAGCCTTAAGCATTTTGTGAATGAGCTTTTCACCAACAAACTAGCAATACCTACTTTTACAAAGGTCAAGAAACAGTTCTTCAATTCCTTTGTTCTGTTTAGCTGAAGTATGATAATGTTTTGCTCCAACAGATTCAGCATACCTGTAGGAAAGCAGACACAGAACTTCATTGTACTGAAGGATTAAATCTTTCTAAGCCACTTTACACAAAGCAGAGAGATTAAACTCAGAGTAACACCTCTTGTGATTGAGTTCATCTGCACACACTGATTTAATGTAAAGAGGGAATTACATTGTTAAAACTGCCATGATTCATGAAAAAACTAGATTAAAACCTGTGTCTAAAAATGCATTTAAACTGCAAATGTTGACTTTGATCGTGTAGGACTCAAGTTACACTTTGGTCAGTAAGGACATTCCAGGACTCAGACACTAAAAGACGACTTTAGACAGCAGCCAGCTAGGCACTGCTGGTTTGTGCCTGCCAGTGAGCAGCATCACAAGTTTCTTACTTCAACCTAATTCTGCAGTGACTGTTTCTATTAATAATTGGTATGACTTACGTTTCTGCTTCTTGCACTGAAACATGTCTTTCTTTTTCCAAGTCTATTTTGTTACCTGTTGGAAACAAGTTAATCTTTCAAGTATTTGTACTCCAAAATTACCCAAAGGAAAGCAGTCAATCATTGTACCCCATAATTTTCTTACAAGCTTTACCAGTAAAGACCAACTCTTACACACACCTCAATTTGGAACACAACAATATCATTTAAGAAACCCTTTTTCACTCAAGCATTTACATGCAATGAAGACAAAGTACTACTGTAGAGAGATCAGGATAGTTGAATACCTCCATATACGCCACTCACTCAGCCTTTTTTATTGTTATTAGACAGTTTAACTGGGCTGCAGAGGTAGCTTTTGTAGAATATCCATACATCTATCCTCCTGGAAGTGTTTTAATCACCAGATCTGAACTTAAATCTGAACCCAGTACTTCTGATGCATTTGGTTTGCATTGGAATATCCAAACTTTAAGACTTGTTCCACCCCCCAAGCACCTGATCATGAAAACAAGTATCCAGTCTATGCCACTGAAAGTCAGAAGCCCTGTAACAGTTGGCTACTTGCAAGAAGAATAACACACATTTGAGTTTTATGTTTTTCTTCCTTGAGCTACAGCCTGCAGGTGTCTGCACCATGCACTTCTGATATGGTCATCCATCATTAAAAAGCTTGTGGTTTTGAAATTGGCACTTATTTTCCCTCAGCGTGATCTACTGAAACTTGTAGCTTCAACCAAATTTTAAATATCAAATTAAAATAAGCTTTACCCCTTCACATGTACAAGCTGTCAAAACAGTTTGGAAGGTGCTATTACTCAAAAAACACATTTCTGATCAGTCATTAGAATCACATGTTAAAAACACACTTACCTACTATACATAAACAGATTTCATTCCCCAACATTTTTCTTAATTCCTTAACCCAATTTTTTACCTGCAAAAAGAGGAAAAGCAAGTTTATTTTCACTTAATATACTACTAGCTTAGGGACTGGAGAACTGATCTATTTCCTTGATCAACTGTTTACCCTAAACATGAAGCAAAGTTTATTCTTCAGACAGCTATGCATGGCTCTTGTTCAGCAGGTTTTAATTCAGAGTTGAAATTAGGAGCAAATGACTTAAAATCACTCTAAAAATGTAACTCACCACACAAGTTCACTGCATTGGCCAGTTTAGGTCTTTTATCAACAGGCACTTACCGACAGATCACAAATGGTACTTTAAAGGTACAGTAACCTGAACTGAGCTGTTCAGATTAGATAATAGATGTTTGTTTCCTGAGAGAACTGATGGGACAAGTGTCAAGTCAGCTGACAGTAGGCTGTTACCAACTCTGTTGTCTCACTTTGAAGTATGATCAGTGCATTGACTTAGGGATTGCTATTTTAGGGGAAATTAAGCTACCGCCGCCTCTCTTCATGACTTAAAGAGCCTAAAAATAGTTAGGATACAGAGATATTTATTCAATAAGTTCTGCAAATTAACCTTCCCTCTTTTCTGATTTAAGCATTTTGAAAGGTCCCAAAGTAGGGCTCAGCATGAAAATGCTGGATTTGTAATACTCAATTCATCAGTTCTGCAGATGTGGGGCAGGAGTTTAACTGCTAACACAAGTGCTTTACTTGCCCTACATCAGGGCTACTTAAATTACTTCAGCTGTTGTGGAACTATATCCTTATACTAACTTTTACCACTGCCAACCCAAGCCCTGCCCGCATATCCACAATTTCTTATACTTCTACACAGAAGTCCTACTGGTTTTATCACAAGCTCATTGGAGACAAAGTAGTGTGGCAATTAGCAACAGAGACAAATTTGTGGTGGAGAGAGTCACTAGTTTTCAGCTGGAACATCCTATAGAATGATAGTGACAAAAGGATTGGAAAATATCACCTGCCTAGATTGAACAATTAATACTGCTGTAAAATGATGAGCCATCAAACTTCAAGTTTTGATGAAGACTCAAAATCCAAATAGCAACTATCACTGAGAAAGTATTGTTTTCCCTATCTTGTACCACAATCTCAGAACATCCAGATCTGTGAACGGTCAGATCACTTATTCTCTTTTGTGAGCTTGGTTTATACAGCAGAGATCAGTATTGCATACTATCGCAACAGTAGTGGTTTATGTTTATAGCCTGTCACAGGTAACTCACATCTAACCTGCTGGTGTTCTCTGAACAGCTCTGCTAGAACTTTAGCACATTGAGAAAGTCAGCCTTCAAAAGAATACTAGTAATGAATACACCCCCAATACGTAGTCTAAATTTGCATATGTAATATACATTGCAACTGTCAAAAGCAGAAGCTTGCCAATTATACACACACATACCACAAATTACCTTCCAGTTTACATGTCAGAGGTAAAAATCTGTCCAGTACCTTTTGAAAAGAGTCTTCATCTGTTATATCATATACTAAAATAGCGCCATTAGAATCCCTGTAGTAGATTGGCCCCAGCGCGTGAAATCTCTCTTGGCCAGCTGTATCCTGCATTTCAAATACACTCATTAGCATACAAGACAGAGCAACCAGCAGGTGAAGAAACTCCAAATACTTGGGAATTTAACATTATTAAGAAGTGCACAACATCTGAGTTCTAGTAAATCCAAGTAATTTTTCAGGAAAATATTCTATTTAGCTAGGGGGAGGGAAAACAGGAAAGTAAACATACCCATATTGCAAGGTTCACTCTTTTCCCACCAATATTTAGCTTCTTTGTAAGAAAAGATGCCTGAAAAGCAAAACAATTAGAGTTAGTTCTACACACAAATGTCTCATTTGACTTCAGACTAATTTACTAATAAAAACATCTGAATCAAGAAAAGACAGATTTCTGGATCAAAATACTTTTTAAGCCAGAAGGCTGAGTCAATACTAAGCCAGTTAGTCATTTCACTGGTTTGCCAGGAGTCCACTCTAAATAAATTTGCCTTGAACGAATCATTTACTACCTCTTTTTGCTGTTGTTTTGAATTACTTGGGAGGGCTAAAAGAATTCAGTTGGAAGAGCCTCAATTCACAAACCTGATTAAATCTAAACTGAACCTGAAGCACTTCACATAAGTACACAAACTTTGGGTAGGAACCAGGCTTTTAAATTTGCACAACCAGGATTTTTAATTTGCAGAAATTAAGCAAAGCAGTTCATTATAAACAACTAGACAAAAGAGCTTATCACTACAAGTCTCAAAATACTAATATTCAGTAAATTTCTTTGTATCTTTTCCTTCCCCCCCCCCAAGCAAGTCCACAATACCCAGTCTGGTTTTAGGGGCTTTTTTCAGGCAGTGGTGTGGTTTGTTGTTGTTTTGTTTCTAGTTTGTTCTATGTTTTGGTTTTTCCCCCACAGACACTGTTCCTGCAAGCTCAGGGATACACTTCCCTGCTAACACACAAAAGGAAAGCAAGCAGCAAGATAAGAAAAACCTCAGAGTAAGTATACAAGCTGCTCTAAGAGTCCTATACTAACTTCTGAAAACATTTTCTAGGACCAGAGCATATTGCAACATTAATCTCATTTCATTAACTCAGGAGTGTGCCTGTTCTCCAAGCCTGCATTATCCACATTTTCAAACACCACCTCTGTTACCAAGTCTGTAACAGAGCGGCTAAAAAGGAGTATAAACCTTAACACAAGCTTACTAAGCTAGAACAGGGTCTGGAGGAGTTGATACATTAGGAATCTGCTGCCCCTGTTCTGAAGGCTGGCAGTAACAGGTTTGCGTCAGACAGTTCCGTTGCCATGGATTAACTTTTGTGTAAATTATACTGTTTTCCTTTCAACTTCACCTCAACTTGTGTTTGGATACAAATAAGTGGCATCTTGTGATAGATTCTTTCCAGATCATTTTAGGCTGGACTGCAGTAGCTCAACCTGAGCTCTCTCTGTATGAGCACTAACCAGGCACTGAGCTGACTAAAAGTCATGTGTATGTGGAAAGCGTCATGGGCCAGATCAGCTGTTTGAACCAGCTTTGCTGCCCAACTACATCAGCAACCAGCACACATGCAGAAGACCACAGTAACTCAATTTATACCAGTCTAAATGTGTGAGAGTGCCTCTCTGGAGTGCTGCCTGTATTGCAATTAAACTCATCCAACACTCAGCTGCTAGACCAGCTCCTGCTCTTCAACTGCTTCCCTAACATCAGCTCTGGCATCTGTATGACCTAAGGTCAGATGGTTCAAGAAACTTTTTTTGAAGTTGTACCTTCCCCTCAAAACTTTCCACAAAGTCTGATAAACAGAACAGATAAGAAGACAGACCACAGGAAAGAAAAAACACTCAGAGTTTCCAAGAGCAGATACCAAAGAACTAATAATTATGCTGATTACAGTGGTCATAGCTAAAGCTCCTCCCTTCTGCCTACAGTGAGGTGGCATAAGTCACCTTCCCAAAAGCCAACTGGTAACAACCAGTTTAACAGCAGAGTAGCAAATCTTAAACATCAGGAGAACTAATTCTTTACTCAACAACTCAGCACAAAGTAGTTTTACTTCCAGCTAGCTGTCCCTAAGGATTATCTGATCAGTATCTAGTCCTTGCATCATCATTTCTTATACTACACCAGAGTTTAAAAGTCAGTAGCTTAGAGGTGGCCTTGTAAGTTTCAATTCACCAACACTCACATTAGGAGAAGGTATGGTTAGGCACAAAGGAAAAGCCCTTCTGAACACTGTTCCCGTTGTCGTAACACTAAAAATCAAATCTCTCATTTGAGATGAATTTCACATCAGTGTTTAAAAAAACCACACTTCTGGACCAAGAGACAGAAAAGTCCTTCAAAGAAACAGGATTTGAAGTAGCAACATTCTCAGTATCCATAAATCTGTCTCATGGCTTTAGGCACCGGCCCAGTTAATATCACAACTACCTTTACTATCCGACAGAGCAAATATAAAAGTCTGCTTATCCCCACAGACAAGTTTTGTTTAACTATCACCAGTCCTTCAGGTGACTACAGCTTTTCAGAGCAATACTGGGGCTTTTTAGCACTAAGAGTAGAGTATTTCCTTTCCTCTGTACTCAAGTACTAGAAACCCCATACATTCAAGTAAGGCTTTTTAGTGTCCCCTGAAAAAAATATTTAAAATAAAACACAGGAGACTGTGGCAATTGTATTTGCTCTCTATATTAAAGCTTGATGAATTCGTACTAATTAAGTTTTAGTCTACCTATAGTCTTAGGCCCCTTACTAAAAAATAAGGGACATTATCCTATATTAGGTATCTTGATTACAAGCAGGTTTGTTTGAAAAGCTAACAGGATTAGGACTCGGTATCTGAAGTAGTCCTGGTTAGTAATGAGCAGAAGGCTTAGTGAACATGCCGTGGGAAGCAGTAAACACTGTACTACAAATTAAATGCTCCATTCTTTTTCATTGTGTTCATATACTTCAATACTGGTATCAGACTGTTCTCAAATTAATAGGTATGGGTACGTTCAGCATATTTACTGCAAGTAAAGTGCAACATGCCAGAGGCAAGCCAGCTAGTATCTACCTTTTATCACAGCACCTTCACATTCCATCTGAGCAAGGTTACTATTCTTCACTCATTCTGAGGCTAGAGATTAAAAAAGCCAGGTGAACAGTAGGACTACGAAGTCTTTAGAAATCTGGGGGGGGATGTAACATGGAAGGAAGAAACTTGACTACTGTGTTGAAATAGTTTAGGAAAAAAAAAATCTGCTGCCAAGAGTGTCAAAGCCTTTGGAATCGGTAGTCTAGACAGCATTAGGAAATTACACATAGAAGAGGATTCAACAGATTTTTTTTTTCTAATCTCCCAAGAATTTACCAAAGTCAGTACTGCAGATTTAAGACTCAGTTGTGACTCAAATTACAATCAGAAACTCCTTTCCATGTTATTTTCATTACTATGGCAATTCATTTTACCAGGACTCCAAAACCCCATAAATGCACAGGACCACAGTTATAACTCAAAGCTAAGTAATCTCAAAAGCATGTCTTTGAAGCTGCTAATTTGGGTATTTTGATTCTAGTGTCTTATGGCTGGTCTGAAGAATATTTATACACTTCAAAGAAAAGGATAACGTGATAAGAGCTAAAATTCCATTGCCCTGAAGTGCCTGTAGAATTAAAAGCAAGAAAATATTTTCTAAGGGCTCAGTTTCACATATCCATCAGGCCCCAGTCGGAGCCGATAGAGAGCAATGAGCAGAACACAAGGAGGACCTAGCTGGTAAAGCTTTTCTTCCAAGTCACTGAGTAAAAACAGGTATATTCTACCTGACCCTTGACCACTTCATCTTCAGAGGCAAGCCAGGCATTTGAACACTGTACATAGCACTGAAGCTCCTTACACTATTTTTTTCCCCCAGCTATCTTAGCCAGCCAACACAGCTTTTCCAGGTTATGCAGGTCCACCAAAGCAGTGGGGATCTGTATGGTACGGTATGATCAGCATCATATCAGTGGCTGTCTTGGGTTGGATATTTTGCAGTACTCTACACTTTTGAGAGATCAGTACACAAAAGTTCTATCTTGGATAAGTAGCTAATAGAAGAACCTACCCAATTTAAAAAAAAAAGCTTGGCAATAGGTTTATTATTGGAATAATTCCAGAACAGTTCACTTGCTATCAATTTATGGCTTAGAATTACTTTACCAAGACAAGAGCACTGACCTCAATATTTCAACTCTGGAAGCAATTCTAATTGTCCCACCAGGTCTGACAACAGGTTATGAATAGTGTTCATTATTCATGACATGCAAAAAAACCCCTTACCTTTCTGCATCAGCTTTTTCACATTATTCTAGATAAACATTTTCTTATGCGAGCCAGTGATTACCTTAACTTCAATTTGCAGGTCATCACTATCTAAGTACACGACTTCAAGCTAGCATAACTACAGCAACACTTCCCAGCAGCCTCCTAACCTCAATGTAAGGAAGTTCCCATTTCCCTCCAGCTAGCGTTTAGGGGAAGAGAAATAGCTCCCTTTCAGCAAAAAAATTTCTGTTACTAGCATGAAAGAAACTCTCCTATTTCAGTGTACACAGGTTAAAGTATTATTCTGTTGTGAAGTTAAGTGTTAGAATTCAGTTCGGAAAAGAGAGATATACATTAGGTAAAAGATTCACACTGGCCCATGTAAAGACATCCTGTCCATCATATGGCTCATACTGCAGGAAGCACCAGCCAGCACCACTCAATACAATAAGGGTTCAAGAAAGCTACAGTCCCACCACCTTTTTTCTTGCAATTGTATTGGAATAAAGCACTAAGCAATACTTCCTTTTTCTGAATCAGAAATTACTGTGGATGGAGATCCTTTCCTCTCACTATCTAGTGATCTCTTCATATGATTCATCACCGTGGCTCCTTTGCTGAATCAGGAGTTATTTATCTAATTTTGGCTTTATTGGAACAAAAGTAATTTGCTGCAACACTTTGAACCGATGCCATGAAACAAAGCCACCTTACCAAATTAAGCCTTTAATCTTAAGAACCCCAAGATGTTTTGCAAAAGTGTTGCTTCATTGCTTAAAATAACTTAGTTTCTCCTTATTTTGTAAGGGATGCTTTAATTTGCTCGTAGAACTGCTCACTGAAACTTCCTTCTAGGACTACGAGATGTAGGAAGACAAGGATAACAGACATAACATTTCACAAGTGCACATATTGTACAGTAAGATCCAACAGCAACCAACAGTCTATAAGGCAGCTCAGAAAAGGAGTTGAGAAACATAGTGCAGTCTGTTGAGAGATACAGGTAGCAACCAGAAACAGTGTGAGCACATGCTTCCACTCCTGTGAAAGCATGCACCCTCCAGACAGTCAAAACCAAGAGCTCTCAAGCCATAGTATCAAGAGACATTTTTACTGTCAATGGTTTTTTGAGCCATTTAATGCTCCATTTTATGACATCTGTGACTGTAGTCCATATTCCAACTCTGCCTGCTACTCATTTTAGGTTTTCCACTACTTAAAGAAAGTGATTAACAAAAACCACCAAGCTGCATCACACACCAAGCTATTAAACTCTATGGGGTATCAGAACCCAGCTATATACGACCATTTTTATGCACTTGGAAAGTCCTGCTTGCCCAATGCTACCCTCCAGATGAAAGAAAATCCCAACTCTGACACCCACAAGCCACTAGTCTTTTCTGTAGAGTGGCAAACAACAGCCGCCCCTATGACAATCAGTGCTACAATCAGCTTGCCATAAATACCACACCACGCCTCACAAACCCACCAACAGATTAATCCAACAGCAGAGTAGCAATACAGTGTAATGAAGTTTAAACACGTTCTTTTTAGCTCTTTACCACAAGAGCAACAGCATCTGTTTATGAAAGGTGTTGTTTCTAGTCCATCTCTGATGTTTCTTTGTTTTTAAGGGAAAGCTTCACTATTAAACACTTCCAGGATAGCTAGCCCACAGGGGTTCCTCCCCCTCCCCTCACCCCAGAGGGTGTGGGACAGTACACAGCTAGCCTGAGGCTCTTTTTTTGGCATCACCTACTGTTTATTCTGTACATCACAGAACAACAGCAGTAGTTCAAAATCCACTAGTGGCCAAACAGTGTGGCAGGGCTTGTTTCTTTATTTTAAAGAAATAACAAGCAGTGTACATTACAGTGCTAAAGTCACTGGCAAGTAAGTGTTCACGGCTGCCAAGGCAGATGCTGGGCACCTGGTGTAACTGCACATAAAAAGGTTAAGCGAGCGGAGACATCGCGAACGACTGGACATTCGACCCACAGAATTAAAACACGTTTTCTGAGACCACGCACCATATATTTCTCACTATGGCACACACAACGCTCGGTGCCAGTAAGCAAGGAACAAAGATTACTTTCCAGCAGACACCCTGTCACACGTTCCTAATGGGAACGTCACTTTTTAGTTCTTTATAAGCGAGCAGTCAGTCCAACTGAGAATCAGGCCAAAATTCGGGGAGATGACGTGACAAGCAAGTAAGCCTTAAGAATCTTTTCTGCTATTAAATCATAAGCCTTAATCTCATTAGCCATTTTGTGAAAGCTGTTCTCTTTAAACAATAGTGCTTAGGTAGTTCAGGCATTCGGTTTTGAGAACACGAAGAAGGACTGTAATTAAGAGGAACGCAGCACCTATGAAACACTTAGTCATCAGCCCACTACCAAAGATCGCAATAACAACATTACTTTCAAATCATACTTCCCGGGATTCAAATTAAGACATTCATCTACATAACGAGGGAAAAAGAAAACCCCAACCAAAGCGGGTATTATCCAGGGGAGAAACAAGGCCTTTAAGTTCTGAACAGCTTCAGTCTGGGGCACGGAGAGAACCAGAAAATGAGCTTCCAGCAAACCCGTCAGGGGACGGCCACCATTTAAAGCGCGGCAGCTCCGGCCGCCGAGAAGCGGTAAACGAAACAGCAAGTACCAAACCCCCAGCGCGGTCTTACGGAGCAACCCTGACCCAGCCCCGAGGCGGAAGGGGCAGGCCAGTAAGGGTCGCGGGGAGACCAGGGGCAGGCTGGCACCGGCCAGAAACCCTAGTAGGTGGGCAAGGGGAAGGGGAGAAGAGAAGAGCAGCGGCCAGCCCCCCAACCCCGCGCACGCACCCGCCTCGTCCCGGCCCGGTAGCTCGGGGCAGGGAGCCCCCGCCCGCACCCAGCCCGGCCCGGCCCGCACCTGCAGGGTGGTGATGTGCTTGTCGTTGAACTTGTTCTCGCAGTAGCGCAGCACCAGGGAGGTTTTCCCCACGCAGCCCTCCCCGAGCAGCACCACCTTGAAGGAGAAACTGCGGCCCCCGGCCGCCGCGCCGGCC
>VZTU01023867.1:188232-224725 GCA_013400835.1 Zapornia atra
TTCAGTCAGGCAGGGCCTCGACTGTGGGCCTGGTGGGTCTGGCTCCTTTCGCTCCGCTCCTGCGCGAGTGCCCGCCCGGGCGCGGGAGCACGGCCGTATGTACCGGGCGGCGGCCCGCTCTCGGCCCTGAGAGTGGTGCTCCCCTCCGCCCCCTCGCTGAGGAGCAGGCCGGGGGAGGGCGGGTGCATCGCCTCCCGACGGCGGCTGGGTTTTTCCATTTCCCGTACGGGGCAGGCGGAGCGGCAGAGATCCCGCCGCAGGTGGGGCAGCTCCCCCTCGCGTCCGTCGCCGCGCAGCTGCTGGCAGTGCTGGCCTGCCTCTGGAACGCGCCGTGGGGGGGGAGCGGTGAGGCAGGCGGCTGGGGCGGTGACGCCCCGGGCCCGAGCGTACCCAGCAGCTTTACCTTATCTAGAAGTAAATCGGCTGTAGAGATGGAGACGCCTGGACGGTTCATAGGCGCCTGAGAGTTTGCTTTGAAATGTCACGTCAAGGCTTTCAGATGCAGCGAGCCAGGCCTCTCCCTGGGAGCGGGCGGCCGCAGCCTCTGACTGATCATAAACATCGTAAGCTGGGGTTTTGTTCCAGTTCCAGGGTCCCTATCCGTTTGAACCAGTTACACAAGTGTCTATATGTTTGCAAAAAAACCCAAACCCACTCTGTAATAATACGCTTTAGAACGGAGATGTGAGAGCAGGCAATGAAGGTGTCTCAAGAAAAACGTTCCTCCGGCAAGCCCCTTCATTGTAGGGGACTGGTAGTGTTCCACACACTCGGGAACTCGATGTTACTGCCTTGGAAAACTGCGTATCACTCCTTAATTAATAGTAATCGTCACAAAAAACAATCCAAACAACTGCGGCATAGCTTCTCTCTGGCGATTGTTTCGCGGTAAGGAAAACGCTGCTGATGAAAAGGCATCATAGTGCAATTTCCTTTCTCACTGCCTGATGGTATTAATGCTCTGCTGTGTGCGAGAGAAAAAAGAACAGAGAATGCTTCCAGGAGAGCAAAGATCAAATTTCCTGAAGTAAGAAGGCTCATTATTAGACAGCATTACATTTCCATACAAAATGGATTTGTTTTTAGTTTCTGCAGACGACACCAAAGTAAACCTTTTTATTTTATCCAGATGTAAATAAAGGAAATGGGACAAGGCAAGAAACGATGCAGACGCAATCTTCAGGAGTTTCGTATCTTTAAATAACTTCCCAGTTTTATTAGCACATCAGTGATTTCAGCAAGTTCCTATAAAAATGCTGTCTTGCTGGAAAGCGATGCTGGCTTCTGTCAATCACGCCTTCTGCGTGCAGGCAGTGAAACTGGCTGGTGTGTTAGTCATTCTTCTTTCAGAAGGGAAGGTCGGGTTCAGATCGATGTTGCCAGAGACAACGCTCATAAGCACAAGCTGCTTGCAGGGCCCAGCATGTTGAGGTTTTCCTGGGTAGCTGGTGGCAAAGGCATCTGCTGGCACCCAGGGCTGAGCAGAAAACTGGCTTGAAAACTGGTAGCTAAAAGAAAAGAAAAAAAAAGCCATAACAAAACAAACCCTTTCTGTTCTTGTAGCTTTTTACTCGTTTTGACAAAAGCAGGTTCTGTGTAGTTTCTTTATAAATACACAGGATTATACAGAAGAATATGCCCGATTTATATTTTTCAGTTCTCCTTTAAATAAAAATGGTCCACGTATCAGTTATACTTTACTGGTTGAAAGAGTACTTTCTGCATGGAAGATTTTTCATCAGTCTTAAGTGAACGCTGTGATGGAAATACAGGCTGTCTCCCAGGGAGAAAGAGAGCTGAAGCTTTGAAAAGGTCCACAGGAGAGACACCCACTACGACGTCCATGTGCTTAACATGCCTGACACTGTACCTGTGAGCACAGCAAAGCAGAAGACACCAACTGAAGCTCAGTTCTGGCAGAATGTTTCTCCAAGAATCCTCTGCCTTGGTGCAGAGTCAGAAGATGCATCTTCCCACTGACAGGAGGCTGCTGTGAGCATTCCACCATATCTGTTTTACTCTCTCTTGTCTGGAGCCTGTGAGCCTGTGGTTACTGCGTTTCTTGTACGAGAAGTCCTCTACCTTCCACCACTACTAAATGAAAACTAAAGGCCAGTCTGGCTGAGAACGTAAGATTGTCAGACCTACCTAAAGTGTCACATTTTGCTGTAATCTGATATGCATGGCTTATTAAAACCTGCAGCTTTAACTACCTGCAGTAGCGATCAAGTTATTTTAATAGCACTAATTTAAATAGAGAGGTGTTTCTTGTTCATTCTTTGGTGTGCTTCCCCTTTTTACATGGCTTCCTGAAAATACTTCTGTGGCCTTTCTGATTTAACTATGCTGCTGATTGCACCTGCATGAAAAATGCTTTTTGAGCCATACTTTCCATCTTATAAAGAAACTACGACAGCGTGTATGATGCTATACCAAAACCAGTCGCGCCATTGTATCCATCTCTGTTACTTTCCAGGTGGTGTCATCTCTAGAAATGAGAATCATGCTTTTTTTTCCCAGTTTGCATTATTAGATCTCCTTGTAAAAAATATTAGGTGTTTTAATTCCAGTGTAAACTGAAGTTCATGT
The DNA here is from genome assembly GCA_013400835.1 of Zapornia atra. NCBI lineage: Eukaryota > Metazoa > Chordata > Aves > Gruiformes > Rallidae > Zapornia > Zapornia atra. The sequence goes on from VZTU01023867.1 coordinate 190,822, forward strand.
AGTAGCTGTACAGAGGACATACTCTAGTTGGTCAAGCCTACAACAGCATGGACACCTCCCATGCCAGTGACAACATGCAACTGATTTAGAATCATAAAATGGTTAGGGTTGGAAGGAACCTTAAAGATCATCAAGTTCCAACACCCCTGCCATGGCTCCATCCAACCCAGCCATGGAGAGGCATCCACCACTTCTCTGGACAACCTGTGCCAGTGACTCACCATGCTCATAGTGAAGAATTTCTTCCTAAAATCTAGTCTAAATCTACCCCCTTCCAATTTAAAACAATTCTTCCTTGTCCTATTGCTACACGCCTTTCTAAAAAGTCCCTCCCCAGCTTTCTTGTAGGCTCCTTCAGGTACTGGAAGGCCACTATAAGATCTCTCTGGAGCCTTCTCTTCTCCAGGCTGAACAAGCCCAACTCTCTCAGCCTGTCTTCATTGGAGAGGTGCCCCAGCCCTCTTAGCATCTTCACGGCCCTCCTCTGGACTCGCTCCAACAGCTGTATGTCTTTCCTGTACTGGGGACCCCAGAACTGGACACAGTACTCCAGGTGGGGTCTCATGAGAGTGAAGTAGAGGGGCAGAATCACCTCCCTCCACCTGCTGGCCATGCTCTTTTTGATGCAGCCCAGAATACAGTTGGCTTTCTGGGCTGCGAGCGCGCACTGTCAGCTCATGTTGAGCTGTGGCAGTTGTTTTGCAGATAATGCCAGTCTTGTATTTGTGGGTTTTTTGCCCTTGGAGAGTATTTCTGAGCATAATTTGTCATCGTTGCAGTAAAATGGTCTGATTTTATCAAGTTTACTTGGAAAAGAAAAATAGTATGAAATATCAGGCAAATTATGTACGATGTTACATGATCAAACGGCTCCTTCAAACTGTATAGATGTCCATAAAAGCAAGAAATCAGAACAAAACAACCACCAGCAACCAGAAAAACACTTAAAAGTAAGTCAGTACTGGCAGTACAGCCTCGGTACTGTCAGGAGAAGGAGATGCTCAGAACAAAACATGTTTGTTTGTGCTTTTAGCCTGACACAAACCTCCAGTCTGGACAGAGAGACGGTAACACTATCCTGCCAAACTGCAATCACAGGTAACATCAACCTATCCATCAAGAATACAGAAAGTGTATTTATCCAGGGTGAGATCAATACTTTGGGTTGCTTAAATCGTGCTAATTCACCAAGTGCCATGTTAAGAAACACCAGCGTAGTAAACAGGTGTGGTCTGCCTCAAAAAGACCTATGACTATTGAGGTTCTGAAGATGAATAATAAAGATGAAGAGCAAAGCATACGAACCTGAACAAATAACCTAGAAATAACCTTGGCCCAGAGGGATTTTTCTGACCCTGTTTTACCCACTCACTCCCTGCTGGGAGCCTCCCTGCACCCCTGGGGTTGTACCTGACACGTTCAGTAGTGTCCTTGGAGGCTTTGTGCAGCAGGAAATTTGTTTCTAATCTGTAGAAAACAGATGAAACCTGGAACCTGATTTCTGTCTTGGAAACAATGCCAGTAAGGGACAACTGTTAGATTTTCTTGTAAAGAAAAAGATGATTGTTTTTTAAAAGTTCAGTTCTTGGTGCTGAAGAAGAATTGCCTGTAAATGTCATTCTCCCTTGCCATAAGCTGTTCTGAACCCTTTGCCACTTTGCATTATCTTTTCCATGCTTACACGGTGACGCAGATGGGAATGCCAAAAACCATCCCCATGCCACCCTGGCAGATCGCCTCGTTGACAAGCAGCATCCTGGATGCGTGCTGTGAACAGCAAGCAACATGCTGCTCCACCATTCATCCACCCTGTGCTCCTGGCATTTTCACTCACAGGAGCCAACGCTCTGTTCAGGCTCTAAATATTCTGTGGGGTGTTTTTTTCTTCTCCTTCTCGCCCTGGAATGAACAACCCTCAAAACCTTTAGTGAAGGAACACCGTGGTGAAAGCAAGAATGAAACCTGAGGGCAAGATGGAGCGATCAGCATGTGTGGAGCAGGCTCAGAGAAAGAGAGATGCTGGAAAATTGGAGGGAAAAAAAAAAAGGAAGGACTCAGAAGAAGCAGTTAGGTGAATGCTTTATTGATTTATTGCAATTCTGCTGTTCCCTAGGAAGAGGAAATAATGATCTTGGGTAAGAATGAGGAGGAAGTACAATTTTTTCCCTGGTTTCTCATCCCTCTCTCAAAATTTTAAGTTCTTACCCCCCTATTTGTACCTAAAGTTTTTCTACAGGTGCCTCATTTTTTGCAAATTCAGCCATTTTCTTGAACACACTTGACTGATGAGCGTCTATTTTTAAGCCATCCAGCTAAGTCGCTGCAGTTATTAGTAATTAAGCTATAATAGTAGTAATAATAATGATGATACTTGTGTTCTCTGACAGCATTACTCAAAATGATGTGCAGATGTACCATATCTACTGTAGAAAATATCTACATATCTACTGTAGACAATAAATTAATAAATTTAAATATGTACATGAGGCAAATGTTGATATCCACAAGAGTGCCTTTTGTCAGAATGGCATAGCTTCAGCCCAGGTATTCCCAAATTGGTCTGACTGTAACTATTCTCACACACCTTTAAGGTGAATTTTAGTTATCCAGAACTTGGAGCAAAGACCATGAAGACCGAATCTGTTTCGCTACTTATTTGGGGGCAGAAATGCAGGATATAACAGCAAAATTCCCCAGGACTGGGAGATATTGAAATGTCTCTTTGTGGACACATTGGAACAGATAGACTGGCATCCCATGGTGGTGTAACTCCTTTCAGCATTCATCCATGATCTCATTCTTCAGCCCTGTGGGGGGGGGCCCAATAGCAGCTCCAGTCTAGGAGATTCGGCTGCTGTGGCTCAGGACCAGCATAGAGCTGGTGGCAGCCCCTTTCTCCTTGTGAGAGGCCCCAGAAGATACACAATATGGATTGTTGGGTCCTCAGCTACTACAAATGCAAAGTCATGCATTCGTGCAGCATTAGTCTGCATTCCAGCAGCTGGTCTGAAGGTTTCATTTATGAGCATTAGTCCTCCTGACCTTGGCAACCAAGGTGAAATGGGAAAGAAGCTACTGAGGGAATAAATACAATACAAGGGCTTTTACACTGGTTTGTATTTATATTAACTGCAAGAAATGAGCAAGAGATATTTTAAAAAAACCTCACAAATGAGAAGTGTGCTATGAATAGCATTTCTGGAAGTTGGATGGACAGTTTCAACAGCTGGAATATAAAAATAATGGGCTATAGCTATTCAACAAGCATAAAGATAGTAAAAAAGTACACATGGGACCCTGTAACTTGTTTTGAAGACACTGTAACTCGTATCAAAATCATTAACAACTCAGAGAACCTTGAGTGAATCTTTTTAACTGATAAAACTCAAGAAAGGGATGTTGCTGGGGATCAACAAAAGACCACCAAACAAACCAGAATATTAGTTTGAATTTCTTCATAAAACTTGCTTGTATTCTGCTGTATGGTTGAGGAGAAGGAGGAGAAATGGTCTGACAGTCCATTTAGAAAGTCAGTATTGGAGGACCTGGAGACCGGCTACAAACTACCAGCTGAATGCCTCATCTTTCATTTCTTAAACAGTAGTGTGCACAGCATGAGGCAGTCCTGCTTAAAACCAGCCATGGTGTTGGAGATGGTTTCCTAGCATCAGGAACATAAATATGTGCAGGAAAAAGAACGTTACCAGTTAGTAGAATTGTAGAGTCATAAAACAGTTTGGATTGGAAGGGCCCTTTAAAGACCATCTGGTGTCCCTCCCTTGCAATGAGTAGAGCCCTGCTCAACCTGATTTCCAGAGATGGGCATCCACAACTTCTCTGGGAAACCTGTTACACCACCCTCATCGTAAAAATATCCTTCCCTATATCTAACCTAAAGCTATCGCATTTTAAGCTTAAAGCCATTATCTCTTCCCTACTGCAATAGGCCCCGCTAAAATGTCTGTCCCCATCTGTTGCAGTTTTGTGTAGCTGTGCTGCTTTGGGGGCTTTTGTAAGCCACAGTTACAGCTTTCTGCAAGCCCCATATTTTGAAAACATTGGTCCATTCAAGGCCAATTCGAGGCTGAGCCTATCAGAGCTGGTCACAGCGTCTCTGTGAATCACAGATAGGAGAAAAAAACCCTGTTTTTTTATCAGCCCCCTTTAAGTACTGAAAGGCTGCAGTAAGGTCACCCCAGGCTGTCTTCTCCAGGCTGAACAAGCCCAAATCTCAGCCTGTCCTCACAGGAGAGGCTTTCCATCCCTCTGATGATAACACTAGCTAATGAGATTATTTCACACAGTAAGAAAACTTCTCACTTACAAAGAAAAGTGGAAATCATACTTGGGAGTCCTCTAGGAAGAGCTTGCAATGCCAGAAAAATCACAATGCCATAATTTAAAAGAAAAAAAAAAGACAAAAAGGTAACTTTTGCTAAACGCCTTACTCCGGATGAGTGGGAGCAGAAAATAAGTTTCGAATAAGAAAGGGAAGACAGGGGAAGGAGGAAGCAATTAGTAGTCATTTAAGATAATGGCAGGCAGAATATGAGCAGGGCATCCAAAGAGTAGAGGGTAACCCCACTGCTTATAAAGTTAACAGGGTTTAAAATGTCATAGTTAGAAGAGCCAATGCCTCCCTCTCCCCCAGAAGTCTGTTCACTAGATATATGTTAGAACAGTGGTAAGAATGAAAACATTAACACAAAAAACTGGAGTGCCCCTTTTAAACACGTGCTGGCAGAGAAGGGAAATCCCCTGAGGAAGGGAGAACTGGTGAAATGGCATCAAAATTTTAAAAAGTGAAAATGGGACCCATGCAATTACAAACTACCTAGATTGGTGTCCATCCTCGCCAAACCTTGTGTAAACAATCATGTCAAAGTTCTCAAACACAGACATGGGCAGGTTCAGGTACAGACCCAGCAGGTCGGGATTTACTTCCTGAGGTGTATAAAGGCTGATGCTTCCCATCAGCGTGACTTGCTGTGGAAGAGGGTGGGGAAGTCAGTGGCTCTTTAGATTCCTTCAGACTCTGCTCTGAGTGAGAGTGGTGCCCGAGCTGATCTCTGGTGAGATCTTGCAGTGTGCTGGCTACACCTCAGTCACAGCAGGAATAATGAAAGGAAGGGTTTGTGCTTGCCCTCTGGTCAGCCAGGAAAGTGCTGAGAGGCCCTACAGCGGGAAAGAAAGTGAGAGCACTAACAGAGTTCCTCAGGGACACCCTAAAGCCCACCAGTTCCAGTGCGGTTAAGCAGTAGTAATTGCATGGGTGAGGAAAGGAATGAGCTTCTCCAAGCAAAACCAGTCTGCTTTGAGTCACAGAACACTTACTTAGTCGACTGTGCATCTTCATGCGAGCCATCATCTGTCTAACAGCCACCAGCCAGTCTGCAGGCCGACTCCTTGGTAACGGTAACTGGGCATAGGCCCGTACGGCCTCCTGTACTCACACAGACCTGGGCTCACCCATCTGCACAGCAGTAGCCATACCATCCGCTGTGGGGAGGAGCAGGTGATGACATGAAGAAAAGTGATGACAGAAAGGAACAGGCAGCAATTATATGAAACATTCAGATATTATGTCTGCCAGTCAACAAAGTCTGATGGAAAACCAGGTCTCACCAGAAAAACAAGAAATTACATTATAGGCTTTGCTGTTAGAAGATAATGTCATAGCTGTACTGATTTTTTAAGGTGCCTCACTTAGCATCGAATCTTCATGATCAGAAAGAAATTATTTTATAATGTGATAAAGTGCAGATTCAGTGTGTCAGGAACTGGATGAGTGGTTTAAAGTAGCTGTTGGTGAGACAGTCGCCTTTGGAAACTGGGGTTTCTTTTGGGGTTCCTTGGGTTCCCTGAGTCGCCTGGAAAGTAAATGTAAAAACAGGGCTAACCAAACTTGAAGTGATGTGGCATTGTCAGTGCAATAAACTTTTAGGAGTAAGGCAGCCGGCAGAAACTGTGTGAAAAACTATCTCCTGAAAAGGAGGAACATTGTAAGGGACGTAAGAGGCAAACAGAGAATATGAGGGACAAAACTGAACATGTTTCTCATATAACTCAGTAATAGGGCTGAGGTATCTAGAGCTGAAAGAAGGAAGCAACAAAGAGATGATTTTATTTCAGTGTACAGTGTGGATAAAACGGCTCTTGGAAGTTGGCACATGGTTTAAAAGAGGACAGAGAGCAGGAGAGGGCTTGCTTTGCTCAGCTTGTCAGTGCTGTAGCAAGGGCAGGCACAGGAACAGAACTAGTAGAGGAAATCCGAAGCCAGACAAATTCAGATTAAAATTTAAACACACGTGTGAAAATCAAAACAAAGTATGAAGTGAAGCAAGTAATTCCTCACCTTCTGGCAGCTCTGGGTTGATAGGGAGAGTGATTGCATGACTTCGGCTGGTTACAGATTGTATTTCAGGCAGTCACCAGGCCCAGCTCACAGGAGACTGACCATCTCTGCCAGCTGTGAAACTTAATAATTTTTAAATATTTTTTTTCAGTACCATAGCCAGAACATCTAGTGCTGAAATAAAGACAGTCCGAATTATTAATGGCCCAAATGAAAAACACATCTCACTAAAATACAGTGCATTCATCTTGAGGCTTCTAAAATTTGGAGGAAAGCTTCCATTCTTAGTACATACTTGATGGGAATAAATGGAGCAATCCTAGGACTACATTCTATAGTTTAAATGGGAGATGTTTGTCCTAAAGCAGCCTTCAAAACAAGGGAAAAATCAGATAAGCTAATTTTAATAATATCATTCAATCCAATGAGGAGCAGCTGAAGGAACTGGTGTTGTTTTGCTTGGAGCAAAGGAGGCTGAGGGGAGACTTTACAACTTTCTACAGCTGCCTGAAAGGAGGTTGTAGCCATGTGGGTGTTGGTTCCTTCTCTCAAGAAAGAGATGATAGGACAAGAGGGAATGGCCTCAAGTTGTGCCAGGGGAGGTTTAGACTGGAGTTTAGGAGAAATTTCTTCATGAAAGCGTTGTCAAACATTGGAACATCTGTCCAGGCTGGTGATTGAGTCACCATCCCTGGAGTTATTTAAAAGACAGGTAGATGTGGTGCTGAGGGACATGGTTTAGTGGTGGATGTGGCAGTGCCTTGTTAATGGTTGGTCTGGATAGTCTTAAGGGTCTTTCCAACCCAAATGATTCTCTGATTCTGTGTTCCTTAAAGTGCTTTGCAGTACAGGTACTGCAAAGATTTGCAAGCAAACAAATAGGCAATAACAATTACATGCTCAATTATCCTCCTGTTCAGTCCTGCATTTCAAAATACTACATAAAGGGCCAGTCACTGGACACAAAGATTTTCATATGAAGTCTCAAAGCAAGTGCTTTCATTTCTACTGACTGAACAAAACAGCCATCCTCTTCCTTCTCTTCCCTCCCTTAGAAATTTTTAATTTAGAGTCAGCTCTTCTTTTAATGACACTAAGTAACCCAGTTTCAAGGGAGTCGCATGGACACGACCGAACGAAGGGAACAGTTTATCAAGGGCAGTTGCATATTACTGTCAGAAGAACAAACCCCATAAAGCCAGTCATCATCTTGCTGCTTTGAGCCACAAAGCATGTTCTTCAAAATTCAAACCCTCTTGTTGTTAGAAGTGGAGAGCTGTGATGGTAGAAATATGGGTCTCATTTTCTGTCTAGAAAAATGCTTAAGTATGTCTCCTGCCCCCAAGGCTGAAGCAGCTTACACTGTGGGGCAGTACAAGGAGCTGGGAGAGGGGGTTACTCCCAGCATTTCAGTTCTGCAGGAAAAAAGAAACCTCCTGTGCTAAACAAGGAATTGCTTAACATGAGCAGCCCAGCTGCATTCTGCCCCATTTGGTTAGGACTAGGGTGGGTTTTTTTGTAACAAGTGGAAGAAGCGATGGGTTGCTGGCCCAAATCCTCCCCCTGTGAGTGAAAGCACCATACCCCAGTTGCTGCTGCTTTGTACCCCTGAGGAGGCTGCCTGCCAGTGCTGGGTTAGATGGCCTCTGGAGAGCAAGCACAGGGGTGTATGTACACTTAGTGCATGCATGTATGGAGAGATATGTTTGTATATGTAATTTTCTATTCTATGCATATACGTTGAGGCCTGAGGCCTCAACCCAGTTTGTTCAATACAGGTTTCAGAGTGGAAATGTTGACAGCCTTTAGTGTTTCTTCTTCTGGTAAGCTGCTCACTTCTGCAGTAAGACCTTTGAGGCTCTGTAGGCACCTGGGAATTTCACAGGAAGGGTCTGAGGTGACGTACCTCCAAAGAGGCCCCTTTTCCTCCATCTAATGGGCACTTCTGGAACACTGGTCCTAACCTGAAGATAATGCTGATGATACTGTACTGTTGGGATATGTAGTTTGCAGGTGAATTTATACAGCAGTTTGAGGTGTCTTTCTGAACACACATGCAGAATTCCTTTTCATATATTTGTCGTTCCCTTGAAGTAGTAGCCCACTGAATCACAACAATAATAACAGTGGTATGTTAGAAGCAGATAGAAAAGTGGCCAACTTTTGTTAAAAACAGGTTTTGTATTTCCTCAGCAAAGACTCTCTGCAGGTTGTAACTCCATTGGAAGCAGTGGCTGTATTACAGGGCATGAGTTTGTTGTCAGGCCCAGCTGAACAGTTGTCCCTCTAATTTAGAGTTCACATGGGAAGATAGAAAGTCATCCATACTCAGCCATCTAGTCATGTCCTGATTGTCCAAATTTGCACTGCTCCTGGCTCAGCATGGTGGTGTTTCATATCTGAGTCTTGCCACACGAGGAAGGAGATGCCAACAGCAGCATTAAACTAAATATTTATTAGCACCGTTAAACAGTCCAAAGCTTCCTTGTTATATCATTTAATCACGTGCTTTTCTTGCCCCACGCCAATTATTATTCTCAACCTTCTGCAAACAGAATCCTTCAGGTCTTTAATGGGCACAGGTTTTAAAAAGGCACACAAAAAGCAAACACACGACAGTATTTGCCTGACTCACTGAGAATATCAGCAAATAGGCCATGAGGAGCTTTGAAGCTAAAAATCTTGGGTTGAAAAGGGAGGAATCATCTTAATCTGAAGTTATTTGGCGACCGGGGAATGTGCTGACTCAGGGACTGCTGTAGGGTTGCGGGCAGGACTGGCACAGAGGTGGCGGAACCACAACCCGGGAGCTGTACCCCCAGGTTGTTTCTTTGGGAAGTCAGGATTGGAGACCACTTATTATTGGTTTACTTGAAGTAAATTGTGAAGGAACAATTATATTCCCCCAAACCTGGTGAGTGTTTCACTAAGCTCCGATAACATTCCCAAAGCTTGCTGGGCCAGGTAGACTGTGCTACTTTTACAGAAGATAGGGAAAAACAAGGAGCTCATGTTTCACCTGAAAAGGATGATCCTCTCATTTCCTTCCTTTGGAACTCTCCTTGAATCTACATGGAGGAGTAAAATACTTCATATCAGACATTAGTTGTACATACTTCCAAAAAAGCAACTAGTAAGTTCATAAACAGCAGTTCTCCTGTGCACGACATTTTTAAAGTGAGCAGATCCATGGTTAGGGATTCTTTGCAGTATTTTGGTACGTTTTCCCTTTAGGAGACACTGATGGCTACAAGACATATGGCTGTGTTCACTAAAAACAAACAATGACACAGATTTATTAACAGATTTCTAGCAAACAAAAACATTTGCCAACTGCAACAACCAAAATCCAGAAAAAAACCCCAACCAATCAAAACAAGCCCTCTGGGGAAATTTGGTTTTCCAAGTAATCTTTACAAGCACTTGGATTCAAAACACCATTGTATCTTTGGATAATATATTTTGACCATGAGTACAAGGGGTTGAGCTTGGTAATGCTTACTTGACAGCATTCACTACAAATGAAAGCATGAAGAAGGGAGGGAAGGGGTGTGTGTGTGTTTGTAAGCCCCATTAAGCTATTAGCAAGGAGGGCACAGCAGTCCTGTCATGAGTTGACCAAAGGGACTTTGTCTTTACTGCCAGTGCCTGCTTCCAGCACTCAAAGAAGCTGCTACTCAGGCTGGAAGTGGCAGGATGAGCAAACCAGCTTTTCTGCTCCCCAACCCACTGTGCTCGGCAGGAGACCTGTTTGCTCTGTTCAATACTGCAGGCAGGGAAGGAAGTGTGTACTTGTTTACTGCAAGCCAGAAGGACGTGGAGGTGTTTGTTACTCACTAGGAACTATATGCTGCTTCTTCAGAGTGACAGTTCCTATCAGGATCACATTCAAATCCTGAATTTTCTCAGGGAATAGCCTTTGCTGACTGAATGGAACCAGCTGCTTAATCACTTCACCTAGGAAGGCACAGAAATCATGGTGAGCATGATTAATACTAATAAAACATTATTTTATTCTTGATGTTTTGTAATCAAGCTGTTTTCAACTTGCTCATTCACTTAAAAAATGCACAGCCGTTCAAACAAAAGCCTTTGTCAACTAATGATGACAGAGCTTGGTTCTGTGTTGGCTGAGGTGAGTTAAGAAACGTCCACTACGTGCAGGTCAGCTCGTATTCGTGCAGAGAAGTTCTCTTACCTCAGGCTGATCCTTCCTTCCAGGGATCTAGCACTGACTGGTTTCCAGGAGGAGGATTGAGACTTCTGCTGTGACTTGACTGTACATTTGATGGTTCCTGGAAAAGCTGATGTCTCTGCATGCATTTGACAAAGAAACAACACAAGATCTGGGGACACAGAGAAGGGAATAGGAGTACTTTACATGACCAGTCATGGCAATTACAGGCAACAGAGCTGGTGCCTTGAAGGCTCAGGGTCCATTTTGGTGGCTCCCTACCTCACTTTTGTACAGGACACCTGCTGGTAGTGTTAAAGGCAGAGATGGGAGGAGTTAGAGAATGATCTTATTTCACTGGAGGCATTCCAGGGAAAGGTCTGAAATCATAGGTGATGACTAGGTTCCCACTTCTCTTCCCACTGAGCTGTAGTTTTCAATTTTCTAGAGAAGTGCCAGCTATTTCTTGGACTCTGTTTATCCCCCCAGTCTGCTAACATCATAAAGAAAGATGTGAAGAAAATAATCTTTGAGTATAAACAGTTTGTTTAAAAGGTGAAGACTGAAATTACCCCTGTATCTGAATTGGCTTGTTCTGCAGGGAAACACAAACCAACCACTTACTCACTTCAGCGCAATGATGATGCTACAAGTATGCTACACAATATCACACGCTCTCCTTGCTTTTCCATGCATTGTTCTGTGCGTGAAAATGTTCTCTGACCACTGGCAGACTAGATCTTCCCATCTTCAAGGCAGCAATGCCTGGTACCTACAGTGTGAGAGCCTCAGGGACAGGCACTGCAGAGGTGGTGCTGACAGTGGAGGTCATGGGTCTGAGCGGATTAGGAGCAAGAGCTGTAAAATAGGGGTCACAAAACTGGAAAAACCAGCAACAAAGGGAAACAATAGTTTCACTGAGCTTTTCAGGAAATGGCCTTTGGTTTGTGTAAATCAAGTTAACTAGTGGCTACATTTTAGCACTGAAAAGCGGGCTGATTCTTAGGCAGTGCATTTCATTCCAGATTCCCTGGCTGTTTGTCAACTTTGATCTGTACTTTTGTACAAAATGTGGTATTTTTACCAGTAGATAAAAGGAGCAGACATCACTAGAGCACGGTGAAAGGGAGCTACAACACAAGAACCCCAGTGCAGAAAAGTTGAAGAGAAAGAAATTAACAGTGCTCCAAACCTTTAACTCACCAGAAAACGTATGAATGAGACAGGCTGTAGTAACCCAGCATGCAAGTTGCCTAGAAGAACCTCTGCTCTTTTCACAAAACTCCTGTTCATTGCAACAACCCATAAATGTCACCAGTATCAGGCACATCCCTATATATAGCAGAATAAATTCAATGTTGAGGAATGAGGCTGTGAGGAAACCATTCAAAATCTCTTGATTCTGTATCATATTACCACAAGTCCTCACAATCAGTACAGCCAAATTGTTGCAGGTTACACCTCCCACCTCCTCCCTCTGCATAAATCATACCAGAGGACCTGCGGTTATGGGAGGCTATTCCATGTAAGATAATACTGTGCTTGTCTGTGCAAACACGGGTGTATTCAGGTAGGAGAGTTTGGGGTTCTGCTTTCAGGTGCTGCAGGATCTGAGATAAAACCTCATTTGCAACAACCAGAAAAGTTGAGGTAATTCACCAAAGCAAACGAAACTTCTTGAGAATCGGGAAGGTCAGAGAACTTCCCTTCTTCTGTTTGCATTTGGTACCATAGAACCAGAAACCTGCAAGATGGGCAGAGAGAGTTGTCCTCTTGGTTCAAGCCTGGTAGGAGACCTGCTGTCCCAGTCCTACCTCAGGATTTGCTGTAACATGTACAATCCTCTCAGCAAGCAGAATTGAATGGCAAGTCCCTCAGGACACAGAGCTGCAGACCTGTAGCAATAAAGGGAATACGGCCCAAATTCTTCCAGTGGTGTTATTGCAACATTAATATCACAGCAGAGCTCCCCTGAGGGAATCCACTTTTGAAATCCTGCTGTCCTTAGTATCCTTTATCAGGAAATCGCTTCTGCTAACCATCAAAGGCCTGTGAGCTGTTTTGGGTCTGAACACTTTAGGCTTAAGTATATTTCGTCCAAACAAATGTATTAATCCTAGGAAATGAAGAAACTATGTGTATCTAGTGGCAGATTCAAGGCAAACAAACGTTTCCTTTGATATTACACTGTGCTTCTGCCAACAGGCACCAGCTGACAAGTCTGTTAATTGCAGAAGAAAAATACTTTGCTTGTTTTCATGCAAAACAAGAGGACAGGATGAGCTAAGGCAGCAGGACAGAGCACATTTGCATAGCTGTATGAAAATAACAAGCTGATTAAAAAAACTACAGAAGATTTACCAGATGCTAAGGCTAAGTCCTAGACTGCCACTTGTCATAAAATTTACTTTGCTGTAGCCTGGTGATGTGACACCACATGGTGAAAATCAGTGAACATACCTAAGCCACAGCTCCGAGCTCTCCCACCGCCGGGCACATCGCGGCACTTCCGAAAGCAACGTGTACCCATGACTGATTCTTTGCTCGGGTAGGATAGCGTGAAAGGCACCTGCTGGTGCCTTGGGCACCCAGGGTTTCCACTGAAATATCAACTGAAATTTCAACTGAAATATCAATCACCTTCATTGTTTCATTAGTTGATGAGACATTTTGTAAGAGCGTGGAACTACTGCAGAGTCATGCCACTCGCCTGCCGCGTGGTTAGCGTGTGGCTGAATGGCCGCGCTACGCATCAGTAACGCACACCCGCACGGGTGAGGGCATTCCCAACCCCCAGATCAGGCACACGCCGCTCGGAGAGGCACTGCTTGCTCAGACACATTCCTACGCTCGTAGGGGCTGCCAGTTCACAAAGTTCACAGACCATAAAGCCAAAACATATTGTTGCCATCAACTAGTGTCACCTTCTGCCTAATTTAATTAGGATGTCTTCCCTGATTAATTCTCATATGAATTAGAGCTTATCTTATACACAAACATTCAATCGGGGTTTCAGCTTTCTGTCTGTGTAATTATAGCTGCTCTCTAAATACCCAGTTTGCCTGGAGAACTTTTGGGTTGTTTTCAACCTGGATTGCTTTACTACTGTGCCATTTAAAGGAGTTTTACTACACCCACTTTCTGGCTGCAGCAATATTTAATAGCCTATCCACATTCATTTCTTTAAAACACCCTTTGCAGACTACCGAAATGCTTTTTCTGACCCTGAAAATAAGTGCAAAGGGTAGGGAGGATCTGAACTGATAGCAGTAAAAACATCCGATCATTCTGAATTAGTTACTTTATTTCTGAAGGTTAAGCACAATTCATTAAAGACAAAAGCGATTACCTCAATCCTGCAGCTGTGCATGTGCTTAATGACTCGACCCACACGCACGGGGCTAGAGGTGATGCAGAGGAGCATGCTGACTGCAGCTCAGCAAGGCTCCTCCAGGGCTGCTGAGCTTTGAAGGACGCTAGCACACCTCCCCCATTACTAACAGTTCGGTGGAGCTACTCTCAGGCTTAAAATTTAGTGTGCTTGAACGTTTCACTGGCTGGTATCTTGCTGCTCTCCACATAGCAGGGTCAAACACGGATGAACTTGAGCTGCGCTGGAATGCCCGATGCTGCCGACCTTGTCAAAAGGACAACAGCGTTGTTGACTGTGCAAAGATTTGTACAAACTCTGTGGTGAAAACAAGGCACAGGAAAATAACCCTGCTGAAAACTTCGATCAACCCATGACACTTCAAATGAAGACTGCTCTGGCATAGTAGAGATAAAAGCACAAGGAGTCTTTACAAAAATTACCAAGCAGACCTTTTCTTACCAAAGACAGGACAACAGAAGGGCAGGTGGCTTAGCAAAGCTGATTTACTTTTCTGCCTTCCAGCTCTCCTGTCTGAGAAAAATGGGAGGCAACCTGTTCTAGGTGCTCTTGGGTAGAGAAACAAAGTAATCCTGGTGAGGATGTTTCTCTGTTGCATCAGTACAGTCTCACACAGGACTCACTTCAGTTCTGGAGGAAGATGCTGAGCTGGTTTTTTTTTAAGGCTTGCCTTCAATTCTAAAGGTATCCCTTTGCCTTAAACTCTCACAAGGAGAGAGTACTGTAGCCCCCCTCAGCATCTTAGTGCAGAAATGGAGCTCAGATGTCCACAATTTCCATCCCTAGCAGTCAGCTTTTGGTTTACAGTTCACTTTTCCCTAAACCTGGCTGGGAAGAGAGATGTTATAGGCCCCAGAAGACATAATACATAAAATAGTATTTTTATATTATTATTTGCACTGAAAAGGAAAGAAAAAATGTACAAACCAGATAAGTCCTGTGCCATGCAGGGAAGAGGGAACACTAACGTTGTATCTGCTGTTATGAAAAGAGTCAGTGTTCTGTTGTCCCTCTAATTCACATTCATGAGGATCAAAGAGGAGCTGCAGACTCCGGTCCAGGAGCTAGGGCTGTAAAACAGAAAGAGGAAACTGGAATGAAGGAAACTGTATTCTTCAGATAATGGCAGAAAATAATCAGGAGAGGATATTTAACAGGAGAGAATTACAATTTCAAAGAAGTCGTGACAACAACCCAAAAATGGCATACATGCAGGTATTATTTTTCAGACTTGCAAACACCATGCAGAGGTGGCTATGGAAGTCCCTTCCAACGTGGGCTGCTCTATGGTTCAGTTCGTGGTTGTAGTGTCAAGATAAAATTCACCCACTTTCTCCTGGGAGATGAAAGTTGTAAAAAAGCTACTGAATAAATCCTCTCCCTGTGGAATTTCTTTACCTGGAGTCACATTTGGCAGACTCAGGAGTACCCCAGTACAAGCTGCCATTTGCCCCATTTCTTTATTTTCACATCCTCATATATTTCATCATCATTTTGGACTTTCATTAATATCTGTTAATGGTGGCTGCAGACTTGGGAGCAGTGCTGGGATCTACACAGTCTGAGTGAACTCCCGTACATGCTCTTATTTATGCATTAGAACAGGTCCATAATTGTTCCCCCACCCCCCAACAGAAGCTGTTTTAAATTGAGGGCTCTTATCCCCTTATGGTGATAGCCAGAAGCAGAGAATGGAATGTTCCTACAAAGCTTTAAGTGAATAAGCTTTCTGTAAAACAGGTTAACTCCTGCTTGAAGAAGAGTGACTTACTGCAATTTAAGATGCTGGTAAATGAAATTTAAAAAATGGCCAAGTGAGGACCAAAGCACCACAGGGGGAGGCACAGGGAAGCCAAATCCTATTAACAAATGTGAGACACCCACTCCTCACAGATTTTAATGTGAATATCAAGCTATTGCCACATTAATCCACTGGCCAAGTCAGGTTCTGTAAAATACCAACAGTATTTCAAGGAGTTTCAGCACTTTGTTCTCAGAAATCTAAGTCAGTCTTCTGAACACCAGCTGCCCTTGATACCCAGGAGTGTTAGTGTATCTGCTTCATTTTGTTGTCCCAAGGAACCATGCTTTACATCTGCAGTGATCGCCCACTCCACAGCACCATGACAAGATAATCTACATAGCTGTAACAACAAGCCAGAAATAGAAAAAAATAACTGAATATTGGTGATTCTGGTACCAGTATACTTCAACACACAGGATCGAGTGGGACCCAGATAAAGATTCCTCATATGCAATTATGTCATGATCACACTTTTACTTGAACTTCGAACACATCTAAAACTCAAGCCAAGGACCAGTCCCTCACCTCTTCAGTTGAGAAGGAAAATGAGTGTATCCTCTTGGGCCTGTGGAAATATTGGTGCCATTTCAATATGACAGGAAAACAGTGACAGAGTTATCTCAGATACTAAGGATACCGCTGGCTTTGGAGCAAAATAAATACTTGGGTGTTTAAAGAATGGAATTAAATTTGCTTACTGCAGAAACTTGTTTTGGACCTTCAATTTCCTTGGTTTTATCCTAACTCCTGCATTTTGCTGTCTTTTCAAGTAGCATGTGGACAGGTGGTATCCCTGCCTGCTCCTTTCTGAGCTCACTAAGTGCTCTCAGTGGCACACACCAATTTACAGGCAGTCTGTCACATGCTGTAACTTGTACCCTCTACTCCCCCCCAAAAAAGCTAACATTTTGCAGATACTAAATAATAAATTAAAAAAATTTTTAAAATAATAACAATGAAAAATTGCATGTTATATCCCACTCACCTTTTGGGAAAGATCTGAGTGCTCTGGAAGCCTAACTAGTGGAGATTTATGAATGGGCATTTCAAAAGCAACACGGTGTCACCACTGGGACATGATAAAGTCGGAGTTCTGAGTGACAGCCTTTGAAAGTCCTGCCTGCAGGAGCTCACTGAGATCGCGCTCGGTCACTGCAAACAGATCAAAGCTTTTCATGCTGCTACAAATTTAAAACCACTGATGTCTTCTCACTATGGCAAGCTTTTTAAGACCCATATTAAACAGTAGTGACAAGCTGGCCAGGCCTACTTCAGTACTCAAAGTGTGCTTTGTTTCAGGAATCACAAGAATACAAAAATAAGGCCTTTAACTGAAAGAAAAAGTATCTTACATAAATCGTGCCTTTCTTATTTCTAGAAATGCCAGCAGTATTAACAAAATCCTAAAAGACAACACATGCAGTGCTTATTTCTCTCAGAAACCTGATCTGCTTAAAGGTGTCCCTGCTTACTGTGGGGGGGTTGGACCAGATGACCTCTAAAGGTCCCTTCCAACCCAACACATTCTATGATTCTCTTCTATGATTCTATGTAGAAGGAGCAAAAACCCAAATGCCACATAAAAATCTCAAGTGTTTATTGTTCCAGTTTAAGTGCAGAAATTCCTTTTATAATTTTGTGCTTTTCCACAGGAACAGACATACAGGAGCCACACAATTTGTTCTTTTATGTAGTGGCATCAATTTCACCAACCACTTTCTCAGGGAAGCAGAGATAGTCTCAGGATACAGAATATCCAACCAGGCTTACTTCTCTCTTCCTCCTCACTCAAAAAAAAAAAAAAAAAAATCTATAAAACCTTGGGTACTGTAAATTATGGGAAGTACCAGAATTCACCCATTTTGCCCATGTTACCACTGCCTATATAAAGTTGCAGTGTACTTTGTGTCTCACTTGGAAATAGCCACAATGTTCCATCACGCTGACTGATGTAGATTGGATTTCTATTTCCAATCTACTGGAGAGAACCTAGATGCCAACCTTTTTGGGTCCAGGAGGATAAATGAAGTGCTTCAACTCACCTGGCAATGAGCTACGCCCATCTAAAGAGCAGCAAGAGGACACTGACAAAACCCCTTCCTTGCCCTGACTGATGCCAATTGCCATGTGAAGCTTACAGCCGTGATAACTCAACATGGAAAGTCCTTTGGCTCTCAAAGTTCCCAATGCCTCTCTTCAAGACAGTTCCAAGAGAACTCTTCAAAGTCTCTGAGTAACTGCATCACATGCAGAAAATGTTAAACCATCTCAACCCTTAGGCCAGAAACACCATGCCATGCCTGAAAGCACCAAAGCAATGATTATAGAAGAAAAAATATTTACTGTGTTGTTGTCTAACATAGGTTTTCCAGATACTTGCCTTGGAGTCTGGTGGATGACAACCATGCTGATAATTCTGGTCAAAACCTGGGAGAAGATAAAGACTTCATTTACTAAGCCAACCAAGCTGAAAAGAAACGTAGTAACCAAGTGTAGGCAACATCCTAAATTTAGTTTACCATTACCCTCTTAAACCTCTAAAAATGAGACACAGACAGACCAAACAAACTTACAGTTAGTTTAATCTGGTAGCTCTGAAGAAGGGAATATAAATTCAATACTTGATGTTAGAAGTTACCTCTTTTCAAAAGTTACACCTCTGTCAGGTTTGCTTCTCTCTTCACCTGGTTCCATAGCAAAGGAAGGAATGAAACAAGTGAAAACAGAAGAGGCAAAAGCTGTTCCAAGAGCCATTCTAGCGCTAAGGATGCTGTTTTGAACAGAACAGGAACAACTGATTAGCAACATGTGTTTCCTTGTCAAGATTTGTTTTCAAAGGAAAATTCTGGAAATAACATTGCTACTTGATCTGACAGAAAACAAGGTCCTTACAGAGCCTGACTTTATCATTTCTATTTACACAGCAGTTTCGTACTGCCAGCAGCTGGATTTTTTTCCTAGTAGTTAAGCCATTTTTTGCTCTCCCTCTGTGTTATCAGTACTCCAGCACTGGGTTTCATTAGCTGTTACTGTTCACGCATCATTGTCCTGTGTTGTGTCCAGCTGCATTATTTTACATGTGGATAAAAGTATAACATTGATTTTAATGCAGACTCACGCTATAGAGTATATGCATGTGCACACATTTAAGGTTGGCATCAAGAAACATTCCAAAACAAATCAGCAACATTGTTTTTCTCTGTAGATTTGAGTTATCTGCTAGTACCTAAGGCATGGAAATTTCATTTTGAGCTGCTGCTTTAGTACAAAACAGAGAGGTGGGCGATGGTCTCTTCAGCCAGGTGACAGGAGATAGGACAAGGGGAGATGGCACAAAGCTGCACCAGGACAAAGCTGCACCAGGACAGGTTCAGATTAGATGTTAGGAAAAAAATTTTCTCTGAAAGAGCTGTCAGGGCCTGGAACAGGCTGCCCAGGGAGGGGTTGAGTCACCATCCCTGGATGTGTTTATATAAAGGGTAGATGAGGTACTTAGGGATATGGTTTAGCTTAGGATGGGAACGGTTGGACCCGATGATCTTAAAGGTCTTTTCCAACCTTGTGATTCTGTGAAAAAATATATTTCAGCGCTGCAGACAAAACTTTTAAACCCCCCACAGGTATACAGCTGGCATTACTTTTAGTTTTGAACCAGAAGTTTAAACCTAGCTTTGGGTAAGGCAAAATTCCTACAGAAAAATCAGACTTCCAAGCCTGACAGCCTAACTCTGAACACTTGCTATGGTTTAGAAAGTCTTCAGTTTTCTGGAAAGAAAAACTAGGAATGCTTTTTGTAAATATATACCTCAAATGCACACAAAACATAGATTCAGAACATAAATAAATAGGAAGGGTAGCAGTCTTTCCACTAGCTTGGTTATTTACAGAACAGGTATGTTTTCAGGCTGATAACCTGGGAAGATGGGAATGTAATTCTGTGCATCCATTCAAAGTTTCGCTTCACAAATGTGTGGGTGGGGAAGGACTTTCTCTTAGTAAGAGTGGGTTCTGCAGACTACCACATAAACCAGATCTAAGAAGATTACCAACAGGAAAAGCCCTCATGGAAAGGACAAGCAGTAGTAGCTGCTTTATTACTACTTTATTACTACTGCTGTATTTACTTTTTTGTTTTTCAAGAGACTGCAAGGTGGATTGGAGTGTTTCTTACAAGACCACAGTGAGTAGGGATTGGAAAAGTGGGATAAAGAGGGACACAAAACCTAGCAGTGTGCACCACCTGAGCAGCACTATACTGTCTGTATCACAGCATATATACCACAGCATAATGTGTATATAGCACACCCACTCCAGCAGTGCTTATGAACATGTACAAGAAATTGTGGCACTTGCATACTTGTCCCTGCTGCAGCTAGCAAAGTCAGTTGCTGAGCATGGAAAAATAATACCTGAATAAGAAATAGATGCTGACAAATGCAGGCATGCGTTAGCTAGGTTTACCACGTTCTCTTAATGCATCCACCTCGTTAGGAGCTCAAACTATTGCCTGAGTGCCTAAGTGTTTCCTCTTTAGTACAGAAGTATTGTACCTAAACATTCCTCAAATGGTTGCACTTCCCTAGAACTACAAGGAATAGAGTGTAAAAACTACTGGAAAGCCAAAGCCACAGCATGAACAACAGTCCCCGGTTCTCACTCTGATGGACTTGTGAAGGACTTAAAGGATTTAAAGGACTAGTGTCTCTCAGGCAGCTCACATGCATGTTCAAACCACAACTTCCAACAAGTCAGTATATTGACAGTGCAATCTGAAAATGAAGTTCTCTGTGTAAACCAGCTGTTAAACCAAATAGTGTCAGATGTGAACTTTATGCAAGTAAGTTTATGGTTTAGCCTAAAGGTTGGCTGTAGTATTTATTCACAAACAGTGATCCTTAAGGACGTGAGCAAATAAACACTGACATTGTTTAGAAGCAGCCAGCCAACAATATTTGGGGTTTTTTTTAAAGTCCATTTTTAAGTCACAGCTAGTCTATGATTGTGGCGACAAAAAAAAATTGTGCACATTTTCCTGAAGCTCTTATTTAATTCTTAAAACTCAGACTTGCTAAATCTTCAGAATTAGAAATGGAGCTTCTGCAGTGACTACTTAACCTGAGTAAATGAATAAAATCAAGCTGACGTTTTCTCTTATAAGATGTTACCATAATTAGATATATAGAAAAGGAGAGGGCAGCAATTGCTTTTTCTAGTGTAACATGTTGGAGATCTCTGGTCTCTTTCAGTCATCAAGACAGTAACATAATATAAACAAAACACAATGTGGAAAAGGACCAATTGCCCTTGGTCTTGTTTTCATTATGATATCCATCACTTTGGCTCCCTTTGTCCTTTGTGTTGCTAATTTGGTATTTTTTTCCATTTCAAAATCATGTCCTCAGCCCTTCCTGAAATGCAATTCCATTTTTAGATTACATTAGGGGAGAGGAAAAAAAAAAAAAGAGCAGAATCTTACCACTGTATTGCACTGTAGCTCCCAAATATGAATCAACCAGTAAGCCAGCTGCTGCACCCAGCACAATAATGGGCCATTGGGAGCAGATATTTCCAGATCAGTCACTAAAATGAGCTGCATTATGAGGCAGGCTGTACCTACTGCCAAGCCCCCGAGTAAACTTGAGAGCTAAAGTAATTGTTCCATTGGTATATAATCAAACAAACCCAAGATGATTTACAAATGTTTTTCTTAAACAAAAATATTTGTTCCAGTGTTTTATACCAAATCAAAGCTGTGTTCACAGCGGTTTCACCTCTTGTATCCACAGGGATCTGCTCCCACAGCTTTCACTCGCAATTCCCTTTATGCTGCTGAGACACTTAACCTGTACTACTGCACCCCATTCCTTTCCCTGTCTCAAAGGCTAGTTACCTAGAAATACTCACTAGCATTAAATTCAATAGCAGACCTCTCATTGTCACCTGGTATTTGTCTGCTATAAGGTATGGTGAGAGATTTGCTCCAAAAATTGCAGAGCTTGAAATGCACATGTTATTAAAGCAACACTTCTTTCAGAAGAGGTATATCAAGACATATTCTATCACCACATATAAAAAATAAAAGAAAGATATCCATAGAAAGGAAGATATTTGACAGCTCATTAAAGAAAAATCTAAATAATGCTTATGAAGAGAAAAAAAATGCCTATGCATTTAAATCCTACTCCACAGGATCTAAACCGCAGACCAACACACCAGTAAGACTCAAAAAACCACAAACTGCTTTAAGGTAGCAATGTCATCTGCTGTGTAGACAAGGTTTGACAGACAGAAAAGTCACTTTACCCACCTTTGATAAGATATTAAAGGAAAAGAGCTTGGTTAAGAAGTAGTGAATTTTTTGTAGTGTCTGTATTGAATATACATATTCTTCTACTGATTAAAAATTTTATGTCTGAAAAATTCAGTTGATAACTTGTATTCTTTATATTATTGGCAATATAAACACTTTTAATAGTGCCAGAGATGAGAAGTGAGAGTATTTATTAAGAAGAACTTTAGCTCCCTGGATGCTATGTTGGTGCATCTCACCAACGACATGCAGCAGAAACACAGCTGAGTGCATCCTGTTCCAGAGAATGCAATCTTGCTGTCCCAGATTTCTGATGTTTGTTTTTCTGGGGCTTTTTTCTGGAACAAATCGGATGCATAATTCTAAATAGATCAGCAAAGCATTGCAAACATGTAGAAGAGAGAGCACCTTACCTACTGGAACCTCTTCCCAGGTTGTTACTAACCTTGGCTTGCTTTTACTTGTCATGCTACCAATCTCTGAAGCCCAAGTATCACCAGCAGAGCATGCCAAAGCTCCCAAAAGGGATAAGCACATCCACGATGCTGTGTATTGCTTTGAAAAGTGGACTGGAATGTCACCTGGTCCTTTTTCTGTGACAGATAAGACAGCCAGCTCAGTTGGAACACCACCATTAGAGAATCCTTGCACGCAATTTCTCTGTTCACCTCAAGTGACAACAACCAAATGTCAGAATTCTCAGGCAAAATACCTTGACAGGCAACAGCATGAGACAAGAGCAAAATGCACAATGTTTAGTTTTAAAGAGACACACCTTCAAAACAGCAACTAGATAACTATATATTAAACAGAACAGAAGCAAAAGCAAAATTGCTTGCTAATGCTCATAGGGACAGGGGTGGAGCAGAGGCACAACAGCGTTCCCTACTCTGGACATTACATCTCATCTGACTCCTTGAAAAGAGGAGGAACGTTCAGTATTTATGCTCCATAAGGGATCTGAAAGAATTTAAATGTAATAGCTGCCATTCTTTTTATTCTGGATCTATTTGCTTCTTTCTATCTTTTTCCCATTTAGTATGTTTTGGAAAAGTAACAAAAAATACAAAGAAGCGAAGAAACTGTAATTTGCAACTGTTAAGGATGAATCCAACCAGTCCTATGAAGAAGAAAATAAGGTATCTGAAGTTCCTTCATGCAATGATGCCTGCTCTGCAAAGCAATTAAGCATTTTGAATCTCTTGAATATGAAGAGTATCTTCAGGATAAACCTACAACAATTGTGCAATAAGAGAACTATTGAAGCACCTAATACCTATATGAAAATTGCAGAGATATATTGGCTGAAAAAATAATAAGTTATCTTTACAATTTTCTTTAAAATTTTACTGCTAAATTGCTAATCTTATAGCTACTGCTAAGGGATGTGATTTTTAAGTCCTTCTCTTGCCACAAATGACTAATGCTGTGCAAAAATAAAAGGCAGAGCAACTAAAAACCAACAACAATAAAAGCCAAAGGATATCTAATTGAAATGCAAGTACTCTACCTGAAGAATACAATTATTTGTATAAGAAGCACACACAGAGCTGTGGCTGTGTCTCTATCAGCAAGTTTATCTTAGTTTGAGAATCAAATCCCTTCCCCAAGGTCTCAAAGATAACCTGGATAACCCTTGGCCGTATTTTCACGGCTGCTGCTTCTCCCATCTGATCTTCTTTTTCTGTTTCTGGCTTTTATGCCATTTTTTTCTTTCTGTAATTCTCTGAAGTACTTGAGCTCCTGGATGTGCTCATTTTTTATCTCCTCCTGCACAGGGTAGATCTGATTTTCAGTGCCCACCCTGAGATTACAGTTCTTCGTGACTGAAAGAAAACTGGCTGCACTTAAAGCAAAACACCAATAGAGCAGAGCTATTTTGTTAAGAAGTAAAAAACATAGCAGAAAACACGGCAGAAACTTAAATTAGAAAATGCTCCCCCTAGCTCACAGATGGGATAAGATTTTGGTGACATAAAAGGAAAGGATTTGAAGTCTTGTTTCTTTCCATTGACCATTAGTTCGGATGTCACAAGACAAGGGTGAATCTCCTGCCCCAGAAGTCTTGCATCGGATTTCAACAAGCATAACTGTACACTGCATTGTTTTTTCTCTCACATGGTCAAGAAAAACTGAAACTATCATTTGCTTGAAGTTAAGTAGAGATTGAATTTACTTGTTATTTCTGGGAGGCAAAAAACGCCAAGAACTGCTCATGTTACAGAAAGAAGAACCACATTATTTTCCCTGGTTCCTTACCAAGCAGGTAGGCTGCTGATGTGGCTCAGTTTTATGGCATTATTTTACCACTGCCTCTGCCATTTCATTATCTCTATGTGAATCCATCTATATGTTAAACCAAAACATGTGATTTTAACTGGATTCTGTGCTGAAGTTTAAAAGAACCTTCTAGGTTTATATAAATCTAAAGACAATATTAATTAAATCAATTATAAACAGCTTCAAAAATTAACTTGACCATCTAAACAGGCATGAGGAAAAAAAAATCAGTATGAATTCTAGGTATGTATACTTACATTTATATTTTTATTATAACAGAACTAGGCACAAAAGTCTTAAAAGCACACTAAGTACAACAAAAAGGAGCTTAATTTAGTTTACTAAATGTTTAGCTCAGTAGTCTCATAAAAAACCACACCTCCCAATGCAATGAGTAAAAAGATTTCCAAACCAGAAAGCAAGCCATAAAAAGAGTGAGTATGAAGTGTGAAGCACCTGCTAGGGTTCCCTTCATATATAAAAGGGCGAGAAACAATGTGCTTGTCTCTAAGTCAACGATAAACAAACTGACCCCTCCGCCCCAAATATGTAATTACATTATGTCAATTAATAAATAAATAATGCCACACAAGGACGCTTCTCCACTTTGGACAATTCTTTACCAGAATTGTCTTGATATTCACATCCTTCAAAAGGTTCTGACAGCCATAACAGGGAGGTCTGATGCAAAGAACACCGGTCTTCTATTTTAAGCTTTGATCTGGAAAATGCATGTGTGTAACAATTAATTCATTTTCTGAAAGCTAAAACTAAACACAGTGTTTGCATTTTTTAAAAATAAATTCAGCAGTTTGACTGAAGAACATTATTTTAAATAAAAATCATACAAGGTGACTCTCTAGCTTTCCTATTTCACCTTGAGTTTTCCTTCAAATATCTGATCTTTGCTGCTTCCTCTGCGTCTGTGTATCTAAACATGCTACCATATACTGATGATTCTCCAACTATCAACAGGTAGAGTCTTAAGTGATCCAGCTGTCTTGCCACCACCCTTGCCAGCCTAAGGACCACCAAAGGAAAGAGAGAATGCTGCAGACTGTGTCCTTCAAAAACCGTTTAGAGCTTCATCACAACGAGACTGGGTGAGTATTTTGGCAGCGTAGGAATATAAGGTCTTTCTGGGGGGAGAGGAGAGGAAACCTGCACGTGCACTCGCACACGCGCACACACACACACACACACACAATGATTATAAGCTCAGAGCTGTAAAATGTTAAGTCTTTGAACCCTGATGAAGAGCACATGGAAAGGTCAAGGACAAAATCCATGGACAGTCACTGATTTTTTCACACTACATGTTATTCACACCTATACAATCAATGCCTGGAAGTCATTACTAGATTGGGAATATCAACCTATGTAAGAGAAAGTCTGCTTCAGCATGCAGAACAACTTCCCACTTTGCAAGTTCAGTCTTTAATTTTTTTCTCCTCATATGGGGCAAGCTTGCATATAGGAAATTTTTATGGCTATTTAGATCAGCTTGTTAATCAGCTTTAACACTTTGCCACGAGTACCAGAACATCCCATCCTCTTATCCCTTTTCACACAGTCTAGAGCTAATTTTGCTCTTGCACCTAGTAAGGTCATAGTTCTCCACCAATTTCATCACCATCTTTTTGTCTCTCTACTTCTGCAAGAAACCTAGGGGGCTTCAGGGATTATTTTTTCAAATTTAAATGATAAAAATATTATCATTAATATTAGCACATTTATTATGGGAGAATGTGTTTGTGGGGGAAATTCATGTCTCTTAACTTCTTTACATGTCTACACCTGAACTAGTCACCCTAGACTCGCTCTGTAGTCAAGAGAGGAAGCCAGGTCCACCTGGCCTATTCCAGAGTCTGGATTGGGATGAATGACACTGTAGGTCTGCACTGAATACAAAGAGGAACCAGGGCAAATAGCTCAGAAATGGGCATCTATGCTGTAGATGTCTACACCAGGTCAAATAAATCACACCCCTTGGAGTACTGAAGTGTTTTTACAAGTGTCAATGAATTGAGAATAGAATTCAGTGTACTTACGAATACCTGTCCTGACTGTAGAGTGAACACCTTGATTTGGATCATCTTTTAGAAGAGAGAAACATTGTAATGACACTTAAAAAACATACTTCTTTAATTCTTAAAAACATATCTTACAGATTAACACAAAGTGCTTTAGTGATACAGAAATGGAAGACAAAAGTGACTGCTTATATTTTGAAGAATCCAGACAGATACCCATGCACAGTAATACAATGGGGCACAGCTACTATCAAGTAAAACAACTGCCAGATTTCAGACCATAACAACTTAAAATCTGACTCCAGGTACACCTTCTCTATGATTAGTAATTGCAGAGTATTAACTCGATAAAAAGATCCTGATTAACAGAATGTAAAAGGCTATAAATACACCAAGATCTTTCATTGATGACATGTGCTATAGGTTCACCTAGATACATTAACATTTTATTAGGAATGTTTAATTTTTTATATATATGTATATTATTTTTATATATAAATTAAAAATGTTGCCTCTGAAAAATTAAGTGATAGAATATCTTCTATATGTAGATGTGTCTATATGTAGATCTGCTTTAGGTTCAAGTTCAGTATTGCAACAAACATTACAAACAGTAACATTCAACATTAGGGTAGTAAGTACATTAATGAAAAATATTTTAGCAGTTATGTTTGCAAAGCCTGTCAATTTCTCCCATCCCTCACGCGTTGTGAAACATCAGCAAGTGACAATGATACAAAGCTGGGAGGGGTGGCTGACACGCAGGAACACTGCGCTGCCATCCAGAGAGACCTGGACAGGCTGGAGAGCTGGGCAGGGAGAAACCTAATGACATTCAACAAGAGCAAGTGCAGAGTCTTGCACCTGGGGAGGAATAACCCACTGTATCTGTACAGGCTAGGAGATGACCTGCTGGAAAAGAGCTCTGTGGAGAAGGACCTGGGGGTCCTGGTCGATGACAGGTTGACTATGAGCCAGCAGTGTGCCCTGGTGGCTAAGAGAGCCAATGGGATCCTGGGGTGCATCAGGAAGAGTGTGGCCAGCAGGTCTAAGGAAGGGATCCTCCCCCTCTATTCTGCCCTGGTCAGGCCCCATCTGGAGTACTGTGTCCAGTTCTGGGCTCCCTTGGTATAAAAAAGACAGGGATCTCCTGGAGAGAGTCCAGAGAAGGGCTACGAAGATGATTAAGGGCCTGGAGAATCTCCCTAATGAGGATAGGCTGAGTGAGCTGGGACTGTTTAGTCTGGAGAAAAGAAGACTTAGGGGGGACCTTATTAATGTTTATAAATATCTTAGGCATGGGATGCAGGGGGAAATGGCCAGCCCCTTTTCAGTGGTCTGTGGGGACAGGATAAGGGGCAATGGCTGCAAGTTGGAGCATAGGAAGTTCTGCACCAACATGTGGAAAAACTTTTACACAGTGAGGGTGACAGAGCCCTGGGACAGGCTGCCCAGGGGGGTTGTGGAGTCTCCATCTCTGGAGATACTCAAGACCCGTCTGGACGCCTCCCTGTGCAATATGAGCTGGGGAGCTGCTTTGGCAGGGGGGTTGGACCCGATGATCTCTCCCCTACAGTTCTGTGATTCTGTGATTTATTCTTTACTCCAGCTGAATGAATCACCAGCAATAAGAGAAAAATGAATCTACAGGAAGCTATTCTTTATATTAGGTTACTACTCTTTATATACTGTCATCATAACTTACCAGATCTTGCTGCTAAAAAATAACAAAGCTGCAGAGCATGTCAAGGGACGTTCTTCTCAGGTACATTTTCCTCTAGTTGGGAATATTTCTATAAAAAATCACAGCAATGTAAAGCATTTCCCACCAGTTTGACACATCTATCTCCACAACTATGTATGTTAAACAGTGGAAATTTTTTTTAACTAAATAGTTTTGTGATGGAGTGACTTAAAGTTGATGTTGAGCTGTCCTTTGCATTGTATTTTTTTGGCAACCATTTTCACAGATTCAAAGCCTGTCATGGGTAAGAGCAGTCATGTAACTGCTACTTACATGACTTCTAAGAAACATATGATCAGCTTGTTGAGTTTCTTCCTCTGATGCATCTCCTTTTTTTTTTTTCCAGGAGCCACTGGCCAGCAACAGACTGAAAAAACTGAATGTAGGGACAAACACTGAAAGTCACTTAAGGTGCCATGCACTTAGGTGGGACATTCAATGTGTGTGTTTTTTGCTTAAAACAGTGGGCCAGCTGTCTGTCACACTGCTATTCTGTGGACACACTGAAGTCCAAAGCCTGTGTCATTACCCACGGGCTTAAACCACTACTCCCATTGCGATGGGATCTGAATTAAATATAGAACTGTTGCAAAAACTGGCACTTCATTTCCATAAGTGACCTCACAGTTTGCCAATCCTTTCCCAAGCAAACAGTCTGACTTATTTCTGAGGGGCTATCTGCACAAAAAAAAAGGATTACTTGATCAAGGAAGGATTTGTTGGACTAAGCCACATACAACATTTTTCTACACACGATGCTTAGTGGGGTCATTTATGAGCTGCTTCTTCAGGGAGAACTGCAGCTAATTAAATACATTGATTAAAAATGTATTATATACCTTGAATGGGGAGTGTGGTACAAGCTTGACACGGTTTCCTGGACAAATACACAGTGCAGTCAGAATCACAGAATCACAAGGTTGGAAAAGACCTTTAAGATCATCATGTGCAACCGTTCCTGTCCTAAGCTAAACCATATCCCTAAGTACCTCATCTACCCTTTTTTAAAACACATCCAGGGATGGTGGCTCAATCCCCTCCCTGGGCAGCCTGTCCCAGGCCCTGAGAACTCTTTCAGTGAAATATTTTTTCCTAACATCTAATCTGAACCTGCCCTGGTGCAGCTTTGTGCCATTTCCCCTTGTCCTGTCCCCTGTCACCTGGCTGAAGAGACCATCACCCACCTCTCTATAACCTCCCTTCAGGTAGTTGTAGGTGGTGATAAGGTCTCCCCTCAGCCTCCTCTTCTCCAGGCTAAACATCCTCAGCTCCCTCACCTGTTCCTCATATGATTTGCCCTCCAGCCCCTTCACCAGCCTGGTTGCCCTTCTCTGGACACAGCAAAGAGGGAAGGTATCAAATGTATTGTTGTACAGCATGCAACCCTGGTTTGGAGAAGCTCCTAGCTATCATTTCCTGTACTTTGCCTGACTCACATGCTGCAATCCTCATCTGATTGAACTGAAGAGGAAAAAAAGACATTTTCCACAGCAGATTTGATTTTAGAAGCAGATTTGATTAAAGCAGAATGCTTTATACAGATTGAAGAATGCACTGTAAGTTTTTGCCACATGGTATGACACAGAACCTGCTCTTTAGATCCACAATCTTTAGATCACAACTTCTCTTTATGCACAGTTCATGTAAATTTAATATTGATTTTTCCCCCCCTCCATGCATTAGTTCTCAAGAAATCCAGTGCTGCTCCAATTGAGAGACACATCAAAACTGGAATCAATTGGAAAGATCAACCTATAGGTTTCTAAACCGCTCCCCAAAGTATTTGTGTCTTTTAGCCAAATTTCTCTAAGAATTTATAGTTTCACACACACGTGTATATAGCTGGGCTCCTTATAAACACTGTATTAGCTCTGGTAGGGGAAAGAAAGAAACAATCCCAAAACAGACCACTATATTGAAGTTAATGCTAAGTGTCCAGGTTCTTTAAATGGGCTGCACATTCACATAAGGCAGGTATTCTAATGCCAACTGTTGCTACAATAGTGCGAAGTATCAATTATACTGTCACTGGCTACAGCCCCTCTTCCAGGCTGGCAGAGGCACCGCACAGTAACAAATTAGAATGACTTGGATTCAAAACAGAAGCCTGGAGGTTGTCTAATCCCCCTCCTTACTCACAGCAGGGCCGGCTTCAAAATTAGATCAGATTATTCAGTGCTTACTTAGACTACAGGCTTCATCTTCTCTGTTACAGAAGTAGTTGGAATCATCTACTCCAGGTGATCATCTATGGATTCAACTGTTCTGAAGCTCAGTAACACCTACAAGGAATGTTTCACTGACTGCAGGTCTACTCTGCCTGTCCTGACAGATGTCTGCATGGGAACTGAGTACACAGTGCCATTTTTCAGAAAAAACACCCAACCCAAAACAACAGCTTTGGGATTCATTAACATCCATCAAAGACTGTAAACATGTGTTTTTGTAAATTTGTCAAAGAAATAACAGCAATTGAGTAAAGCAAGAGTGAAGAAAGTAGCATCAGTGCTATCAACAGACATCTATTACTGACCATCTGACCAAAAGGTAAAAGGATAACTGCCTTTTAAATTTTTTTTTTTCTTTTTTCATCCTTTAAGCAACCCTCTGATGCATTCAGAGACATTTTGGTAATGGTAGACTAGCTATTGGAGATAGCAGCTAGAAAAGTTGTATGTTCAAGTTACACCTGCAGCTCTGGAAAGATGCTATAGCCTGTTTTCATTACAGCAATGAATGAGAGAACAAGTATTTTGAATTTGATTCTAACACAGAAGAAATGACCATAAATCTCAAAATAGAAAGCAATTCCAGTAAGAATTATGATGATGTGATACACAGGATAGGATGTTGTAAGAACAGAATGTCGATAATGATTTCACAGGGATATACATCAGCAAACTTAAGGAACTGTTAGGAAGCTCCTTGGAAAAACAAATCTAAGGGTTTTAAGAGGCTGACTTAGTAGAAGAGAAGTGGGAGTAAAATATCCTGATGTAAAGGAGAAGTCAGGGAGAAGGCTTCAGGAGAAGTCAGTCTCCACGAGACTGCTTTGGTTTACAAACATCTTTATGAAAACCAGCATCAGAAAAAAAGAAAGGAAGGCAATATGAAGGATGAGCATAACGGAATAGCGTAGAGTGTACATGTAAAATTAGAAAGACTATATTACTTGAAAAATACAGGCACTTCCACTAGCAAGGGATACAAAAGGCAAAAAGAAAAGGGTATATATAAAATCCCAGGGAAAAAAAAATCAAAGGAGGCATGGTTAGAACTGGAAAAGAGAGCAAACAAGGATACAGAAAAGGCTGCAGACCAACAAGACAGAACCCAAACCATACCAAGCAAGATCCTGCTTTGAAAAGAGAAACTGAGCAAGCAAATATAGAATCATGGAACCACAGGATATACCTGAGCTGGAAGGGACCCACAAGGATCATTGAGTCCAACTCCTGGCTCCACACAGGGCCAGGCAAGAAACATCTGCTAGGCACAGAAAGAGTCAGGAGACTATGAAGGGCTACAGTTTAACAGACCAACAACACATCGTTACTATCGACCAGTAGCTGCAGATACTCAAGCTGATGGAGCATTGCATCAGGTTTTTTTCCTTTTCTTAGAAAAATGTGAGCACACTGGAGACTCTAGGGAAGGAACCTTGTCTAAAAGCAACAACCTAAACCAACAAAAATCTATGAGAATGACTGAAACTTGACCTAAGGAGGTTGAGAAATCACTCCTGTAATATGGTTGATCAAATTAGACAAGTACCTGATAAAGGGTGGTGTAATTAGACTTAATCCTGCTTCACCGCAGGAAAAGGGATCAGATAATTTCAGCCCATTTCTCCGATTCCATTGTTTCACATTCAAAGCTGTTTGTTATGAGTAGATACTGCCTCAGATCAACTGTTCATAAATTCAGTAATATTTAAGTAGTTCTTAAATTTTTTTGTAGAGTGACCATCACTGTTACTCTTATCTGCTAACTTGATCACTGTGTATTATTTAATCTATAGTTTTATAAAGCATTCTCAGATAATCTAGAGTAGGAAAAGCTTCCTACTCCAGCATAAGTGTGTGGAGTTGAAGAAAAAATACTTAGTATTTTCATACTGACAACTAAAATTAAGCTAGGATGTATTTTAAGTATGGGATCAAGGGCATGAAGAAAGGATAAAACGGGGAGTTTCAGGTATTTCTTTCAGAACAGCACAATGGCCCTCACGAGTGTCTATGGACCAACACAGCTATTGTTAAAAGAACTGATGGCAAGCTCCAAGTCTAAACTGCAAAGTCTGTCACTCTCATCCTCATAAGGAAAGGACCAAGTACCTCTTGACTGAGCTACTGCTGTTCAATCATGCTTAGTGCAGAGAAAGGTTTCAGGTTTCTTTTTTACTCTCTCCTACTGAAGGCCATCCCATAAGGGTTCCTGATGTGAATGAGTTCACAGCCTAGAGCTCTCCTGAGAAGCAGCTAAAGAAGACTCACAACATTGGAAAAGCCTGGCATGCAAAAGGCAGAGCTGCACTCTGGGCTGACTGCTACCTGCAATATGCTCTATTCCTCATACTGTAAATGGAGAAAGTATAAAAACGTCTTTGGAGACATTCACATGAAGAACTGCACTCCCTAAGTTAACAACAACTCCAAGGAGGAAGCACATTACTACTACCCACACTGTCTAGTACCTTTCTGGCTATTGGCCAGGCTGTCGGTTTCAATATATGAGTATACTTTTACCTGGGTGTTATCCCTGCTTTGTGCCATTCCCAAAAGGAATGACAGTTCTGGCGAAATGACTGAAACTATGCACATCACTGGGATCAGTGGGAACAGAAACCCAATCTGGTTCAGTACCCACAGGAAGGACAGAGGGAGACCAACAACTCTCTCTCACAGAATGATTTACTATTTTAAATCACAGGCAAACAGATCTCCACAACATCCCTACGTGTAGAGGACTGAACGTTGTTTTACCCCCATCTTTCAAGTAGGGAAAGTAAACAGAAGATGGTGCTGCTTTTTCCTGGCAATCGTCTCTCATTCCATTACCAAATGCATGAGCCATCAGGGCACATTGGTGTGCCTCAGCAATATGGCACATACCCATTCTTGGATGGGCAGTTCTGCAAAGCAGCAGGCGACTGGTGCAAGCTCCCTCTGTGCTGCCATGTCAGCAGAAGTGATTTACTTCAACTTTACTTCATGGAAACGGTCACAGCACCGAGCTTGCCTGAGTTCAAGAAGCATCCAGACGATGCACTCAGTGCCATGCTCTGACTCGTCTGGCCCTGTGTGGAGCCAGGAGCTGGACTCGATGATCCTTATGGGTCCCTTCTAGCTCAGGAGATCCTAACACCACAAACGGGAAGGAGGAGAACTTCACTGACGAGACACAGAGGAAGCCACGGAGCCCAGTCTCCTGTCGAACAGCCCCAGGGAAGGGTTCGTACTCGGGCGTTTCAAGTGTGTAAGTCCTGGAGTGCGGGAGCTCCAAAGCCGCGCGGTTACTGCTTGAAGCGCCTGGCCGAGCTCAAAGCTGCCGGCCAGGCCACCAACGCGAGGGCTTCACGCCAGCGCAGACCCAGACCCCGCTACCCCGCGTCGGAGAAAAACCCCTGGACGAGGAGGGAGGAGCCAGCACACGGCCTTTCTGCCAGCCCCAGCTCCAACGCGCAGAGGGACGGGCAGTAGGCAGGCCGCCCCGAGAGCCCCGCCCCGATCCCAGCGGCCCCCGAGGCAAGATGGCGGCGCCCACGCTGGGGCGGCGGTGTGTTCGGGCGGCGGGGTTGTGGGGCGTCCCGC
>VZTU01023867.1:225511-249951 GCA_013400835.1 Zapornia atra
GCCTCCCCGGGGCGGGCCCGGGCCGGACGATCCGGCACGGAGGCGGCTGACAGCCCCATAAGCAGCCGGAGCGGGAGCTGACCCTCGGAGAGCTGGCGTTGGGCGGGACCCGGGGCCTGAGAAGCAGCGCTGACTCTCCCGGCCGCGGGCCTGGCACCCGGGCCCCGGTTGTAAGCCTTTTCCGTGAGGCGCTGACGAGCTTTCAGCGGAAAGGCTGGGCCCTGGTGTCACCGGGCCCCAGAGCCGAATCGGATGCTGCCTTGAAGAGTGGGGGAGAATCCCACTAGCGAACGCGTGTCAGCGTGACCGCACCGAAGCCGGGGCAGCTGCGGCATGTGGGTAAAGCTGGCTGCCTCTCTTCTCTCGCCAGTGAAACGAGACCCGATGCCGGTGAGCTCCTGCTTACCCGCTGTGTTTGGTGCGAGGCTCGGAAAAGCTGCAGAAGCCAATCAATGAGCACGGGGCAGCCTTTCTCCGTCGGTGCCTGTCTGTTACCAGGCACCGGCGAATCGGCACGGGAGGAACGCCTCACCGGCGCCCCAGCCGCGCACACGGGCAGCTGCAGTTAGCGCCCAGAGCCGAAGGCGAAAGGTGCGGGACACGTCAATTTGCTAGTGCTGTTGGGCGTGAAACTGCTTGTTTGAAGGACGTAAACGTCTTTGTTGCACGCAAAGGAAGTTATTTTTTTTTAAGTTCAAGGCTTGGTTTTTTTTCCCCCTAAAGCACTCGTCAGGAAACAGTGTCCTGGCGTCTCTCAGCTCCGGCCCCGCCCCCCCCCCCCCAATTTCACTTAACTCCTCAAGACTGGAATGCTTGTATTCTAATGCTTATATTCTAACTAGCTTTACCGAGATACAGGGGATTTTAATAATTTTATTTTACATGCAGTGACCCTTCTCTTTCTCAGGACGACGGGAACAGATGTGTTTGGAATTACTGTACCTCTTATTACCAGTACCACTGGGGATAAACTGGGAAAGACTGCTGGCAATGCAGTGTGGCTGAACAGAGATAAGACTTCTCCATTTGAGCTGTATCAGTTTTTTGTGAGGCAACAGGATAACATAGTTGAGAAGTAAGTAGGGTTTTTTTTTCATCTTGCTTTTTCTCATTTTTTTTTGTAAAACCTGATCCTGACTGTTTTCTGTGACTGTTTGGAGTGGATACATGCAATGCCACCTCTGCGTAGACAGATATGTTAATTATAACTGTATATTGGTTAAACAAACAGGCATGGCTGGTTCCTAAGGGTACAGGACAGTGGAACCTGTTTCCATATGTTGGCACAGGCAGCATAAAAATCAGAAGGTGGATGAACAAACAAGTAAAGTGTAATGCAGTTTGTTCTGCCAGTAGGGTGACTTGATCTTATTAGGTATGTTAGTTTCCCTACCGTAACATTGCAGTATCAAACGACATCTCTACTCCTGAGTAATAAGCAATTACAGCTTAATAGATCTCAATTACTAGAAGTGTTTTACCTGGTATGAAGTATCCAGAAACACCACTGGAAACACCGCTGCAAGCGGCTACTTAACCAGTTATACACAAACACATAAAGTTCAGCTTCTAGAACTGCATCACACTGAAAACCGCATATCCCTAAGTGCACCAAAATCCTGCCTTGTTGGGAAAAAGCTAAAAAGTTCAAAATTTTTTTGGTCATGCACCCCTTAGGGATAGGTAAAAAAAAACCCCTAAAACCCAAAATTGAGCATGCACTCCCAAAACATGTAGATTTATTTATAGTTCATATACAGGTCTTACTGAAGCTCTAGAATTTTATCATTCCTGCGTTGCATCAGGTCATCTTGTATATCTCCTGGGGTGCTGACACCTTACCTTGGGGACCACTGGTCTAGGTAAAAGCAGGCTGAGGAGATAGTTACACTGTCCAGCTACTGCTTAAAGCTGTAGCAGGTACAAAGACAAAATTCTGGGTAATCATTACTTAATTCCAATGAGCAAGACATGGCCTTGGATTTCTTGTGCTATCTCTGAATTCACAAGACTCATATTCTTGCTGACCAGTGTATTAAAGTCATATAAGGAGAGCATGAAATGGTAGTGAAAACATGAGAGGTACCATTTGACAGGTTTCCTGCCTTGATGGCTGGCCTCTGTGCTGGTGTGCCAGTCATGTGGCTGAAAATAAATAGCTTTGTTCAGGGCATTATGTTAATTTTAATAAGGTCCTGTGTGTTCTCTTCTAAATCTGCTGTTCCTTCAACTCCAGCATCACTGCCAAAACTGAGTACAGGTACATGTCTTTCGTACTGTGACCGGTCTTCTAACTCCGTTACCTCCCTCAAAGGTTTATTCCCTGGCATTTCTTAGCTTCTGCATGCACAACAGGTTTTGCAGGGAAGAGGTGGTTATGTGGGTACTTCACATTAAAATACTTCATGAGTTGAGACTATGTAACATTAAAGGTACCTTTTTTAATACACTGCATTTCATAGTACTGCAAGCCCATTAAAACTGACTTTGTGGTAAAGAGTGTTTGGGTGCATGCCTTTAAATTCTTGGTTATCCTAAATACACAGCATACTTCTGTCTCACCACCACCATGGAATGTTATTTTTCATTTGTGTATTGTGCAACTACTAAGAGCACAAGGTAAAAACCTTGTTAGGTCACACACAGTTCCAATCAATCCTGTAAATGTTTCAATAGAAAACCCAGTTGTTGGTTGCAGTAACTCCTATGTCTGCAGGCATTGCCCTAGGCAGAACATTAAACACAATCTGAGTTATCCCAGTAAGCAGAGACACGTGGGCAAAAATGGAGAGGTTTTTTTGAAAGGATGGAGTATCTGTAAGAGGCATTTCTTAAATTGACTAAGAATCATTTTGGTGTAGTTAAAGCAGCTTGAATGACAAAGGGAATCTAATGATGGCTGTATACACAAAATATTTTTTTCCTCCTCCTCATAGATACCTGAAACTCTTCACCTTCCTTCCTCTTGAAGAGATTGACCACATCATGGAAATGCATGCTAAAGAACCTGAAAAATGGGGCCCTCAGAAACGACTTGCTGCAGAAGTAACCAAGCTTGTTCACGGTAGAGAGGGGCTAGAATCTGCTAAGAGGTGAAGTTTGATTTGTCGAGCAGTTTGCTTTCAGATTTATTCAATGGTAATTATCGTTTTCAGGGACTATTTTTTTGCTGCTCAGCTGTTAACAGAGAGAAATATAGAGTTCTATAGAGTTAAAAATACATTACCTGTATAAAAAAGATTGCAGTGCAGTAGGTCACAGTGGAAAAAAAAAAAAAATCAAATTGGGGTGTTCTTCAAGTACTTCTCCTTCTCTGTGGACCCTCAGAAGAAGTTGGGGAGAGGAATTGGGATTAGTTGAGTAGTAGTACTTCCTGTGAAGATGAGACCAGCACTGCATTTTTAATGATTCTTGTTCTTGTAGGTGCACTAAGGCCCTGTATCACAGCAGCGTGGAGGCGCTGGAAGCTATGTCCGACCAAGAGTTACACGAACTCTTTAGGCAAGCTCCTTCAGCTGAACTGATGCTTGAGCCTGGAATGACCGTTCTGGACCTGTGTCGCAAAGCAAATGCCATTCCAGATGGACCCAGTGGGTATGTTGCTGTCTGTGCTCTTCGGTAGTACCCCATGTAAACAGGTTGTAGTGGGGGTGCTTGCAGAAGGTAAAAGGTCAGGACAGCCAAATCTGGTAGAAACAGGTTAACAAGCTACATACCAGCATTACAGAAGAGGGGAGCAGGTGTGGCCTCATTCCATTTTGAAGAGAAAGAGTAGGATAACACCATGTCCTGTACCTTCTCTGTAGAAGGGACAGCCTAAGGCAACAGCCTCAGTTTCCTTACACCTCTCAGAAGGAATGGGAGTGGTAGAAGCTGAGGTTAATTTCAGTCACTCTTCCCTGGACTGAAAGTAAAGCGTAAGAGAAATAAAGTTTAATCAATTACAGATCCAACCAAAAAACCTTAACTAAACTTGAAGTACACAAGGGGTGAACGCCTCCTCCTTGCAGTTACCAGTCATTTTTGTTTTCTTTTTCAAGGTACCAGAAGATTACACATGGTGGCGTTTCCATAAATGGGACTCGAGTGACTAATCCCGAGGCTGTCCTTATTCTGGGGCAGCATATTCTCAAGAACGGAGTATCGCTGCTTAGGATTGGGAAGAAAAATTACTACATTATAAAGTGGCTGCAGTTGTGACAACAGAACACCTCCCTGAAACGACAGGTCACTCCGACTGTTGCTTGAAGGTGTTTCCATACTGTGCGTTGCCACGCAGCTCACAAACTGGCGTTTCGATTTCAAAATACACCAACAGAGCCTAAAGAAAGGCAGCTCAGTGATACCACTGGAGAGATCCTGTAGGTGCTCTGCCTTCTTGAAAGCACCACTCATAAGAGGATATGCACAGGAAGATGAAAAGATTCAGAGTCCAGAGGTGGAGATTATCTTCCCCTCCTTTACCAGCCCTTCAGTGTTGTAGGAGAACAGCGGCCAGGTGCTCTGCAGTATAAGCCACAGCAAGATGAGCAAAAGCCTACTCGAAACCGGTACTACTGCAGAGGAGGATGTATGCTGCCTTCATCCTAATAGAGAAACCTGTGTCAGGACAACCAGCCTCAGAGCAACATTTTTTTTTTCCCAAACAGGTTTGCTTTGAAGGAAGCTGCAGACTCACAATAAACGGGTAGAATGAGTAAGCCCTAAAATGTCAGCTTCTTATTGGTTATGTGGGGGGGCATATTGCATTAAAACTTTCCAGCCTTCATGTGGTAATACAGAGCCAATAATTTTCTAAATCTAAAGAATATTGAGCCTTTCTAAGCTTAAAGGGTCCCTTTTATGCTTTCTGTATGCTCAGTGGGACTTAACAAGGTGGGTGATGCTCATTCAGCTTCTTCAGTCCTGTCAGTTACCTGGGTGTGCCTGTGCTGTCCACAGTTGTTGACTGTAGTTCCTGGCCTCAGTTCTCTAGGCTCTACAGTCTGTTACAAGATACTGTATTATTCCAGAATATGTGAAAGTGTTTTAGTTTTAGATGCCTGGGAGTTGTGGTCAAACAGTGGCACAAGGGTCTCTGTACTAGGAAGTGTGAGGGAAGCTCTAGCGCTTTTGCAGTTTAACAAAGCCCCTTCAGACAGAGCAGCATGCAAAAGTAGCACATCTCCAACGAGAGAGATGTGATCCTGCTGCTTACAGGTGAGTTAGCCTTTGGGATCACAGCTTCCTCATTGTCTTGCAAGCAAGAATGTGCTCTGCAAGTTGGTGGAACAGCAACATCTACAGTTAAGGGTAGTATTCCTTTATTGCTCAGGGACACCACCGCCCCTTTTTATTGCTAGCTACTACAGCTGCTTACACACCTGGCATAGAAGCAGCAGGGCGTACAGCACCTCACTGTGGGGTTTGGGGTTGGGTTGTTGGGCAGCATTGGTGCTACAGTCCTTATGGCCAGGTCACCTGAACAGCAGAGGCCACTTGTGGTCACCAAGTACAAGCCTGTGTTTCAATTCCTCAGCACTGGGTGACTGCCTGTGAGAATACAGTAAGGCTGCTGGCTGGCTCAGAACTTCTTTTTTAAGGGACCCTCCCTCCCCAGTTCGAACACAAAGGGAACTCAGGCTGCTTTAGGTAGTACTTGACAGGGCTTTGGGCCGTGGCTGCAGTACTCTTTTCAAGATTTAGGTAATCCCCAGGTTTAGGCCACAGAGAATCATTTCTTAGTCCCCAAAATGCCTAGACACCACGGCACGTAGTCACAGGAGACACCAGGGGAGTGGCCTTAATCCTGGCTACCCAAGTGCAGCAACTTGCTGCTATCTCTTTCCTTGTTGGGTCAGTCAGCTGGTTTAAAGCCACCCAGTTTATGAGCAGACCAGGAAAGTTCTGAGAAAGGTTAACGAGCCTCAAGAATTCAGATACTCTGTAGCTGGGTGGGGAGTGGCTGTTGGGAGTTTTTAGGTAAGTTGTTTGGGGTTTTTCCATGGTGGCTTTATCTGCCCCCTCAATCAAAATCTTCAGTATTAAGTTACAGCTGCTAATAAATCAGCTTCTTCAGATTATTAAACTGTAATAGGGCAGCACTGTCAGTGGCTCACTGCAGTTACTGCTATTAATGTCAATTTCTAGACCACGCTTACCCACCCGATAATGAGCCCTCGTTATCCTAATGGCTGTTTATATAAAGAAAAATAAGAAGTAGCTGCATCATTCCTACCTTAAAGAAATCCTGTTAGTTCTCAGGCCCAGTTTGTGTTGCTAGTTACGTCGCCTTGAGCTGCAGTAATGATCAGAGCTCTCCTAGAGAAAGCATATGGAGGAAATCACAACTCTGGTGCAGGAACACAGAAAGTCAAGTTCATCCACTTCATAGAGCCACCTTCTTCCTTACCCTGAAACGCGCACAAGGGAACAGTTACACCAGTACACGCCCAGGCAAGCCCCTGGAGAAACGCAACAGAACAGAGTTGACAGACAGTAACTGGCTGCAGGAAATAAAGTCCTTGGAGTCAAGTAGTCAGTTGTGTTCTGTGTCAGATCACCTGCCTTTTTTCCCCCGTCATCTCCAGATGGTGCAGATACATGTGTACAGACACAATTTTCAGCCTTTCTGAAAGCATCAGTACCCACTTCGATCAAGTAGTAAAAGGATTTTATTTATTTTTACAAAGACAAATTAAAAAGGGGAATTAAATTCTTTGCATAAAAGGTTTTTAAATAAGATCCATAAATGCCCAATGAATTTATTCTGTGCTTCCTTTTGATCAATTCCTCGCAATCCAAACCCTCCTAGCAATCCAAACCCTTCCCTCTTTCCAAGAAACAACAGGACAGCACCACTGTGTTTCAGGAGTGCAGAGAGTATCGCAACTGAGCCTTTGAACACTCAGGCTGAGAATCAAGGATGAAAAGCTGAGCATTCTTTCTTTGCCTGGTCTTGTTTCACATAGCCTGAAACAGGGGTGTGCAGGTAATCCGAGTCATAGCTTGTCCCAGTGTAAACAAGCAGATACTGAAGTATTTAACATGTCTACAAATCTCTGATTTGGAAGTGCAAGAAGAAAAGTATTTGGGCCAGGTATTACAAAAAAACCAAACACAAACCCACAAACAGACCCAACAAAAACCATTTGTGCAGCACTTGGTGACAGCAAAAGCCATTAACATAAGTGTGGCAGCTAGCAATGAAGAGGTGGAAGGGCATACAGCAAGTAAGCCAAGAGGCAGCTATCAGAACACATGAGAACACCATCACTGGTTCAGTGCTGCCATTCAGGCATTGGTGTACCTGTTTCTCTCTCAAGCTCTCACCTCACAGCACACTTTAACTGGCAACACATTAAAAAGTAGATGCGTTTCAGATCTTCAGTACCTCCAGAAAACATCAGCTAGCAATCTGTTCTTAAGCTAAAGGACTTACACTGCGTGTGGGGGAAAGCCAAACACCTCAAAATAATTCAAGTTACCAACAGGGGCACAAGAGATGGGCAAGTTTGTTGCCCCTGTTGTGTTCCACACAACGGGGACCTAAGTTTGGACCATTCATCCAATCTGGTGTCTTTCAAAGCCAATCATCCATAAAGCATATGGGGAAGGCAACGCAGGTACCCAAGTTTTGTTAGGATTACTTCAGAATGCAGAAGCAAACGGACACCCCCTCTTACCCATCTATTCCAGTAAGTGAAATTTGAAGCCGACCACTAGAAACCCCAAGGCATTTATTGACAAGTTCTGTTCACACAGGGATACTGTTTTATTTACAGTAGTACCACACACACATCAGGTATTAATGTCAAACATTTCCTCATCTAAACTTAGCTACAGTGGTTATTCTCCCCTGTGATGGTGTCCTGCTGGATAGCAAGTGATTTTAACTTAACTGACATCCGTACATCAATGGCAGAAGTATTTCTCCTTTAAATAAAGTGGCCTAGAAAACATTTGTAAACCATCAGTCTAATCTGGGAAGCCTTCGTTAGCCTTTCTTTATAGCTCCCCCCCAATTTCTTTTAACGGTGGCAGTAACAGTAGCATGAAGTATTTTAGTTCAATTCCAGACAACTGCTTCTTTAGGAACACCTAACAAGCCAAGCAACAGCCCATCTGCCCTTACTTAGAGAAATACACAGGAGCTAACAACATAGAGCTGCAAGACGGCAAGCACAAATGTTGGTCTGGCTGTACAAATATAGGTAGTTGTGCTATTTACTTGTAGGAGCATATAGGTCCTGCCACCTGAACTACAAGTCAGTTCAAAACTATTTCTGGGATAGTTAATTTTGTGTATTATCTGTTTATTTGATAACAGGATTGTTACAACATGGACTTTAAAGACTTGCATTAAGGATTACAAATCAAGATCATTTCTTGGCACTCAAACATCATTATCAAATTAAAATTTTTTGTGAAACAAACAAAAAAGCTGTAACATTTCAAAACCCAAATTAACACTGTGGAAATCTCACATGACATTATGGAGCCAGTTACCACTTGCAAGAATTTCTTCAATAAATGGAACTGATTTTGTTTTATACAGCATTTCAAAACTTTACAAGTCAGAATTGTTTCTTCACAAGGGACTGTTGACTGGGAGTTCAAAGCTTAGGTAGCAGTTCTCTTCTGGACGGCTCTACCTCACTGAAAACAGAATGTCAAACGTAAAAAGGGAGAGTGGCATCAGGTGAATTCCAACCAGAAGTGTAATGCTTTTGACCAAACTAATTATTAAATGCTTTCACTGTTCACCAAAACTGATCTGAAGAGTGGTTTGCACTTCACTACAGCCCATTTCTGAAGTCTGAGAACTACCACCACCAGCACCCCTGGGTATAGCGCAAGAAGTGAAAATTACTTCCTTTGTATTCCTGACATGTAATCATGCAAAGGGTTTAGGCTGTTTAAAACCAGGGCCTGTATTTCTCTGTTCTGCATGAATTATTTGAGATCGTGCATAAAGTATCCAAAAGTTGCACCCGTCAGGCTTAACACCTTGTGCTTATGCTGGTGACAAGCTGAGGATCATCACGAGAAAAATGCATTTTTAAGCAGACCACCTAGTGAACTGAGGTCATAACAGTTTTCAGATTTCCAATCTTTAGCAGCTTACAAAAGGAATTCTGTTCCTCTTAACTGAGGAAGAGGGGAGGGAACTGACTAGAGTAATAAAAATTTCACTATATTGGCCCAGTACCGTAAGAGCGAGCCGTGGGTGGGAACAGTAGTGTCCGATTTTTCATGCACGTTGTGTTAAAAGATAAAATATCAGCAACACCATAGTAAACATTTTTACCTTATACAAAAAAGTGAATCTGCTTGAAAAGTACATGCAAGTGCACTGGCTGGAGTTTAAATAAATTTTTATTCATAATAATCAAAATTATTACTTTTTAAGGGCTAGTGTGATTGATATTTATCTGTACGAATTACAATCAGAAGCAAATAACTCATTAACTTAATTTCCAACCTAAAATTCCCTACACTTTTAGGATTGTCCTCAAAAACAAGAAAAAAGAAAAGAGCCAAGGAAAAAAAGCTACTTACAGCACAGTAAAATCTTCTTAAAAGTAACTGTAATCTCTGATATAAATATTCCAACCCCACAGACTTTTGCTCATACTGCCATACATTCCAAAATTTGGAAGAAGTTGTGGGGATCCCCTTCTCCCTGGCCAACTTCATCTGTTTTTAAAAGAAACACTTATTATC
This sequence comes from Zapornia atra, assembly GCA_013400835.1. NCBI lineage: Eukaryota > Metazoa > Chordata > Aves > Gruiformes > Rallidae > Zapornia > Zapornia atra. Next base: position 235,217 of record VZTU01023867.1, read on the forward strand.
CCGTTACAGCTTTGAAATGCATTTTTATTTCTCAATTCTGCCAGAACAAATTTACTATGGGATGGTCCAGGGGCTTGGTCCCAGGGCGGGAGGAAGGGGAAGGTGGTTCCTGTACCTGATTATAAGCCCCAACATTTATACACAAGCTCCAGTGCACATCAGTTAACGTTGCACCCACTTTCTAGCAGGCTCTTACTGTTCACAAGCTCCAGGCAAATTCTTCCTACGTGATGCTCCATCAAATGAAGTTCAGAGCTTTGTCTGCAGTTGGAACATTGGGGGTGAAAAGGACAGGGACACACATACATAGTAATACGGTAGACATCTCTACTGTGCTAGAAAATCGATACCTCCGTCTGTCGTAGTGCATGCAATATATTCATGAAAGAAAATAACTCGGTGCTCTCTTCTCTTCACAGTATTTAAACTTCTATTGTAAAAGCAGCTTAAAACTATGCCACAAGACTACACCGCCCATCTTTAATTAACCACAGGCAACCTGTTTTAGCAAGTTCAGGCACTGGAACTTCAATGTTTTTTCCCCAAGTTCAAATGAGACTGTCGCTGAGACAGCCGACTTGGTCTGCTTTAATTTGCACCAGAAAGCTGGTAAGGAAACATTTAGAGCCATTTATTATGTGGATTAAATACGACTTATTTTGCAAAATACAGCATATCTTTTTTTTTTTTTTCCTGTTTGCAAATCAAACCAACTGTCTTTACATGAGCAGATTTACACAGTTGCAGTACACAGATAAGAGTTCATAAATAAAAATTCTACTCCGTATACCATGCCTAGCAGTTTTCAAGTCAATTTAACCTCCGATGCATATACATAGCGTGGCCAGCAGAGTCTTCACCACAGATGCGTCTCACGGATCTCTGCGATGATCTGACTGGCTCGCTGCAAGGCCTGCACATGGAAAGACACAACAGCCCCAGTTAACGTGGGCACGTCGCAAACACGCTGTTGTACAGAGGTACAGAGGTGTCACGGTGAGTCCCAGCGTTCCCCCCCCCCGTTCATACTGCAGGGTACTGTGGAGATACACCGTGCTGTGTAGGCCTGCGGGCTCCAGGTGAAGCATACACGTGAACGGCACTTGAAACGTTTCAAGCTTAATCCCTCAGAAGAGAACAGCTGAGCACCATAAAGTTCAGTTAAATTATTAAAGCCAAATGGGTAATTGAAAATTACACCAGATTAGAGCTTCTGCTTTGTGCCCAAAATATAGTTTAAGTCACCTCTTCCCAACTACTCAACATACATAATACTTTCCGGTCACATACTGCTTTAACTCCTCTAGTAGGGAGAAGTAATACACTGGCATGCTCCTAAAAGCAGCAAAGGAAAAGAAAAAAGGCAGGCAAGGCTTAAAAAACCCCAAACCCCTCACGTTTATACGGTTCCAATTTAGTTCTGTACTCCCACGAGCTCCTGATCTTTTGAATACCTTCAGCATGTCAGCTGCCTCTTTCCTGCGCTGTGCCATGTCCTCAGATTCCGTCAGAAGGTCATCCAACAGCAAGGATTTGTACAGCTGGCCCACCAGCTCACTCTGAAGAGTGTCCTTCACGTGATTCACCAGAAAATGCATCACTGCCTTTGGCACACTGCAAGCACAGAGAGATTGTTCCTTCAGGAAGGATTATTCAAACCCACATCTGTTCTAGACTGAAGAACGCACGGTGCGAGCATGTGGCTACTCACAACCTGCACTTAAACTACCAGGGATTTACAACTACTGTAAGTAAAAACCTCATTCTTTCAAGTAAATGCAATTTAGGAGCTGTCACATTTCATCCAAACAGGATACCTGCATCATAAAGAATATTAATATATAGAGAGAATGTAAAAAAAAAATAAAAATATATATATATAAAAATACATTACTTTGCTCGCAGGAGATCAACCTGAGTCTGCACTGTGCTAGGCATGACGAAAATCAAAGCATTCAACCCTAGAATCAATCTTAGTGTGTGAGTGAGAGAGGAAAGAGGCAAAGGAAGAATTAATCTACTGAACAGCTGAACTGAAACCAGAATCGCTGGTCAAAGGCTGGGCCACATTATCTCCAATGGAGTGTGTAACAGGAGAGCAATTTAAAACTGCAAATGGTGTTTAAGTGTGAAAAATGTATTTGTCTGGAATGGAGGCAGGCAAAAAGAGAACCCAGAACAGTCCATCAGAAAGACGTTGCAGAATCTGTAGGGCAACATTTTGCAGCTGTGTCAGGCTGAAACACCTTACAGAAACCACTGTCTCAGCTCCAATTTCCATGCTGCTCTGCTTCCTGAAAAAAAATTTCCAAGTATTGAATGTAGTTGAACCTGATGGGTTTTAGGACTTAAGAGACACACAGCAGTACTCTTCTGAAAAAGTGGGGGGAAATAGTTACACAAGTATTGACAAAATCAAATCACCATACTAACACAGTACCAAAATCTGGGGATATAAACACAGGATCAAAAATTGATCAGAGTGACAGTAACTGAAAACAAAAATACTGATGGTTGTTCCCAACTGAGGAACAAAGCATGTTAGTTTGGACAAACTTGGTGCAATTTTTAGCAGCAGTATTTTGCAACCAGAGAGGACCAGGAGTTGACAAATAATCAGTACTGACTCATTAAGTAGTGACCACATCACTTCTTCATAGCCCTAACTCTAAATCATGGCAGATCAAGAGTTACTGCTCAGAGTGCTGAAGATGTTGCTGCAGAATCACCGTAACAAGGACCACGCACGCCTGGACAGCCAGACCCAAGAACAACCAAGATCCATCAGCACGCCTGAGCATTTGGAATCACAGTCCCAAATTCAGCTGGGAACCTTCCCACAATGTGAGTACTCTGTGTTATCCATCTACAACCACCTTTCAATCCAACACACTGCAAGTTCTACCAAAAGAAGAGCTTAAGAAGGAAGCCTAGAATATTTTGGAAGTCACCTGGCTAAGACTGAAAGCAACTCAAAGCTCAGGTTCAAAGCTGCTTGGGTACAGATAAACCATCCAGGTAAGAGCCTGAATTCGTTCTGCAAGTATGATATGGGATGGACATGAGTAGCATCTTCCAGTTATTTCCTAAAAATGTTTCTGAATTAGGTGAGGATTTCCCAATACATCGAGTTTCTAATGTTTGAGACAGGCATACCTAATGGGGGAAAAAATGCTATTTACTGCAAAGAAGGTGAAGGGTTCGTTTAGAGTAACATTACTAGCACTACAGGAAAATTAAGGTAAACAAAGCAGTTCCTGCCATGAAATACTAACAATTATACTGAGGAGAATATATTAGTTTACTGGATAGAACCTTTATGACCTCACTCTAAAGGCTAGTTTCCAGATTCCCCAATTTCATTCAACACTGCCTATTCATAAAAGCAACGTATCAAAAGTTAATTAGATGCTTCCACAAAGAATTCAGCAGTTTTACATCACTCTTCATTAGAAAAAAGAAAAAAGGCAACTTTTAAGCAAAACTTTAAAGGCATTTTCCACAGTTGCCTACAGAAGAAATGCCACAGCCATGCTTTTTCCATCCTTAGGGCTAAGTGCTACAACACTTCACTGCAGTAGTTCCTATTCATCATTCCTGTTTGAAACAACATGATGGCAAAGCTAAGTCTGTCAGATCCACGCAGCATCTAGAATTCATTCCAGTTATTTGCTGCACATCAACCAAGTGAATTGCAGTATCCACTGGAAAAGCAGACACCCCCTAATTAATTAAATCTTAATATAATACAGAACTCAAACCATTAAACAAATGCTTCTTCAGGCTGTAAAGTGTTAAGTTTTATTGCTGCTGCATCTTGTGAAGAGAAACAAAACCCCAAATCAAAACAAACCCCATATTTTCCCTCTATTTACAGAGGCAAAACCATGATAAAATAACACAATTATATCCATGCCTCTCGATATACCACAACATTTGCATGGCTTAAACATTTCTAGGAAGCCTTGGTTTACCTGTCCTGAATGTTCTTCCTGACAATGAGGAAGTAAGATTTAATCAGTCGCTCAATCACTTCACAATCTCGTTGCTCCCGGGCAGAAAGTTTGCGTGCAACAGGGACAGGCTAGGCAAAAACAAATATAAATTAAAAACTCAAGTTTACCAATTCTCAACAGGCTGGAGAGCTGGGCAGGGAGAAAACCAAATGAGGTTTAATAAAAGCAAGTGTAGTGACTTGCACCTGAGAAGGAATAACTGCTTGTATCAGTACAGGCTGGGGGATGACCTGCTGGAGAGGAGCTCTGTGGAGGACCTGGGGGTCCTGGTCTATGACAGGTTGGCCATGAGCCAGCAGTGTGCCCTGGTGGCTAAGAGAGCCAATGGGATCCTGGGGTGCATCAGGAAGAGTGTGTCCGGCAGGTCGAAGGAAGGGATCCTCCCCCTCTATTCTGCCCTGGTCAGGCCCCATCTGGAGTACTGTGTCCAGTTCTGGGCTCCCTTGGTATAAAAAAGACAGGGACCTCCTGGAGAGAGTCCAGAGAAGGGCTACGAAGATGATTAAGGGCCTGGAGCATCTCCCTAATGAGGATAGGCTGAGTGAGCTGGGACTGTTTAGTCTGGAGAAAAGAAGACTTAGGGGGGACCTTATTAATGTTTATAAATATCTTAGGCATGGGATGCAGGGGGAAATGTCCCTTTTCAGTGGTCTGTGGGGACAGGACAAGGGGCAATGGCTGCAAGTTGGAGCACAGGAAGTTCCGCACCAACATGGGGAAGAACTTTTTCACAGTGAGGGTGACAGAGCCCTGGGACAGGCTGCCCAGGGGGGTGGTGGAGTCTCCATCTCTGGAGATATTCAGGACCCGTCTGGACGCCTCCCTGGGCAATATGAGCTGGGGAGCTGCTTTGGCAGGGGGGTCGGACCCAATGATCTCTTGAGGTCCCTTCCAAACCCTATGATTCTATGATTCTGCTCATTTACATAAGTAAATAACACTCTTATTTGAGGAGTTTTTAAAGTCAAGTATTGCTTTTAGTCTGATAGTTTGACAGATGTAACCTGCCTTGCAATAAGCCTCTAATTCTTCAGAAATCAGACATGTAACAAAAATTCAGATATGTGAAACAAAGGCCAGAGGGCACCACTACTAAATTTTCTGAAGAGCTCACTAAAGGAACTAAGATGCCCAAAGATTTACAGGATTTTCCTCTATTTTTAACTTATATGTTTTTTGTCTTCAATGCATCTTTTCCTCTTATATAAAAAATGCCAACTTGAGCAAAACAGAGCAGGAATTTGAGGCCCAAGCTATTTGTTTCTGTACAAGGAATGATCTATACAGAGTTCACTTGCACAGAAGTTTGTGGAAGGCAGGCAGTTATCCCAAATCATAGGCTGAAACTGGAGTGAGGGGAAAGATGAAGGACTGGACAAGCAGGAAAAATGGCTGGAAATCCCTGTCCCTGTAGTGGTAATAATTTACAGAAATGTCATATATTAGTAGCAAAGTTCCCAGTGATGGAATTCAGGTGTTTTCTTTCCTGAGCCTGAAACCATGAAGAGGAGGAAAGTGCCTTTTGTGACTCACCACATCTAATAGGTTTACAGCATGTCCTTTCTGAGGACTAGCAGGTAGGGCTGCAGCTGGCTTGGATTTCTCCTCTGCTGATACCTCTTCTGCTTTTGAGGTTTTCAGCATTCCTCTCCAGTTGCCTGTGCCAGGCTCCTGAGACACATCTCCTGCTCCAGAAGCAGCCTGCACAAACAGCACAAAGGAATATTGGAGAGTTAGAGCTTGGGCACTGCAAAGCAATATCTGATCAAACCTACTGGTACTGAGCTACAGGCAAGACTTGCTGAAAATGGGATTTTCATACATGTATTCCCTTCATTCTACTCTTCACACTGCCCACCTTTGCTGCCCCTTTGCTGCTTATAGCTGACACAAAGTACCAGCAAAATGAAAGCTTTCCAAAATGGTATTCTTCCTAATAATTGTATGAAAATGCCTCCCAGTACCTTAAGGGTCTACTAATCACTTCTGAAATATGGAATGGTCTTCCTATATTCCTTGGCTTTTACTACACATCCTTGGAGCAATACAACCTATACTATGATTAGTACCATTCTCAAAGTGTGTTTTGAAGGTCACCACAGCTCTTGGAAGACTCCAATTTAAATCCTTTGGTATTTTATTTAAATATAAAGTGATGTTTTTTTACAATAACAGCTTAAAAATATGCACATTTATGTTTCTGGGTACCAGAGTTATGAATGTATTTGTGCTGCCAGATCTCAATTTACAGAAGACTTTCTTTTTGTACCAAACCAAAACAAAAATCTCCCTCCTCTGGAAGTGAAGATCAGAGTTTCTGGGGAGTTCCAGACAAAAGAATGACTTACTGATCTCCTTAGAAAAGGACACAACTCTTAAACATTAGGAAATTACTGGACAAAAGAAATATTAGTAGATTGCATCCACCACATGTTAAATTAGGTTTTTTTTTTAAAAAGTTTATTTTTATGTGAAACAGTGGTAATTTTTATTTTGCAACTCGCCATAAGCCTAGCAGCCATTCTATTTACTACTGTGCTTTAAAATTTACTCCTGTTTGAAAAACATTCATGGCTCTGAACTACAACTATTTATGTCTTGTTTCAGATACATCTGGAAATAAGCCAGATTTATCTGTTGTGGTTACAATTAAACCACCACAGGCTGATCTTGAGCCCTTAAAAAAAAAAAAAATCAAACAAAAAGCCCAAAAAAAGAATGAGAAACAAAGCATGGGAAACAGAACAGTTGCATACTGGGAGGAAACCCAGCTAAACTGTGCACAGCAGATATTTACTGTAATTATGCAACTGTTCAGAGGGGCTATAAAGAAAACACTGCAAGAATTCAGATCATCCTCTGTTAATGAGAAACCCATTGATGAGGAAAGCTCCATCACATTATTTCTGATTGCAAGACAGCTATTCAAAATGGCAAAAATCCCCGTGCCCTTTTCATTCAGTATTACGTTGGAGCTTGCTCCATCTCTAAAGTAGTTTCAGAAACAAAGCCACATTTTTTCCACAAAAAAATGCTGAGTTTATACCACCTAATAGAGGACAGGTTCTGTGGGAAATGCAAACCAAGTTTGGCAGCTTCCTGCAACTTCTTAAGTCACAATAGTGTCCTCACAGTAGCTCCTGAATTCTTTTTAATGTTTGCAGTGTATCAGAACCTCTAAAACCCTGATGAAAATAGTATGGTTAGATACCAGCTAGATTTTGACTTTACTTTTTCAGGACAGAAACAGCAGCTTTGCACTAGAAGCTGAATGTACATATGCAATGAAGCGGAAAGCCCAAGTCCTGGTGCAGAAACTTGGGACTACCCATCTTTTCTGACTCCATGTTGAAGGCAATTAGGAAAAAAGTCTTTGCAGTAATGAGCTGTTATTTTAACATAAGACAGCACACCTTAAGTGTAAAACAAAACCCAACCACCACTGCAGTACACATTTCACAAATATAAGTAAGCCGGGGATCGGACGATTATGTGAAACAACAAAAAGGAGGCTCAGTTTGAACAAAGCCTACAAAGATTCCCTGCAGGAAGCAGGAAAACTCACATTTTTTAGCTTATCTTCTGTCCTCCTTCTTTAACTGTCAACACATTAAAAACATGCAGTTTAACAACCATGCTGAACACTTTGGATTACAATACTGTTGCACCAAACTACTGACTACAGTTTGAGGCACATTACGTACGCCGTGTACTTACACCACAATATACTGCAACCAAGAGTTCAAACAGGAAACAGTGACTTTGTCACTTAATGACACATCTTTACCTGCCACTCCACACAGTAAAATCAGTAATGCCACGTAGCCTGTACTCCGTAGGGCATACTGCTGTCAAGTGACAGAGCACCAAATGCCACCTGGTTTCGGTGCTATTGGCGGCGCACCACAACGGAAACGTGCATGCAGTGCTTAGAGGAAAAATCAAGACAGACCTTGCCATCAGCCTCAGCAGAAGCAGCAGTAACAGTCTCCTGGGGAGCAGGTGTCAATGCACCTGGAGCTTTAGTAGACTAAAAGAGGTAAAAAATGCAGGGAGGGGGGGAAAAAAACAAACAAAAAAATTCAACTGAAGACCACCAAATCTACCTGGCAAGTTTCACACATTTTTACCTACTGGGCATCTTAAAAAAAAAGAAAGAAATCTAGAAAATGAGATTTTGAATTTGCAAGCAACACAGTAATATAAGCTGAAAAGAAAGAAAGAAAGAAAGAAACAAAATCTCCAAAAGTTATGAGATTTTGGCTTATTTCGCCTTCAAATTAAGCTCCTATACTGATGATAGAAATCAATAAAAATCAATAATCAGTCAATAAAAAGAAGGGTCAAACAGCACAAAGAAATCTCTAAAAAGCTGCCTTAAATACCCAATTTATCCATCAGCTTCTAGATGTTAGAGCCGGTAACATTAGATCCATTCTGGGACTTTGTCTCGCTTTTGAAAGCTACCAAACCTAATGAACTGATGCCTATCAGCTGTAGTAACTCCTGTAGCAACCCATGAGGAGCTTAAACTACATTCTCTATGTTTGGATTCTAAATACTTTATGTACTATTACATGCCTAGCTGCCTAGAATTCCAGTTGACTGTCAGACTGCTCATTTCGACAGCAAGGCAATGTTTTCCATGACACCTGGTTCTTCCATCCACGTACTTGTTGATGAACTAATCCCCAAACCTGGTAAAACTAAGGAACCTCCAGACTGAAAATGTCACCTGTACCACCTTCTCCCACAGAAAACAAGACTGCAGTAAATTGCAGCTTTAAAAGTGACTTAGAAGAAACAAAACCCCCAACCAACCACCAAGTCACTACGTTGGTACACTGAGTATTTTAAATCCCATGTTTATCTTTTGAAATCAGTGTACCAGCCATAAATTTACTCATGCAAGTTCTGATTCCATCTTTAACATCTGAAGGCATTTTAAGCCTTAATTCAGATGACATTCAAGTAGTAAGTTAAAAATTGATATAGATTTATAGGCAAGTCTTCAGAACTCAAAGATTTAAAACTTGCCAAGAACTGCATTTCTGGAAGAAGAAAACATTTTGCTTTTATCTTTTGAAATGGAAAGGAAAAAGCCAATACCTGGATGCTCCCAAGGCTGTTACTAGGGCAGCACATCAAAGTCTCTACTACTTAAGTTGTATCAATGGAGAATGCATTGAACTTTAAGTCAATAATAAAGATCAGCATCTCCTTACCTTGTCTCGTGGCACAGCCGAAGGCAATTCCCGGGCTAACCTGTTACGCCTTTGTTCCTTTAAAAACAATCCAGCAAGACCTCAATTATGTATTACTCTGTATCAACACATATGCAAGAGTCGTATTTTACAGATGACTTACATTTTAGAGACAAACACTACTAATTCCATCTCATCCAGTGTCATGTATTCATACTATGATTCTATGAAAACCTCCATTATTTTGATAACACTGCCCTGAACATTTGATCAAAAGTAAATTCTTGATAGAAAAACTTCTGTAGAACTCTCTGCAATACATTCCATAATCAAAACCAGAACCTTTAAAAAAACCAAGATCAAAGCTACACAGTTTGGCTTAACATAGAAACCCTGCAGCCCTCTCATGAAGCTTTAAATCTTCAAATTAATCCAAAAGAATTTAATTCTGTGGGCAGCAGGGTTAACTATCATTAGGCCAAAAGGAAGGAGGAGGACACAGAATTCACTTTATTGCAAACCAGAATTTGAAGCAATCAGGACAAACAAAGATCTGATTTTTCTTGAAATTCAGAATTGATTGTCCACTGAACAAGGATAAGATGTTTTACGTGCTTTGTTTCTTCAAAGATTTCAATGTCCTGTTCAGGAAAGCATTGGGAAAAATCTAGTTTAAGTAATACATGATAATACAAGAATCTTTATGTTCAACTTCAAAGTTCTAATTTTTGTACTCACAGCAGTTTAAACATACATTATTTCTGAACCAGATTTGAGAGCAGTCTACCAAGGCAAATTCAACTGCATATCCAGTCAATACAAAATTTATGTATAGAATAAAGAGGTTAGAACTAAAGAGCAGAAACAGTAACATAACCATTTAAAAAAAGAACATTACTATGAAAGAATGTGTTGGATAAGCTGAAGAACACAAGATTAGTGAACGCTTAGCCATATGGATGAAGTACTGCAACATCAGACTGCAAGAAAGAACTAAGCAGGCAAGTTGTAGAACAACTGCTTCCATAGGTCAGTGACAGCAACAAGTACTATTAAAACTGAGCATGAAAAACAAAGCCTACTGAAATTGTGAAAGGCTTTTATGGGACACTGGTGGAGAAAATTGTTTTGGTGAGGTTGAACCATGGTAACAGAGAGACTCAAGAACAATGCTGAGAGGAAGCAGGTATTAGAACCTGAATAGAGGAAACAATACTTGTATTATTCTTTCATGAATTAAAGGGACGCTATAGATATATTCCATCAGAGACAAAATGCAGTTACGTCAACATTAAAGAGTATTTCACAACTAGCTATTTAAAGTTTCTCTTCCAAAAATGTCATTTAATAGCTAATACTCAATTAGGTGCCCAGACAAATGCAGGCAGAATCTTTCTCAGTGAAATACCAACCACCGTCCCTGAATGTAATATGCAATATAAATCTAACAAATCAACAGATCACAAGGTATATATACACAACATATGTGTAATATATTTTTAATACAACAAAATATAGAACCGTGCTTCAATGAAAAACTGAAGCATTTGTTCTTTATTTAGGTTCTTGCTTAAAGGAGTAAAATTTAAGAGTATGTATTTTCTTACCTCTATGTTGTTATTCATTAAGCCACAGGCATCAGCAAAGTCTGGATGTTTGGTGTTGATATAAGCCAACTCAATGGCCACTAGATTATGAACCTGCAAGGCAATGCCGTTGGCAGTTCAAATACTCAGTGAGTACAGATCACCCTGGCAAAAAGCAACCACAGACAATGCTGCAAAGCACGGTCTGACTGTGAATAGGACAGGACCATCCTTACTGCCCCAAAGGCATTCAAGTTCTGATCCAGAAGGCAAAGGGAAATTCATTCATTCATTCATCACAATACATTCTCACCCTCAGGCATTTTTGGATGTTACATCGCTTTAACTTATCTTCATCAAGCTAAACCCTCTCCAGCAATAAACAAACAAAATTCAGCAGTTTGGTGACAGTGCAAGCTACAGAGTGATGTAGGGAGCTACACAATCAGCCACAAGCCACATACTACATCTGAACCAGCGAGAGATGGCTCGTTCTGGGGGACAGCGACCATACAGAAGAATTTGCTTTTCACATCAAACTCATGCATAGTCAATAACTGAAATGTTTTGTTTCCTCCCCAATAAGCAGCCCAAAGCAGACTTTTATATTTACTTAAGGCTGGAAGTCGTATTTATAGTTCTCACTAGCTAAATGGCACCACAAGCAAAATGAAAATTCTGTGTGGATTTTCTCTCAAAACACACCAAATAAGGACTATCATTTTCATCAAGGCATCCCAAACTCTACAGTAAATGCACAGACTGTTACAAGGCAGGGAAGATTAGGAGAGGTTAAATCCAAGTTTCAGTAAAATTCTTCTTGGGAAACTGAAACATAGGGGACAACAAGGTGAAGAGGGTGTGTCATGTCCCGTCCCCAACCCCCCCTTTTGGTTTTTATGTTTCTAACTTCTAACGTATGTTTCAAATCATGTAGATATTAAATACCTAGCTGTTTAACAAAAATAATTTAAGATTCCCTTAGTAATTTGGGTTCCTGACATTACAGAGCAAAGAGAAGCATCAAGAAAGGCTCCAGAAAACACATGCTTTTTTCACCACAAAATGACAGGAGATGGAAAATTACCATTTCATTTGTGACAGGAAGTCGTCTACGCAGAAGACAGGTTACCACTTCAACTATGGCATCATGCAATTTAGGAAACCTCAGTAATTCCTAAAAGAAACAACAAAAATTTCTGATGAGACTTCCAGATCTGCTTTTTGGGGGGGGAGATCAATAATTAATTACAAACATAATTCCAAAAAATGTATTTTTACCTGTGTACTGTAATTACTACAATGCTGGATAATCCTCTGCATTTCTTCATGAACCAGCTCCACACAGCGTAAGCTAGGTTCTTCTAAACGTTTGATTTGCCTTTTTACCAGCAGTTCAAATGAAACTTCAGGAACAAACAAGGCAGGACGGGGACCCTAGTTCAAAAGGAGGGAAAAAGCTGCTAAACTGTGTAGTAAACAGATATGTAGTTCTAAGACAGTGTATCTGAGAAAGCTCAGAATAAATCAAGTCACAGTGCTCGCACTCAAAAGAACGCTCAGAACAGGTCTTAAGATTAAAATATGTATCAAGGATATTTAAATATAAAAGCTATAAAATAGAAAGTGATTGCCTTTAAGACAAATTCTGTGTGAAATAATGATTAACCAACATTCTCATAGAATCTTGAAGTTTTCTACCTATCAATGTCACCCTAGGTTTACAACTAAGAACGATTCTTTTCACATTGTTACAAAGGCAAAGATGTTCTCTCCTAACTTCAGAGAGAAGAGTTACCATTAGTTACGTCAAAGCCTGGGGCATACAGTTCTTACTGCAAGGTAGATGGGTTTTCTGTTAAGCATAACCACAATACAGCGTCACTGATTTACAGAACTTGGGGTAGTTTCAGTTATGACCATACAGACAAGCGCTCAGCTGTACACAAAACATTTTTAAACTGAAACTTCCTTTTGTTGAAAAATTAAATGAGCTTTGGAAACACAAGGATGTGATGTGTCATGTAAAAAAAAAAAAACCCCAAACAAAAAAACCCAAAAAACCCATGACATTTCTGTTATTATTAAATGTTGTTTCACACTTTACACTTACAGAAGGACAAAAGCGGGCACACAGATCACTGCTACAGAGTACCTAATATGCTCCAGGTCTGAGTAATTACAGACCATGAAGAAACCTGACTGCCCACACCCAACAGAACAGAGTACAAAAGTAGACTTAGAGCGTGACTTTGGATGTCAAACACATGGGAAATGAACATTCTACGTAGTGCAAAATGTAAAAGTGAACTCACTCTGTTAATTCTCACCAACACCAATTTACATATTCAGTAGAAACCAAAGCTGTCCTGTAAATACTGGACCACTGAAGAGCTGTGCCCCTTATATAGAATTAAAGTATCCGAATGTGCCCAAGCCTATCCATTTTGGACTAAGCCTCTGTAACTAAGAGAAGTGCTTAACGCTAAATAAATGCATGGGCAGTCTTCTATCACCATATTTCTGCACTATCTAATAGCTTCAGCATGGTGTAGCCAAAGCTGGGCCTGAGGCTTATTTCAGCCTGTAAGTAACAGTAATGAGATGCAAACATTAACCTTAAAATTCATTTCATACAGGATAACAACTGCAAAGTTGAATATTGTCATTTTTCCACTGGAAGTACCAAAAAGCAGGATTCAGCCTCTTCATATTAACTTGTTCAGCTGAGATCATTAACTAACAGGACTGAAGGAGCCCAAATTTGGTAAAACCTTATCTCTGAATCCAATATGTAGCAACACCACTTAGAAATATAGAAGAACACTCACAGTAGCATTTCTAATGGCAGTCAGAATATCAATTGTGTTAAGGCCACCCAGCGGGTCAACAGATTCTAAAGTTCTTCCAAAGGTCTCATGAAAAATGTAACAGATTCTGGCTCCACCACATCTGAAAGAATAAAGTAACAACCAAAGTAGCAAACAAGAAAAAAGCTCTTACTGCAAGCATTTTTTTACAGTTAGTTGAGTTCAAACATTTTTGGTTATGTTATACTCTAGTGTACTAGTACCATTGTCATTGAAAGCCATCAAGAGCTACTGAGTTGATCTAATCACTCAATCAATGTTCCAGGAAAAACCCACAACATTTGGTACTTACAGCTCCGAAGTCTCGATGTATTTTGCTGTCCCTTCAATAGTATTACAATATTCTGTGGCAAATTTGGTAATAAGCTGCAATAAAGTGGCACTTTTGTCCTCAACAGGCTCTCCATAGCTGTTTAGTAGAGACTGGTATTGAGCAGCTAAAACATTGATTCTGGTTTTCAGTTCTGGCAAGCAATCCCTGATATGATGCATCAGTAGTCTAAAAATACAAAACAGTCCCTTGTGAAAATTTTCATCTCCATCAAAACAGAGAAGAGACATAAAACAATCAGCAAATGAAAACATTTTCACCATGAAATTTACAGTACATTCAGAAACTGATTTGAAACAAGAGGTTTCCATAAGATATATCTGTACAGCACCAAAAAAGGTAAAAATAAATGTGTACACTATTTCTGCACACCAATTTATATGTCAATGTATCTTTGAAAACTCACATTCATTTTATTGTACATAATATGTAATACCTGTTCAGAGTTCTAGCAAGATACTTGGTTCCATTTCGATTGGCTAAGGAAGGGTACTTCTTTTGAAGAAAACCATATTCATCACGAATGGAATCAACTACACTCTTCTTATTGTTAATATCCAACTGACTCCTGAAGTCAAAAAGCAGAGTTACACAGTAGTTAATAGCTGCAAAGCAAAAATAACTTACACTTCTGCTTTTCTGTACAGGACTTATAATGGCTGGTTTATGCTTTGCACACATCACTCACCTTCCTTATACAAGCAAAGGGTTTGTCTGTTGTTCCATGT
>VZTU01023868.1:0-14171 GCA_013400835.1 Zapornia atra
TTTTATACCAGGGAGCCCAGAAAGTGGTAGGTACATCAGATAGTGGTAGGTACACAGGGAGGAAAGACTGAGGGTGGTACAAATGGTCATCAGAGTGAGGGCAAATTGAGGTCTTCCTGTGTCTTGAAAGCCTGTTTGTTTGAACTGGAACCTGGTACTTGTCCAAACTGAGAAGCACTCCTATGGGTAATGTGCAGGAAACCCATCAGGTGCAGCATAAGAACCCAAATATAACACAAAGTTCTACAAATCTGTGATTCACTACTTGCTGCTTCGGCGGGATTGTGCCTGAAGGGATTCATCCCAGGGTACTCAAAGAGCTGGCTGATGTCATTGCAGGACCTCTGTCCATTCATTTTCAACCAGAGAGGTCCCAGTTGACTGGAAGCTGGCATATATTGTCCCAGTTTTCAAGATGGGAAAGAAGGAAGACCCTGGTAATTACAGGCCTGTCAGTCTCACTTCAGTGCCTGGTAAAATTATGGAGTTTGTTCTGTGAGTTATAGGAAAACGCTTGAAAGACAATGCAGACATTGGTCATAGCCAGCATGGGTTCATGAGCCAGAAGTCCTGATTGATCAACTTAATTTCATTCTATGACAAGGTCACCCATTTAGGGAAACCAAGGGCAAGATGTGGTGCTTGTGGATTTTAGCAAAGCTTTTGATACCATCTCTCACAGTATCCTTCTGGATAAACTGTCCAGCACACAGCTAGACAAGGCCATAATACATTGGCTGGGCAATTGGCTGATGGGTTTGGCTGATGTCTTTGGGCTCAAAGGGTTATGGTAAATGGGGTTACATCAAGCTGGTGGCCAGTCGTCAGTGGGGTTCCTCAGGGATCAACTTTAGGTCCAGTGCTCTTTAATGTTTTTATAAATGATCTGGCTGCAGGAATCCAATGTACATTAAGTGACTTTGCAAGTGATTATAAACTAAGAGGATCTGTGGACTCCTACAGGTGTAGAAAAGCCTTACAGAGAGATCTGAATAGACTAGAAAGCCAGACATTCACTAACCATGTGAAATTTAACAAGACCAAGTGCTGGATTCTCCATCTAGGATGGGGTAATCATGGTTATACGTACAAATTGGGGGGGTGGGAGGCTGGAAAACAGCTAGAAAGGAATAGAAAGGGGTTTGGTGTTAGAAAGGGAAATGGGAGTTTGGGTTGATGGCAGGTTGACTATGAGTTTACAGTGTGCCCTGGCAGCCAAAAGGGCCAACTGTGTCCTAGAGTGCATCAAGCACAGCATATCCATCTGGAGGTGACTGTCCCACTCCGCACTGCACTGGTACGGCTCCACCTTGAGTACTGTGTGCAGTTTTGAGCACCTTGGTGTAAGAAGAACATCCAACTATTAGAGTGTGTCTAGAGGAGGGCGACCAAGATGTTGAAAGGTCTCACGGGCAAGATTTAGAATTAGTAGCTGAGGTCACTTGACTGGTTCAGCTTGGAGAAGAGAAGGCTGAGGAGTGACCTCATTGAAGTCTACAACTTTCCCAGAGGGGCCAGTGGAGGTGGAGGTGCTGATCTCCTCTCTCTGGTGACCAGCAGTATGACACAAGGAAATGGAATGGAGTTGTCAGAGGAAGTTCAGATTGGACATTGGGAAAACATTGTTCACTGAGAGAGTGTTTGGTTGTTGGAACAGGGTCCCCAGGTAAGTGGCTGTGGCACCAAGGCTGGTTTAGTTTTAGGTAGAGTCCTGTGAGGAGCAGGGAGTTGGACTCAATAACCCTTATGGATCCCTTCCAACTCGAGATATTCTATGATTCTATGAAATATTTAGACCACATCATGTAAGCTAAGTTTTATTTTCTAACTAGTTGTGAAAGACAGGTGGGAATCTGTTTCTTCAGTGTGCTGTAGAGGAAAAGAGAGGAATATTTTGGAACCCAGAGCTTCCCTTTGTTCCATGCACTGTCCTTTCACCACCTTTGAGCTGCAGCTACAGCTCCTCCCCCTGGGCAGCCCCAACTTGGTTAGCCATCTTTTGTACCCACTCTTCACTGCCCCTCCTGGGGCTTGCAGGGAGCTACCAGTGCTAGCAGAGGAACAGACTAGCTTTGTGCTAGACGTCAGCAGTTGGAATTCATGAGATATTTAGGAGGCAAATTATACCTTGCATTTTTATTGACTAGTTCTGTCTTGTACACCAGCTTTGTGCTACGGTGCATCCCCCGGGTTACTCCACATGGTAATAATAGTATGTACTCTATCTTGTACATGTTAATTTTAAATTATGTTTACACAGTGCAGGAATGAGAATCAATTGAAGCCTGACATTCTTATTTCAGGGTAGAAATAGCTAGTCAATATGAGCCAATATTATTGATTGGGCTGTTTGTTATGCAAACCATACAAGTAATGAATATCAATATGCAAGAGTCTGCTGACATGTTTTGTAGTCAAAAGCATGGAGAGTTTGCTGAATGTGGAAGGCAGTCTCCCATGTTGGAAAGCAGCTGCCAATATTTTGGTACAATAGATTCATCTGTAAGCTAAAGTATATATAAAAAATGAAATGTGAAATACTCTGTCTTAAAGGGAAAACATGAGCATATGTTTCACAGTACACTTCTGACACGTGGCGTCTCACACTCCAGAGTGTCTCGGATGCAGAGCTGGTGTTACAGCTACAGAGTCTTCAGGCAGAAGCAGAGGCATGGTGGAGCACTCTACTGTCACGCACTGCTACCTCCTCTGGCTTTGGCAGATCTTCTCCTGCCCTCTCCTCAGTGGCCTAAGACCCCCCCCTTGCCTTTAAAACTTGTTCTAATCAGGTGCATGTTCCAAGGAGACAAGTAGGATTGAATAGCAATTAGGAATGGATAATATGTCATTATTGTAAATCAGGATTACTGAACATTCTCATCATCTTAATTACAATATTTGTAAAAGAAGAGATCAAATCTATGGCTGGTAAGGGAAAATTAAGACTAATCATAAGCCAATTGTTAGCTTTATAACATAACCCCTGCAGCAGTCGTGGTGTACAGCTGGGCTGTCTCGGAAACAGGCCAGGGATGGAGCTGTGGCTCTGGAAGCTGTCGTGTGGCTCCATGCTCCCCCAGACATGACATAGAAGGATTAGTTGGTGCTTCCCTACTAATGGAAGATTGACTCTGCTGGCTGGGGATGGTGGCAGCACAGGCACCAAATCTGTATATAATCTGTATACTGTATATAACCAATAAAAGCCTGTTTTGCTTCTCTCATTGCCCCAGTCTGTCAGCATGTCTACACATGTCCCAAGCAGAGATGAGCTTGCTTCACTGATGCTATGGCCTTACTGGAAGCTACATAACCATGTTAATGTGTTGTCAACCTACAGCAACAGCAAAAAATTAATTCTCAGCAAGGCTTATTATCTCCTGCCCAGTTTTATGCAAGCGCAGCTGTCTAGTTTTCATTCAGAGCTTGCTTACTTCTAGCTAACTCCAAGTGTGGGCAGAACAAGATAATGACAATACAGAAAATGCCATGTAGATATGAGTTCCTTGTGGTTTTCAAAAACATGATATTATTTAACACTTCAACTTGGGAGTGACTGATTAAGTTAAAAGGATGGAATTTCTCCTAGAAAAGTGCTTGCTTTATATTTTAGTGTTCCTCATAAGAAATCAGTCATCCACGTGCTCTCATTTTTTCTGAATCTAAGGTGGCATTTTATAGTCTTGAGATGACCTTCCCATGGAGAGGCTAATATGATTTCAGCCAGACTGGTTTTATTTTTTTTTTCTCTTGATGGCAATATGTGAAGAATAATACCAAATTGCTATTTGTACACTAAACTACATCATGGTGGTAGCTCTGTTTATACTGGAAAATAAGAACTACCTGCTTGGGAACAAAAAGCTTTTGCCTCCATCCGCAGGGGCACCAAACCTAGCACTGTGAAGCATAGCTGGGGATGCTGATGCAAGCACAACTAGCATTTATCTTTGTTTCTCATTAAATGAATGAAGTCAGAAATGCAGAATGGTGGTGTGAATGTCTAAATTCATAGACATGGACACTAATATTGTTCCACGCTGCCTACCTTGATTATTAATCCTTTCTGGAAGATTATGGAATGGACATTTTGATTTTTTGTTCAATGTGCTATGATGAACCTAAAGAATATTGAAGAAATTTTGAATTCTCCCTTGGCACTACTTAATCTAATTGAATCCCCATGATTTTATATTTTAAACCTAAACTCCCTTTCCTTTTCTACTTTCAATCTGTCTTATGAATGCTGTTCATTTGACCTACACTATGACTTTCTGGAAAGACCATACTGTAGAATTATTAAGTATAAATACCTTTGCCTTATCAAGATTATCAACATATTGGAGGGGGAATTTTCTATCTTTCTTGAAGAAAAAGGAATTACTGTTTTTTAAAGCTGGATAACTTTCTCAAGTTTAGCAGTAAGTTTATTGCTTTTAGAGTGAGGTGGTGTTCTAGTTCATGAAAGACTGTTACAATGATTAGTTACCCAATAACAAATGCATTCCTTTTTTTACTACAGCTAAATTCTTTTTATTTGCATGTAAAAATAACTTCAGCAGAAGTGGTTGCACTTGAAAAACATTGTCTGGTTCTTTTTCAAGGGGTATCCCTCTGAATATTTTATGTGATATTTGATTAGAAAATGATGTTAAGTTTTTAGCCACAACTTTCTCCAAGTGCTGTAATGACAAGTAAGTTCCTAGCAACATTTTTCTAACTCTCCCTCTCCCTTTCCCTCTCTCTCTCTCCCTCTTTCTCTTCCTCTTCCCCCTCTCTCTTTTTTTCCTTTTTTAACTTTTATGACCTTAGTTTGCAGGTGACAATTTGGAAGCCTATATTTGCACATTTCAGGTAACTCTGCATTTTTCAGACAGTGTGATGTCACCAAGAATCTCACATTAGACAGGAAAAAGGCAGTCAACGACCTTTGGTCTAAAAAAAATGGGAATTAGTAGGTTAAATTCAGTCTTGTATACGTCTGTTCCTTCATTGGACAGACAGGAATATTTTACAAAGTGTTTAACTTACTTGGGGAAAGGGATTCTAAGAAGTCATGCAGTCTTACTACATATAAATTCACATAAATTTGTTACTTGGTTTAAAAAAAGGTATACGAATGTATGTTACTCTCTGTTCCTAAACTTTGTGAGCAAATCAGAGTTGCAAGTATACAATGAATAGATTAGAGGAGAGAAAAACTGTATTTCCACCAATCCCGCTGCTTGGCTATTCAAGGAACATGAGCTACGTTCTTCAAACTGGCAGTTTCCCAAGAGTCAGCACTTGGAGCTCCAAATAGAAGAAAGAGGCTTGGATTTTGTGTGGTGTATTCATGTGTGTAACTCATTGCTGCCATGTTTATCCGGTGCAGATTGCGTTGAGGGCAGCTGCTGCTCACGCACGTGTTACTTCAGTCTCCCTTACGTATGCGATGTGTGCAGGAGCAGAGTTTTGGAGAACAGGTGGGAACGACATAGCCATGTGCTGCAAGTATATTCATAGATTATGGAGCCATGAGGGAGGACTGCGACAGTCTAATCTGACTTCCTATATAATGCTGCTCTGTACCTGCATATGATAGTTTGAGGGGAAACACCCCATTTGGATGTAAACTTCTCTTTTTCTTCAGCTGAGTTGGTCAGAAGTCATAGAATCATAGAATCATAGAATGGTCTGGGTTGGAAGGGACCCCATGGATCATAGAGCTCCAACCCCCCTGCCACAGGCAGGGCCACCAACCTCCAGGTCTGGATCTACACAAGGTTGCCCAGGGCCCCATCCAACCTGGCCTTGAACACTTCCAGGGACGGGGCATCCACTACTTCTCTGGGCAAGTCCTCAGTACTGAGGGCCTTCTTCCTTTGTATATGTGTTGAAGCAGGGGCGTGATGCTGGGCTGTTGAATTTTAGGAAAAGCCCGCTCCATCACCGACAGGATTGCTCTCCAGGCCCACGTGTCTGCCATTGACCACCGGCTCCTCATAGTCTGTGTGGCTGAAAGACTTTCCTTCAAATTTCTTGCCAATTTGTTTCAATTTTTTCATCTCTCTTGTAGCAGGCCTCTTTCATTTTACATACTGTCACATTTTCTTTCACCCTCAGAGCTCACGATCCAGTCTTTGTTCCCCCAGTGATTTGGCTTCTGCTTCTAATTTTCAGCTGTAATTCTGTTTCCTCTCCCTCTGTTCTTTGTGTCCAAACTCTGGTTTTTTCCCCCCAGCCTTAGTTTTGTACATCAAAGGAGGAAGAAGATTGTCTTCCTTTTCTGTGTTTCTTTAAATAGTGCACAGATTTGGCCATTTTCACGTGGCTCCCTCTTTCAGTGATGTAGCTTAGTCACTGTTTTCTTGCTGTCATTTCCAATTCTACTTCTTGTCATGACTTTTCTTGCATTTACAGATAAGCATTTGAGGATCCACCCCTCCATATGATCCTGAAGGTAATATGGACCATCAACATCAAGTGCGTGGTATTTTGCTGAAGCAGTTCACACCTTCCAAGTGTAGCCCCTTCAGATGAACCTGTTCTTACATGCAGACAAAAAGAGCTTTGCTTATTGGCCTCACTAGTGAATTCTTCCTCTTGCAGATCTGGGAGGGCAGACTGCCCCATCTGGCTTTGTCGTCTCTCTTTCTCTTCCGCTTTCTCTATTCGTGAATCCACTGACTTAAATAGATCCCTTATCTATCTCTGCTTTTCACAAGAATCTGTTTCTTCTCTGCTTGCTAAGATGGAGACTGCCCTGGTTCTCAGAGTCCTCAGAGGTAGGAAAACCTCATCCCAGAGCTCTCCTTCAGCCTCAGTTCTTATGGATGTTGTGCAGGCAGTATTTGGAACAAAATCACTTTACCGATTCTTGATTTTAAAAATTTTATTTCTTTCTCTGTGCTCATGCAGGAAATGATGCCTATTCAGCACCATGAGTTGATAAACTTCCTTTGCTTTGGCTTCTTACAGGTTGTGAGGAGCTTAAAACACATTCAAAATTTCTCCTAGAAGACACTCAGAACAAGCAGTGATGTGTGTCAAAAAGAAAAAGGAACTTTTCCTGTGACTGTTCTTTCTTGCACCCTAAGTAATACAGAGCATGAGTCATGTTGGACAGTTGTTTCTTCCCTAGAAGGAATTAAGAAAATAGTCTCCATTCTGGAGTACATATGAAATCTTTCTGGTATGAGGGAGCTGGGGCCAGCCACTAGAAGGCAACGTGATCCCACAAAAAAGCCAAAGGTAATAACCCCTAGGAGCTACTTAAGCTGAGGCGTGCACTTCTGCTCAATGAAATCACTTCTGTCACTTGAATGTGTAATTAGTAGGGACTCTATTAAAAACACAGCACTCACCTGGGCAGCGACTGCAGCCCCGTGGTGTTTGAAAGGCAGAGTGTAGGAAGAGACGGTGGTCACTGGGGCAGAAATTTCAGCCTTGTGCTTTACTGTATTTATCAGCTAAGTTTGCAGAGAAGAACTGATGGCAATGTATTCCAATATAGTTAAATGCAGATTACAGTGCCTTGGTGATCATTACTGGTTTCTTAGACCTGAAGCTCAGAATGACTGCGTGAAAGGGATTTGCTGTGCCAGCTTGCTTTTGCAGACTATTAGCAGTAAATAACTTGTCTCTGTCAGGAATGTAATGCTACCAAAGCATATTTAATATATCCCTATGTCTGGGTGGATATACAGCCACAAAAAAGATGCACTGTTCCTGCTTCACCTTTTCCCTTTCATCTCTTTCGTAGCTGAGAGACCCAACAGATGGTCCTTTCCGTGCCTGTGCATTAAATCTGTGGTGTAAGAGATGCCTTTAAGTATTTTCTGTCTTTTAATTTTCAAGAAAAGATGTAAATGGAGAAAATCCTCCTCCATGGATCAAAAGAATGGAGCCCAATTAGCATGGGGCCCTGTTCCAGGGGTGCTGCCCCAAACAGCTTTTAAATGGACCAGCTTGACGTTTGGTCACCTGTTTTTTGGGGAAGGGTGGGCTTTTTTGCTTTTCTTCCCTAGTATTCACCTGGAATTCCACTCTCTTTTCTGGAATTACTTTCTTACAGTGTTTTTTGTGTTACAGGTGAGTAACAAGGACCTTTTTTACCACTGGTGCTTCATGTGCAGCTTCTTCAGGCACCTGCCACTGGCTGGAGGCTGCAGGATATGCCATGGTGTCACTCAGACCACGTCTCAATATCATGAAGGAGAGTGAATATAGAAAGATATAGATAGAAAGGGGAATGATAAAATAGTCATTTATGGCTTTGAGAGTACAATCTCAGCGGTTACAAGTCAGGGTACATAGTTCTCTTGTCTTTGCTGGATACCTAACAAAAATCTTTTTTGCACAGCTAAGGTCCTTGGAGAATAAAAACACCTGTCCTATTCCTAGCCTTTGGATCCTCAGAAACAACTTGGGATTGTTCTGTACTGGATCAAAGTGCTCTGAGCAGGACAGACACTCAGCTATCATGCCTTAGTAATTTTTTCTCGTTACCATCATACCCGTCTGTCTGGGACGGTTCTGTGTGCTTGTGACAAGAATTACTCATAAATCAGAAACCTAATTAGGGAGATTTTTACATCTCCCAGCTCAAGTAAAACACTCTGGAGAGAAGGGCAGGGCAAACCTCCACAGCCAAAGGACAAATCGATACTGATAGACTCCTACTAATCCCCATGGCCGCTGTGCAGGGGGGAGGCAGGGTTACCTGCGTGCCTGCTGGCTGCCTGGGAGCCGGGTCAGGATTTTGCTCGGGCAGGTGCAGAACCTGTTGTTTATTTAACAAGGTTGGCGGCAGCTGCTGCTACTGATTCGGAGCAATTAAAGAATGTGTTGTTCGGTAGGAGGTTGCCAGGTGCTGGCTGTCCTGTGTGCTATGACAAGCAGGGCAAAATTTCATGTAAACACCTGCCAGCATCCCAGGCAAAGCTGTACTAACGGGCTATTATGTACCTGCCATTAAGCCATTTGTGAGTTTAGCTGACAGCAACACGTGCACGCCGGCTATCGCAGCAAGGGCTTGAAGAGATAAGATACGCCAGTGTTCCCTTACCTCCAACAGATGTGAGGCCAGGATGTTTGAGAAACACCGACAGCCACTTCAGACTTTACTCCCTCAAACACGCAGGGCTCGGTCTGTAAGTGAGGTGAACTGATGCTGTGCTGCTGATAGCAAAAGAAAGGTACGATGCCCATGGTGGAACTCTAACATGGACCAGGCCTCGCCGTCTCAGCCTGAAGTTTCAGCATGGGGTTGTTTTTCCCCTGGGAACCTGGGGTTTGGGTGAGCTTTTGCACTTCCATATACACGGCAGTCATTGCTTGTAGGTTAGCTATTTAATTGATTTGCAAGCATCTATATGATCTCTGCTCCGTTAACTGAGATTGGTGTAATTAGTGTCATTAGTCACAAACAACCCCATGAAAAGAACAGATGCTACTGCTGAAATAATCAGATCTTTGAAATATTTAAAAGCATATCTTCAGATGATTAATACCCTTCTGAGGATGCAGATGATGAATAGAGCTTCGATGTGTGAGGCACCCAGATATTCTGCTGCAGTCAGCCTCTGAGAGCCGAACTCGGGGAAAGGCGCCAGAGTTTCAGGCTGTTCCGTCTTTGAGGTGACTCAGCCAAGATCAGCAGGAGTCTCTCAGAGCTCTACACAATGTCTGCGGCTAATAGCCCTCAAGGGACCATCAACAGCAGCAGTGTGGCTCCTGCCCTCCCTCCCTTGGGCGCAGGAGCGATTCTGGAGGAGCAGGCAGCACTGAGGACTGGGTCTGCAGGGAATCCCTGTGCTGGGAGGCTTCTCTGGGCTGGGGAGGAGGTCCCGCAGCCAGCAGAAATACAATCGTCCCACGAGGAGGGGGGTCCAAAAACTAGAAGGTTTTCAATTCATTGCTCTACGTTAGATGGTAAGAGTTTATTTCCCACCCCTGCACATAAGTGCGCGGCCTGCTTTATGAAGTTTGAGGCAGAGGATTGCTCTTCTGAAACGTGCTTTGGAAAGGAAAAGCAAAAAACTTACTCAGAATGTGGTTGTAGCACGTGTGTGTAGTGTAGCTGCTACACACGATGTGTGTAGTTTCTTCAGTCGCTGACCTCACAGAAGGGAGGAGTTCAGCAGCAGCATCAGTGCTACAGAAGAGCAACATGCCCCTTTCCCTGCAAGCCCCATGCAACCACTCACTCTGCGTGCAACTCTCCATACATTTTGTGACCGCTGCTCCTGTTTGGGCAGATGGACTGTGTGCACACGCCTGTTAGCACCGGGCAGTGTGCATTTTGGACTGTTGAATTAAACAGCAGAAAGTCCCATATTTAAGAGGTAGGGATTCCTTTTGTTTTGCAACAAGACAACCCCGATACCATCAGTAGAGGGATATCCCAGGAGTAACTTAATCACGTTCCTTCATGGGGAAGGGAATGACTTTATCCGGACTCACTTTCTGTGTACAGTGAATGTTTGTGACAGGAATTATCATATATGCATTTTTTTCTTTTTAGCTTATTGAAAGGAAAACCTGCAGTCTCTTGCCCCCTGCAGTTTTTAGTGAATACTGTACATAAATGATTTATTCTTTCTTTAGAGAGGGCTTTGCCCCACACGACATCTGTCAGCTTAGGTTTTCCCCCTCCCCCTCTTGCAGAAATATAGCTGGAAGCTGTTTTACTCAATTGGAGCACAACTCCAAGTTGGTTGTATTCATTCCATCAAGCTTCATCTACTCTTTAACATTCTCTTTCATCTGGCAAGGACCTGCATTAATATGCACCGTTTGTGGCTAAGGTGGCACTTACAGGACCATCGCAGGATAATGTGTGGATTACTACACTTCAGGAATGTGGTCTTGTCATTCATCCATGAAATGCACATTTCTAGAATTTAAAATATATATATATTTAAATTAATTAAAAAGGCTTTTTCAGTCAGGTTTTCATTTTTAATCAAGAAAAGTCATGCCAATAATCTCCCTCTAAAGCCTGATCTCTTCATTTTTAGTGGCAGGGCAATGAGACAAGATCTCAACTGAAAGGCAGGGCAATACATAAATTAAGTTGCATCATAAAAGCTAACCTATAAAAAGTCAGTAACTCAGCAGGGTTCATTACTGGTAGCTCTTCTAAGGGGAGAGAAATGTTACACTTATCTCCAGGTAGGAGTAACTTAGCAAATGCCATGAATTGTGTCTTTTTTATTTTTATTTTTTAAACAAAGTTCAAAGTAGTGTTCTGAAATAGAGCCATCAGGTGAACTTGTGTGCAAAGGCCAAGGAAATGCAATTGCTGGCATGAGATAAAAGACAAAAATAAAATGGGTAACAGGATGGGGAAACGTTGGAAGTAGATGATGTATCAAAGGGAAGACCAACAGAGGTCAATAAGGAGGAAGATTAAAGTAGAACAGGAAAAGTAATCAGAGGAGGTCTTAAAGGAAAGCCGTTGGAGGGTAAACTACACATTGCCAAGGAGGTAATCTTTGAATTGCTAAGTACACCTAGTGTAGTCATGCCTTTTGTGATGGCCAAAACTGCTCACATTCGAGTACAAAGATTTCAGCAGATGCAGAAACGAACCTACAAAGATCCCAAGCAACACTACCACTGGAAATGGCAAGTATCATCTACCAGGGCTTTGCTGATCACAAAGAAGAGCTGGAAAACTGTTACCAACACAAAGCACTCGCAGTTCAGCTGTCTGTGGCTGCTGGGAGCACCCTTTTTTCAAGCATGCCAGTGTCAGAGGACCTGGGGCCAACCACAGGGTGCTGGGACTCCAGCAAGGAGATGAGGAGGTATGTAGGGCAGCTCATGGCAAGCATGTGAATTGCTTTGGTGTATGATCATGTCTGGGTGTCTTGCAAAGAGAGAGGAGGCTTATCAGCACATCAAAGCGGAAGGCGGTACCAATATGCCTGCGCTGAGTTTGAAAGCATGACCACTTGTTTAATGAGAAGAATAGAGAGAACCTACTTTATTTCAGCCTAAAGTAAGAATATTTATTTCAGTTATTCAGCAATACAGTTCTATGCCATGTGGAGGACAGAGCAAAGGACCAGGGCTGGGATGTGGTAATACATTTATGAGAACAGTTTTCAGGAACGTGGTGGCCTGAATTGCAGTTGAATCAAGAAACCGAGGAAGAAGGAGCTTCCCATGAGGAGGAGCACCCTTGTATACAGGATTATTTTCCTTTCTGCCCATTGTGCCTGTAAAAGGGTAAGTCTGGCTTTACAGAATGACCCATACTCTCTGGTGTAAGCTGTGTGGCTTCAAGGGTGGAAGGAAGCAGGAGCTCCAGCTCCCAAGAAAGCTGAGACTGAGCCTTTAACACATGTTGGGTGGACAGACAAGTTCCAGAACACTGACCTTGAGGAGAAAGGCCAATGAAACAAAAATGACAAAGAGAATGAGATTATCTGTAAGCAACAGACAACAATGGGGTTCAGCTGAGACCTTGCAGGTCCATGGTGAATCAGAATTTAAAAGCCTTCTCCTGCATGTTGACAGGGGCATGGAGCCTAACCTCTCTCACTGCTGCTGGTGAGAGATGGGCGGGAGATGCGCTTCATGTTGCGTGTGTGGACAATGATGCCTTGAGCTAGAAACAATTCACAGGGGTCTTTGTGGCTGAGGGGTCAGGAGAAAGGAGGGAAAGTGAAACAAGATGTGGCATGAGAAGTAGAAAAAGCAAGATGTTGAAAGTTAGGGATGAAAAAAAGGTGAGGTGGGAGCTATGGCTGCAGTTTCTCTTCTCAGACCACATGGACCACTTGTAACTGGAATTTTTTTTCCTCTGTCCTTAACCCCAAATATCTGTGGTTGTGTAAAGTATTATTTAAGGGGCAATTTCAATTTTTTTTAAAGATGGTGTAATTTGCCTATGACATTAGCATTATATTACCTATTTGTTTACTGGTCTCACTTAGTTTCTCCTCATGCATTAAACAATTTCAGATTTGTTATAAGGAGATATTGACAATTTAGGAACTACTGGCTTCTCTAAAAACAACATTTAATCATGGGACTGTGTACTAATTGTTCATGGCAGGAATATTAGCAAGTGCTCGAAGGATGTGCAGAAAAGGTAGAAGGTGTCAGGAAAAGTTTTCAGAGGGAAAAGTAGGTACTGGTTTTATAGGGTGGCCAAAAAGAATGTGCTGGCAGTGCGTAATGGCTGGTGTCAGGGAAGAAGAGAATTGCTATGGTGTCATTAAGCCCTCTGCTTCAGAAGGTACTGCCTGTGGGCAGCGAGGGGGCAGAGAAGGAAGTAGGTTTAAGGACTTGCTTTCCACAGGCAAAGGGAGCTTCAATCTTAAAGAGGAACCAGGGGGTGCAGTAGGTTAAGGAAAACTTATTTCTGCTTACGAGGATGATGACCAGCCCAAAGAGGGGTGATGAAGATACTTTCAGAGATTTCTGTGTGGGAAGGGAATGCACTGATGGCCTGGGGGTGGAAGGACCTCCATGGAAGTCTAGCTGGTAGATGGGACTCAATCAAGAAATCATGGTTCTAGAAAAACTGTATATCCCAGATTTGTTGAAATTGTTCTTCATTTTAATCTTACATTACTGCTGAAGGCAGTACCCATTGTTGAGCTGCTTTCTGCTTGAGAAAAGAGAACAGGATGTTGAACAGAAGAGATGTTATCTCCAGTGGGATGGGGCAGCTCTTGACTGAATCGCTCCGTTCTCCACTTGGAACTAGGGCCCAGGCTGTTCTGATGCAGAGATCAAACTTCAGACTTTTACTGTCCACTTCTTCCCTTCTCATCAGCCTTCCCCTCCCCTGTCCTCTTTGCCAGTCCCTCTCTCATCTGCTTTGTCCCCTCTGTTGTCCCTATCTCAGGTCTCACACACAAAGCCCGATCTTCCTTAGTATAGTAAGAAGGGATCAGAGTAACAAGGGCTTTATAGAAGCAAAATACAAGCCAGAGTAAAATATACTCAGCTGACAAAGGAGTGCCATATTGGTTGTCTTGTGTCGTGTTCTCATTCAGTGAAATTAACTGTACATCCCCTCAAATAATTCCTTTTTCTTGCAGTTACACGAATTAGCATGTAACACAGAGAAAACGAAGAAGCGGCGTGTGGTATTTCGCCTTCAACAGCCGGCAGTGCAATATGTTAAAACATCAAATTGTCTCTGCTGCACATCATTTCCCCCTTTG
>VZTU01023868.1:14362-38392 GCA_013400835.1 Zapornia atra
AATAAATAAAGCACCCACTATTAAGTCAGTAGCAAAGAAAAATGAGCCAGAAGTTGAAGGCAAAGGGGCAGTGCTTCAAATGTACATTTTATGCTGCTAAGGAGATCCACAGTACTGTGACCAAAATCCCATTAAATGGAACATTTTCTATTTAAATCTTCCCATGACATGTTTCTGGTATTACTGTACCAGGAAGGCACATAGCTGTCAGGCTTAAAGGCTGCTCTTCTACCTTTCCTCAAATGTCTCTGCAGACTCAGGCTGTCCCTTCCAGGTCAGGATCTCAGGCTAACTACCAAACTTTTGGGCTGGACACCTTACCTCTGACTGCTGCTGGACCCCTGAACTTGCGTACCTTACCCAGCGAGGCATCAGTGACTTAGTGCTCAGGTAAGAAGAGTTAAGATCTCCCAAGGGAACATGAGATGCCGTTGCCACACCCTCAGCCTCTGTGGGCCATCAGCTTTGCTGTGTCCTTCACAGGATGAACAGCAGTATTCAAGTTTTGGTGGGTGGTGTGTTGCCTGTCCCTCCTGGGTGGCAGAAAGGCCTGTGCAGGGTTAATCTGGCCAGTGCTGGGTGGGCAGCAACTCAAACGGGGTGTTTTTGGTTGCTGTTTTTGCAAGTGGTCCTTGGGGATTCACAATCACAGAATCACAAGGGTGGAAAAGACCTTTAAGATCATCGAGTCCAACTGTCCCTGTCCTATGCCAAACCATATCCCTAAGTACCTCATCTACCCTGTGGCTTCTGACCTGCGTGGACAATATGTTTCTCACCCTGCAGGGCAGCGAACTGTGGTGAGCTACAGTTACATTCTGCGTTCACCCACTGTTACCATCTGACATTGTCTGAAACACTGCACTTAGCTGGTTTTCAAGGGCTGATCCCAGCACCTTAGACACACTTAATGCTGGTTTACATTAAACACTGGTTAAACGCTTTCAGTAATCCCAAGCGCAGGGTATATGGAGAGGAGCGTGGGAGCTGGTGCAGAGGAACAGAGAAACAGATGCTTACCTGAACCTTAATAGGTTGTCATCCCAAGCTCCCCAATAGTTGATGAAGTTACAAACTGATGCCTTGAAATTTCATTGAATCGAAACAACAGAATAAGAGAAAGAGGGAATGTGAAGTATAGATTAAGGTCTAGGAGTCGTACTTTGTTCACTGGTAGGATAAAATATTCCTCCTTTTTTGCATTCTTTATGGAAAGGGCAGCCTTTTTCGCTCCCAAGTGTTTTGGTGCAACCATCATGTCTACAATATGGACAGATATAGTGCTATTCTTATATTAACTTAGTTTGTAAAATATGTAGAGAACTGATTAGATTCAGGATTCCTCCTAGAAACAACTACTGGTTGCCAGTAGCTGAACAAGAGCTGCTGCTTTAGTTAGGAATATTTTTTTATTTTTGCATGCTGGCTTTGGGTTTTCATGTCTTCTACTTGGATATTGAGCTGCTTTTTTTTGGTCACAGCTAGACCAGTTGTCTCAGCCTCGTTTCTCTTGCATCATCCCAGCACATTAGCAATACCCAAAAAAAGGGAGTACCCCTCAGCACATTAGCAATACCCAAAAAAAGGGAGTAACCCACAGGTAACTATCTGGTGTCTATCTAAAGTGTCTTTACTCCCTTCTTGAAGTTTACAGTGGACATCACAGTTACTGGCAATACCGGTCACCTCCTTGAAGGTCTCAGAAAGGACACAAAGATCTGAGTCATCAGGTAAGTACTAGCTCCAAGGTGTGTGATTTCCTGTGTCATTCTTTAGTCACATTGGGCAATGCAAGTCTGAATTAATGTTCATTCTTTCTGTGGGTGATCAGGACCATCCTTCCTAGCGCTTGCTACATGAGAAGTAAACTTGGCTAACACCAGCCCCCCTCAAAAAAAACCCCAACCCAACACAATCCCAAACACGCTAAGAGAAATGATGTATTCAAAGGGAAGGGCATGTTAAAATATGGTCTCTGTCAGGTGACTGAGCCCATATTTTTGCTGCAAATATTTTAAAATCATTCTTCTGGCTAATATTACTATTTATCAAAGCTTTCTTTGTTTAAGCAAGGGCTTGCTGCCTCGCAGCCTGTCTGCTTGGTCCTGCGGTGCAGCCATTATGCTGAATTTATGACACAACAGCAATTGCTGTGCCAAACCCCACCAGCTGCTGTTCAAAACACAAACACACTCATACACACCCCCCAACCAACTCCAAGAAACAAAACCACTGGATTGTGCCTCACAATGCAGAATTAGATGGTGGAGGCCAGGGAAGCTTTATTCAAGTGCTAATGTTCACCGAGCTCGCGGGGACACTGGGAATGAATGACTAAGTAGCACGCTGAAGAAATGTCTCCTCCAAGTTTGGTCCATTGTAAGGGCCCTTCTCAACGTACAGTCTTAAGGCACACAGAGAGCCAAACGCTCACTTAGAGCGAACAAAAGCCTGTCTCCTGCTGTTGCTTAATGCTGTAACTTTTATTAGCAGCAAGTGACAGCGGTTTAGCCTCCCTTCCTTTTTCTAGATGATTACATTCTTAAGCCGATTGACTATGTTGACTAAAGGCAGCTGTTGATCCACACTCTTTCCTCTTACACACACAAAGGCACACAAAGAAAAGAAACGCCAGATTTTGTGTGCTCAGGATAAGCTTAAGATTTTGATTGCCTCAATAGAGGTGAAAAATTGCTTGCTGTACCAGGAGTCTGGCATCCTGAAGGACAGAGTTCCTATATGCCCAGCAAAAGCAGGTGGGGCCTCCCTCCTAAGGTCCCCTTCCCTTCCCTCTTGCCTCAGACATGGTGAGGGGGAAGAATGTGGAAGGGGAGCACAGTGTCTGAATATGTTTGAGTTGGATTTGGGCCACTATGTCACTAACCTTATAAAGGGAAAAACCATACCAAGGATTAGTGAAACAAATATGAACACAGTCTGCAACCTTTACTCATGGCTAAATGTAGATGTGTGAATGGAATTGGTTGCCTTTTTCCTTGTCTATAGCAGTTGTCAATACCTAGGTCTGTTTCCACCTCCGAGTCCAGGCAGATACTTTCCTCCACACTCAGAGGACCCTCAGGAGATCCAAAGTGACAGCTGTCTTTTTTTACTAGGGCTTAAGGGTGCAATGCCAGTGAATGGGGACGGGGATGGTGTTGAACCTTCGGTTCCCTGAACTTGCAAGACATCCTTTGAGCTTGTAGACAGCACTGCTGCAGGGTATGGCATTGGGAAAGGATTTCTCCTAACTGCAAAACAGCTGCACACACTGGTTCCAGAAGAGACACCCCCTTTTGTCTGTACAATTGGCACAAAATTTTACCCAGGAAGAAGGATGGCAGTGGAAGTGGTGTTGCAGCTGTAATTACCCAATTAAGCTTTATTAAAGGAAAAAACATGTCTTAGATATCACCTTATCTGGTGTAAATTAATAGAAAAACCCAGTCTCTTTCTGCAAAGATTTAGGAGACAAATTTCTTGGCTCAGCCTCTGTTGGCTGCAATGCACAGTAAATACATCAGTTAAAAGTCTCAGGAGAGGTTGACCTAACAAGAAGTCTCCTGCCACCGTCTTATCTCAGGTGAGAGGCAATTTGCTGTTGAAAGGAACATCCAAGAGCAAGTCCTCATCTGCAAACAGAAAACACGAGTGAAGGAGGCGGGTTTTCTCTCCTGCACAAATCAAAAAGAGATCTCACCACAAAACACAGATCTATGCTTCCCTCCCTGAGACAACCATGTGGGGGGCATATATGTGCTGAGGAGCTCCTCTGGCTAATGCAAAAACACAGACTGGAAATTCATTCCTGGTGAAATCCCACTGAATGCAGCCAAAATACAATCCCAGCTTTTAAAAGGATGGTCAAGTGGGGAAAAAAAAATTTGACATCTTAAGCTGGAGTTTTCAAGAATTATTAAAGCAAAAGGTACTTTTCCTGCTGGGAAACTGTGCTGCCTGGGTTACTGCTTTGGAAGCCACGGTAGGAAAAAGTTCTTTTTGTTGTGTTCCTTCTTCCTAGGAGGAAAGACTAAACATGAAGTGAGAAATGTTGGCATCCTTATTATCTTTTTCTCCTCTCTCTCTGCATATACCTAAGCTCCCATTCATATTTGTGTGACATAAGATGATTTATGCAGCTGAAGCACTGGCCAGACATACCGCTTGTAAACTGCTGGAAAAGCTGCTTGATTCTGCCTTGTGCGGTGTGAAAATGGATTTATGCACAGTGGAAGAACTTAACAGGGATGACAATTGGATAACTGACATTGTTACAGTAATTTAATAAGAGGAGAAAACCTAGACTAGATCTCAAAAGCTTGAGCAGTCATAGATAATAGCTCACTGGTAAACCATATCCTGAGGAATGAAAGCGCTGACAGTGTGCTGTCAAATAAGGAAATTCTATTCAGTAACAAACCAAGACACATTAAGGAAGCAGATGGCTCTCAAGGTAGTAGCAGAAGTATGAGTGTGGGTCAGAGTTGGAATAAAATAGTTGGGGGGCGTGGGGTCAGAGCCCAACGGAATTAGTGCCGAGGGAAGATGCTTTGGTTTTGTGAACAAGCCAAAAAGCACCTTGTTTCAGAATCATCTTGGGAAGTTCTGTGCCTGCTGATGGAGTGGTGGGGTACTGTGGTTATTTTCATTTCATCCCACCAGTGCCTGATTATCATCCCTACAAATCTGTTGTCTGCATTTGGTCATACGTTGAGGTAGTTTTGCCCTGACAAAGGATGATTGATGTCAAGGAAGGTCTGTAGTCAAAAAAAAAGAAACCCTGACTGTGACAGCCATAGGAAAAGGTCTAAAGCTTGGGGTTCTGCTGCTTGTCTTTGCAGCACCTTCAATCCATCCCCAGTGTGTTTGGAATAGTGCTTCAACTGAAATAAATTCCAGCTCACCTGCAGCAGCCCATGTAGAAAACGCCCGTTAAAGCTGCTTCTTAGCAATGAGTTGCTGCTTTCCCAAAGCTCAGGCTAAAGCAGGAGCCGTGCTTTTCAGGTGGGGAACATGTCTTTCACGTGATCGACCTGCTCCCTTAACTAGGGCAAACCAGACATGCAATACAGCTCTAACTGGAGCTAGAACCCCCAAAATGAAGCGACATAGACAGGATCATCTATTTCATCATTCAGAAAAAGCTGCATCTATTTATTTTGGGTATCTCTGCCAGTAGGTGTCATGATACAGCAACCTGTGAAACCCCGTGGTGTGGTGGGAGACAAAGTGGTTAAATAAACACTAATAATTACAGAATTTTATTTAAATTATTGGATGTCAGTGGTTAAAAGGGCGGTTAATTTTACTAGACTCTACCACCCAGCCATTAGAGTCCTGGTTTTGGGTGTGCAGCAAACAAAAACCTCTGTCGATACCCAACTATATATATATATATATTTTATGCCTGTGTAATTTACCTGTTTCCCTTGTCCCAGGTGTGGTACCTGCCCTTCAGAGGGGAACACTAATAATGGGGTGGGTAAGTAGCTGAGGAGTGACATCCATGATAACCTCCCCTTTGAAGAAAGAGATTTGAAACAAATGCCACACACGTTTCCTACATCTACGAGCACTCCTCCTGGCTGGTTTTGTTGCACATCAAAGCACAGTCGTAGCCATGTCCATTTTGTGATGATCTTGGCTTCATCCTTCTGGAAGGGGGGGAAAAATTCTCAAAACAAAAAAAAAAAAAACCAACCACTATCTAGTTTGAGAAAGTAATTAAAAGTAATTGTAATACAGGTGGTCATTCCTGGCCTGACTAGGATCACCTCCATTCAGTAATGTTGCTGTGCCCTGCTGAAGCTGCAGGTGTAAATGTAAAAACATCTCAGCAAAGTATGACTATAACTGTGTGCCACATGCATTTTGCTGCTCCTGCCTCCTGCTAGGAGGATGATGACAGATAAAAATACTTCAGCCATATTCATATCCACATTCCAGAGTGGGGTAAATGACCCGGGAATGGAGACAATATTTCAGCACAGGAACACCTGTATCCCCAAAGATGAGCTGCTGCAAACTACAGCAAGGACGCATGCTTGCCTTCACCTTCACTGTCCCAAGGCTGCAGAGCAGCAGGCACTCTGAGCCCTCACAGATGACCATGAAGATGAGGGTGCAAACGCCAGTTAAACTGAGTTTGGTTTTCATGCCTGTACAGACATGTTGCAATTAAAGTGTAATAAATCTAAATGCTTTGTAAGTTTTATCAGACTACTGGCCTGATGCCTTGTCCCGAATATGTCTCCTGCTGCCAGTAAAAGCATCTGTTAAAATGTTTTGAGTTTGGTTTTTTTTTCTTTTCTTTGGTTTGGTTTTGGGATTTATCTTGATCTTTAAGGATTGTTGTTACAACCTCCCCACACACACCAAACCGAACTAAAAGATGCCAACCACACTACATGAGAGGGCTGGGTCCTGTTCAGTGAGGAAAGGAAAAACTGGACTGTAGCATCTTATTAGAAACATATAAACCCTCCTTCTTCTACCCTTGCGTTGTGTGAGCAAAGTTCTTGATCTTGCAGTGATCATGTAAATCCTTTCTAAGCATTTCTAATGACTTTCACAACACAGATTTTGAAGGTACTACTGTGTTTTTATGGCATTTGTGTTTGCAAGTGAATTTCTAGATTCTTGAGGTGTTACTATGAGAAAAAAAGTCTTATTAAGTGGATTCCTCAGGACAGATGGAAGCAAAATATTTCAGAATATGCATTTCCTTTTAGCCAAAAAAAGCCTCAACCCTACAAATTCAGTAAAACTAAATGCGAGTGAGAACAAACATAGCATAAGGTTTAGAGGGCACCAGGGAAGTGTACAGGGTTAACCACGCAGAGCCCATGAGTGCCCTCCAGTCAGGGAAGACTTGATGGACCCTTCTGCACCCCTGATTCGAGGGACTGATCACTGGAGTCCGACTTGGGTGCTGGATGCAGCACAATGCTGCAATGAGCACTGCCATCTGCAGAACAGAACCCAAACTGCTCGGTTGTTAATAAAGCTCCTTTACTTGGACAAGTGTGGGTTTTACATAGCACACCTCCACCATACCATATTGTCACTCTTGAAGGAAGCTAGACAAGATCCCTACATTATTTTGATTTCTCAAAACACTGCTCAAATTGTTATGCTGGGGAGCAGTCTGGTCTCTACTGAATCCCTGCCATAAATGTGGTTATTTTAAAGGCACCTTGAGAAAAAAGGCAGCGAGTGGCACAGGAGCCACTATTGGAAATGCCTTAAATCCAGTTCCTGATTACCCAGGTGTTCCTCAAACACAGAGAAAAGCAGCTATCCTCTTCTGGGGACCAATATTCAAAACTGCTGCTGCTCGGGTTGGGTTTGGTTGGTTGGTGCCACACTGGGATGGTTTTTCACTTGTCTCTACTTTGGCCTTGATTTCAAAGCAGTATCCCTGTTGGGGAAGACGGCAGGCCTGCTAGCAGCCTAGCTCTCTTCTCCCAAGATTTAGGCCCTGACAATGTTCTTCTATTTCCATGAGACCGGAAAAGTTACTCATGCAGAGAGGATCTTAATAATCACATTCTCAAAACACAGTGGCCTTGTTGATAGGGGTACAGGCTACCCTAAACCAAGAAGCAGTTATGGGAAGGTATTTGGGAGTAACGAAACATGTTAGGAACCAACCACAACAAAAGGTTCAAAACAGCAGGTGTGTGAATACTTTTAGGCATTAAAGGTAAACTAACAATATTTTGCTATGAGATAGGTTTATCAGAACTCGTTATAATTACTAACTAATCAATACGGTGTGAACAGTGTGTGTAACCAATTAGCAGTTTTTTAGCTTGCCACGTTTGCAGTAATAAAGGTATACAATCTGTGTGATTTCACCTAATAAAATGACTTCACCTAAAATTCATATCGAATTGCGTGTTGCTCTCTGCTGGTCGCCATATATTCCCACACCAAGCAGCAGCCACGAGCCACACTTCAGTGCGGCTCGCCATTCATCACTGCTCACCTGAGGCCTACTTCTCGGACAGTACATTTCACACGTGAACACTAGCAAAGTCACTAGCAGGTTTCAGCGTATGAACACAGGGTCTCTGGCACCCAAACCAAATGCTTACCCTTTTGGACTGGAGGAGCATCTGTCAGTGATGAAGGAGCTTGTTACCTTCCTCTTAGAGCTGTTGGCTTTGCAGAAAGAAACGTGTAGGTGTATTTGGTACAGGCCTCCTGGCTCAGCTACGGGCTCTGGAAGAACTATTCAAACGAGAGATGTGTGATCACCTCTGCACTGCATCACAGTAAATGATACGACTGTTTAAATCAGATGCCTTCCTTACTGTGTTAGTCATGGTTATAACTGAAATTACACCTCAGTGTAAGTGCATCCTGTTCGTGAGGTTGCCTGAACTGGTAAAACTATGGCTCAGGTGAATGCTTCTCATTTTTATAAACACCTTCTAAGCGCTTAGCTGGAGAACTGCTTTCTGTTCAACAAGTGCCATCCCTTTTCCCATTCAAGGGAGGTCCCCACAGCTGTTACTCACAGCCTGGGACAGTACCTGACACGTTGGAGCTGTAGGGAAGTTTTTCTGATTGTACACTAACAGGAGCTCATTGAACAAAATGTTGACAAATTGAGCAAACTGTGCCCACTCCAAACGTGATGAGTCTTGACTCAAGGAACTTAAGACAGAAAGATCTGGATCTGCAGGGTCCTTTCAGGGTTGGGTGCTCATCAGGACACCTCATGCCCACTGATTTCTTTCATTGTGTTGTGTCATTCACGCTGCATTAGCATAACAATGACCCCCTCTTATTGATGGGGAGCAATAGAAGGCTAATAAAAAAGCAGTATCCTTGTTAGTATTCTCATTCTTCCATAGGGAAGAAAAGAAGAAAGTCGCCTTTTATAGTGACTAGGATGGGCAGATGGCCCTTTCTGAGCAAAGAAGATTCATTTTCACTTCTTTACATCATAAAAATGTACCGTGTAGCATGATGTACAGAGTGACAGCTAGTAACCACATTCCTCTCTCAATTTCTGCACAATGGAATTCTCTTTCAAGTTTTAAAATACCTGTATGAAGTTCCAGTGATAGTGATTTAGGAAACTGTGCTGCTGGAAGGTTTTCTGAGACATTTCTGAAACATCCTCAAACTGTCCACAGTCCTTGCGCTGTAGCCTTTCACTGAGATATTTCACAAACTCATCATCCCAAAAGTATTTGGAATACAATGGCCAGCCAATGGGCCATTGGCAATGAGACCTTCTCCCATAGCATCATACAGCAGTCATAAAGCTGTGCATGAGGTAGTGATGCCATCCAGAGGGACCTTGACAGGCTGGAGACATGGGCCCATGTGAACACCATGAAGTTAAAGAAGGCCAAGTGCAAGGTCCTGTACATGAGTCAGGGCAATTCCCAATGTCAGTACAGACAGGGCCTGACTAGATTGAGAGCAAAGAAGAACTTGAGGGTCCTGGTGGATCAAAAATTAGACATGAGCCATTGATGTGTGCCTGAAACCCAGAAAGCCAACTGTATCCTGGGCTGCATCAACAACAGTCACCAGCAGGCTGAGAGAGGTGACTCTGTCCCTCTCCTCTGCTCTCCTGAGACTCCACCTGGAGTACTGCCTCCGGCTCTGGGCTTCCCTGTACAAGAAAGAGATGGGGCTGTTGGAGGGAGTTCAGAGGAGGGCCACTAAGATGATCAGAGGGCTGGAGCACCTCTACTGTGAAGACAGGCTGAGACAGTCGGGCTCATTCAGCCTGAAGAAGAGAAGGTTCCAGGGTAACCTTAATGCAGCTTTGCATTATGTAAGAAAGAAGAGACTTTCTACCAAGACCTGTACTGACAGGACAAGGAGAAATGGCTTTAAACTGAAAGGATGTAGATTAGATTGGACATTAGGAAGAAATTTTTTACAATGCAGGTGGCAAGACACCGGCACAGGTTGCCCAGAGAAGCTGTGGCTGCCCCCTCCCTGGCAGTATTCGAGGCCAGGCTGGATGGGGCTTTGGGCACCCTGGGCTAGTGGAGGGGACCCCTGCCCATGGCAGGGGGCTGGAGCTAGACAGTCTTTGAGATCCCTTCCAACCTAAACCAGCCTGTGATTTCACTAGGATCTAAATTGTGTGGTGTTTTAACCACTAAACTGCAATTAGTTATTGTGTGGTAGTTTTTTAATTGAGCATGATTCCTTCATCATGCTCAATCAAGTCCTTCATCGGAATGTTTGACACAGAGCTTGGCAGGGAGAACAGACATAGTGCACTGCCATCTTTGACACCCTAGTCCAAAGAAGAGGATGGACTTCTACTGTGAGATTCCCTCACACAGCAGAAGAAACCCAGGCTCCCTATATTGTAGGCAAACACTATTAATAATATTTTAAAAAAGTGGATCTATCACATGATCTTGTACTTTAGCACTGAGACTATTAAAGTTTTTCAAATGTGAACCTCCACTGTAAGGTGGGTATTAAAGATTTATATTGAATCCATAATTTTTGGCTTGGTTTTGCTGTTCTTCATATATTAATGCCCCCACTGAAAATAAGAAATATTTTATAATAAAGAAATTGAAGTAAATAAATAAAAAAAACCCCTTCAAATACCAGGGGCAGCAACGGAACGCCGGTAAGGCTGCCCGCTGGCTGGGGCAGGCAGAGCTTTCCTCAGGTGGAAGCTTTTCCTTCACATGACAAATCCTTCCCTCCCTGCCATAGGATATGAGAGGAAACAAAGAGGTCAAGCTTGTGGTGCTAAGGCAGTCCGAGTTTGTAACCACAAACAGAAATCACTCTAACAGAGGCCTGCTTGAAAAATTAGCAATACTTATTCTTTCTATTTTCCCCCTTTTTTTCCTGGTGCTTTTCCTGCTATGAGAGCTTCACTGTGTTGTGGCTGAGCGTAAAAAGAGCCACCACCAAGAACCTACAATTGCAGAGCATCAGCCTGGCAGGGGAGAGGGAAAAACTACCTGCTTTGAGTTTCCTGGGGAGCACTAGGAAAAAACTTCAATTAAAATTATTTTCTAAAACCCCTGAAAATTAAGCAACTCTGTTACTTTTTAATTAGCCACCATGCTCCACACCCCTGCGGAGTCAAGAGTTGCTGAGACTCTCAGGGAAAACCAGGATCCAGGACAATCCTATCCTTGTGCATGTGGTAGGCTGGATCCTTCTCCCACCTCCCCTTACACCGTTAATGTGTGGTTGGCTTACTGCAGCAGAGGTGCACTTACACAACAAATTGTATGTGTATGTCCAGCCACAATAATTCGAGCTCTTTTCCATGGTGTTTCCAGATGTTATTAGACAAGGGAACAAAAAACTTTACATAAAATACCTTTCTCTGCACTCACAGGAACTAACTGACTTCAGTGGAACAACCTAGTTTCTGTTCCTAAAGCCATGACTGATTTTGCAGCCTTTGCAGCTCCTTCATCCAGCGGTGAAAAAAAGAGATTTAAGCTGGGTATTTGGCTTAGAGTAAAAACCGATTTCTGCACCCTCTTCCCCAACATCAGATCTGCTCCCAAGGGCAGCTTATAGCAGAGAAAGAGAACCTGATCTTGGGACTTCATGTCCCGCATTTGGGCTTTACCGGGACAGGACATTGGGAAGCAGGGGGCAGACCTGGCTCAGGCATTTCTGCACAGATCACATGGCCTCAAGCAGCTCATCTGCCTTTCATGCCCAATTATTTTTTAATGATATATCATACTATATGACATCATTCTCAGCAATGAAGCTGGTGTGGGTCTGTGTGTCTGGTGGGCTGGTGTGGGTCTGTGTGTCCAAAGTAGCCATTGCTCGGGGGGTCGGCTGGGCGTCAGGCTGCTGGTGGGGGCAGGGCGTGAGTCACTGCCTTCCCATCGCTTTTTCTTATCTCATTCTTCACTTACTGAACTTGGCCCACTTTGTTTGCCTCACTTTCACCCTTCTGATTCTCTTCTTGTGCCGCCATGGGGAGCGACTGGGTGACAGGGTGGGGGGTTCCCTCAAACTGTTGCACGCTATTGGTGTCCATTTAGAAAGCATTGCTATATGCTTGCTTTGCTCTTCTGGTCAGCTCTATCAGCTGCACATTGACCTGTTTCATTTATTACCAGAGCCAGGATGTGTCAACATTTGGCCTTGCCCAGTACAGCCGCTTTATACCCTTACACACCAGCTCTGGTAGCCACCGGCATGGCACAGCGTGATCTCTGACACTATTTCACAAGTCATGTTCACGCACCGGTAAGTTTTTCAACAGGGCTTGGAGTCAGGGCTAGATCCTGGCTCCAACGTGTGTTCTCCAGATGAATGCCTCACAGGCTCATCAAAGCCAAATTCCAAGGAGCTGGAATAAATTTATGGGAAGTTTTCAGCACACCGGTACTTGCGCAAGATGAAATTGTTTCCTTGTTTCAGTGAGCTTTTACCAACAAAACTTACCTCCACTTACACTGTAGTCAGCGAGGACGCAGGTCATTGCAGTAGGAATATGCAATCCCCTCATTGTAACTCTGCTGTTCAGCTGGCTTTATAACTATGGTCATGTTCCTCTGCTTTTCTTCATTCAGAAAAGTCATCTTCTGTACGGGACGGACAGCTTTTCTTACCTATGTGCTGGTTTTCTGCAGCTCTTGATACTCATCGTGGCTGGTGATACAGCAGAGATGAGGTTCTGTAGTGAGAC
Organism: Zapornia atra; assembly: GCA_013400835.1. NCBI lineage: Eukaryota > Metazoa > Chordata > Aves > Gruiformes > Rallidae > Zapornia > Zapornia atra. The sequence goes on from VZTU01023868.1 coordinate 27,036, forward strand.
ATCAATCAGCTCGAATAATCAGCACATCTGTCGACACTGGCATGGCACAGATAGTGGGGATAAAGCTTTTCTGAAGGCAGCCTCAAATGGGCACACTCAGGGGACATGCCCACGCTGGAAGGGACTGGCCCTATCCTGACAGCAACATTTAGGCTGAGGTGATCAGGCATTGCTTACAGAAGATGTGGAGAAGAACTTCTGGACACCTGACTACGGTCTATGGCTGGAGCATGATCTTCTCCACTGGTGCCTTTACTTCCCTAAGAGGCTTGAAGCAGGCAGAGAGTAGGCGGCCCTGAGATCTATAATGGATCCAAGAGGGTGACATTTGGATCTAGACTTGCATGCACAGAAGTGGACTCAGTTTTATGGCCTCTCCTTCACAGGATGAAACTGAATTTCAGTCCTGTCTTAGAAGAAGATGAAGTTAAAACTATAGTTGAATCTATGATTGTTTCAAAGAAGAGATAAACAGACTCAATACTTACAGGTGGAAGCAGCTATGGAACAAAAACCCCATCAGTTTGCTGGAATTTGGCACAGATAGAGCAGTTGAGGACTGAAAGCTAAGTATCCATATGAGCTTTTAGAGAAGGACATCAGCTGCTCCTATAACAGAAGAAGGCCCTAAATAATTCAGAGAAGAGAGCCAGAAGAGCATGTGTGTCCTGTAGAAGACATACTTGGGTAACTATTAAAGTAGGCTGGGAGTGGAGCAGGAAAAAGAGAAGACTAGCCACAGACCTTGAAGTTCACATGGTGACCCTCAACTTTCTTACTTCTCCCTCAAGAGAAGGAATAATTGGGGGACAGCAAAGAAGAGTCAGAGGGTAGAACATTTAACTAAATCTCTTACCTCCTCTTCCTGTAGCCTCTTGTCCTTACCTGGATTTAGAAGGACAGCTTGAAAAAGCAGTGAGCCTGTCCAGCTGAGAAGCATCCCTGGCTGGCAAACAGCCTCTTAGGTAACCTGCTGGCTACTGCTTAGTTGGCAGTTTGAGGCATGCTGCCCTGCACAACAGGGCTGAGGGAACCTTGAAAAGGAGGCATAGTTGTCAACCTGTATGCCAGAGGTTTTGTTTGGATGAGGACAACACAGTGACCCGGCACAAGGCACCTGTTTCATCCCTTCCTGGTATGTGAGAGACAGAAGCTGTAGGTATTTGAAAGTGGAAGAGAGGAAAAGACACTCAGTTCCTATAGGGCTTTTCAGTGCTTGGTGAGACAGCCACACATCTATGGTGGAGACAGGCTATGGGCTTTCAGAAGTGCAGTGAGAACATGTTGGGAGAAAATGCATTTCTCAAGCAATGGGTAGCAACTAGTAAGAATTTGCAACAACATTTTAATTTCCAAGAATAAGTGCCTTTAAAAAGACATCCCATAGATTTTAAAGAATAAATGTAGACGGGCAAAATGGTGTTGCCTCCAGCCGACTGAAAATGACAGATGCCATATGTCACAGTTTATGGACCACCCGCTTCTGCTCTTCTTGAGGAAAGTCTTCATTAAAGCAACTGGAGTTACTCAGCAGTTCTGAGAAATGAGGCTTGGGAGTCTGCATGAACTGGGCTGGAAGGCCCTTTCTCCTGTTTAGAGGCAGCAACCTTTACAGCTTGAGATGCTATGTCAGTTTAAACGTGATAATGTTTCACAATCATGTATTTAAACACAGAAATCTGTTTATTTACCCAAACAAAACAGAGGAAATGATTCCAGCCCTCAAGTTTTGAATTCTCGTTTAAATATGTGAACATCGGTCCCCAACTTAGAGATGTTTGTGTATCTATGTACCTCCAAAATACTCATATTTCATAGGCTTTTTCACATTAATATTCACCAACAGTATCACAAAAGTTCTTTTTCTTTTACATAACTGTAAGCAACAGTAATTCTAGAAACACTAGAGAAAAAAAAAAAGCATAGCAATGTCCACAGTTACAAGAAAAAGTGCACATTACTTGGTCACAATCACAGTCATTACTTGGAAAACTATATGTAACAAGTAGATATAAAATATCACCGATGCCTTAAACTCATTGTCAAAACCGGAATTACATAAAATTTTGTACATGAAATAAGGCAAATTTAGGAATGCACAAGAAACTTGTTATCCAACAGAAGCTAAACAACAGAACAGATAGTACAGTAAGCATAAACTAAAGTACTTCTTTCTAGATACTTAAAAATAAGCCTGCCGTAGTGCACAAAGAAAACACCATTAATGTGTAATCGATATTATAAAATAAGAAATAGAGGGGTTGGGAAGAGTGGGGAAGGGGAGAGAAGAGTTTTATTATACTTGCAGCTGCATCCATTTACAGTTTTGTACAGGTTTTTAGCTAGGCCTGGGAATTATACAAATCATACCAGAAGTGTCAATGACCTTCCTCCGTAAGAATTTCGTTTAAATTAAGGAAAAAAAATAAATACACACAAGAGTGCAAATTTTCAGATTGTCACTTGCAACCTCTTAACATTCATCATCTACATCCAATCACACCTAGAGGGACTTGCACAGGACAGCAGCAGTGATCATGGAGTTAGATGAGCTCGCCGTAAGAAATCAATTTTCTTTTTTTTTTCTTTTTCTTAGTGATATGTCTTTTTTAAAAAACCCTCAACTCTTTATTAACTGCTAATAAAGCTGCAATATATTACAGAATGGAGTCGAGAATGGTATGAATGCAGGAAATGCATGCTTCCTTTGGAAGGTATTCCGTAGATGACAATTTACAGTACACGGGGGAAGAATTATCCAGCATCAAGAGTTACTCGTTGTAGAAAGAATATGAAGTCGGGGAGAAGGGCACAGTCAGGGGTTCAAGAGAGGAAGGGGTGGGGGGACTTACAATAGCTCCTCAAAACATTTTCAGGACCAGTGAAAAAGTTTACCAAAGTAAAAATGAAAAAGTCTTGAATGAAAACAAAAATCTTTTGTTTTGTTTTTTATAAAAATTTGATTTTTTTAAAATACAAGATCCTTTAATTGCAATTGTGCCCTGTAGCAACAGGACATTTGGCAACGCTTTGCCATATACTGCAGCTTTAAGTCCAATGAGTCAGTATCACATTCCACTAATATTGCACTTGGATCTTGAACCTTGTTATTTTTATTTTTTTTTAAACCATCACAGCATCTTCTGTTTCCTCCACTTGTTAGAAGGAGTTAATTTCTAGCCACTTTTTCGATATTTATGCTGACACACTAAAACAAAAGCAATAGGCTGGACACAGCAAAGTACCTCGGAAATACCAGAGGTCGAAGTTCACTTGAAGCACCTTAACACATCACTTTATGGATCAAGAACAGTGTGGCATTATGGTAATTAACTCTCCTAAAAAGACTGTGCGGTAACTGAAGTGTGTGCTCTGGGAAATCAAAATGTCATTAGTGGAAACTCTGAGATAAGACCAGGCCAGTGTGAAGGTCACATGACTCAGTTCTGCTGCAAAATAAGGTTTTCCAGTTCGTCTGCAGAACGCAGTAAAAACGCGGCTGATTCTCGATACCCTGCCACAAGCTGCCTCACTGCATTTATTTCAGTCGGGCTCAGCTGGGGTCTAGAGCTTGAACTACTGGAGGATCCAGAGCTGGTTGCTAACTGCCTCTTCATACTGAGATCTGTTGGACCTGCAGAAAGCAAAGGAAAAGGAAAGAAGCTTCAGACCCAGAGACGTTTCACAGGTTCGTCGCTACAAACGCAGAGTAACGAAATCTGCTCTCAGCTGAGTGCCAGTGAGGAGCAGCAGAAACAAGCAGTAACTCTTCAGTTACCCGTTGCCTTGACAGGCATCACAGCGATTCATACTTATACATGGCAGACAGCCTTTAAGTTCTACTTACACGACGTGAGGGGCAAGACCGCTGCCAGCAGAAAATTAGCCCCTGGGGGGGTATCCCAACAGCGTAAGCCCCTTGCAACCCAACACTGCCCTGGGAACTGATGCTGGTGAGCAGGCAGAAGGTTCATCTCCTGCGCCTCCCCCAGCTCCAGCTGCCACCGTAGTCCTCACGGCAATCTGCACACTTGCAGTTTTTATCACAGAATACCAAACTTAGCTCTCTAGGTATCTATTTTCACATTTTATGCCTCAATCGGCATACGGCCAGATCGCCAATCCCTTACAGACGTAGATAAATGGTCATTCCCCGATCTCTTACATAAATAGCTGGCCATGAATGAGATTAGGCTGGTGACAATCTGGCGGCTACGCTGAGGAGCGCACTATCACCCGTGGGGGCTGTGTGCAGCTGGCGCCATATTGTGAGGGTCTCGTAAGGCCTGTACACGGCCCAGACAGCCTGCAGCGCTCACCACCTTGCACTGGAAGCTCACCCCAGCACAACCAGCGCTTTTCATCAGAGTATTCTCCAGGCCAGGCATGCCGCATGCAGAAGACAGTGCTCCTGGGGGCAGGCTGCACGTTCCTGCAGTCAGCACAAGCGTCTGCCATTATGAAGTCTGGCTTTGCGTGGAATTTCCCTGGCTGGTTGACCACAGCCCTTAGTCAGCTAAGATGAATGGTGCTTTAATGAGCTGTCTGCATTTTCCACTCAACACAATGCATTTTTAATTCTTGGGAGTGTTAGTTTTAGACTGGAAGAGTTGGGCGTAGGACTTTTTTAAACACAGAAGGATACAGATGGCAAAGATACCTATCAAGCAAGAATACCTATCAAGCAAGGATACCTATCAAGCAGTTTGTTATGTGTAAATCAACAAAAATACAGTTCATTCAATTTGAGAGTGTAGTGAATCTATACTTCTGGCATGCAGAAGATCAGCCCAGCCTGATCTTAATCTGAATACTTTCCTGGAAAGCAGCATCAAGTTATGCAAATATATCTCGCTTTCCTGTGAGAAAAAAATGATACTGTTCAACTTCATCTGGATAAGGTAGGTCAATGCCAAGGCTTTCTCAGCATTGGTTCACTGGATGGGCTTTTCTTCCTAGAAACACTGGAATAACTTTACAATTTAGCATATTCAACTACAAAATATAGAATACACCAATTCATACTCTAGAGGTTCTCCTAAATTATGCCACAAGAATCACAAGATTCAAAACCAGACTGCCCACACAATTACAGGCTGGGCAGCAAATGGATTGAGAGCAGCCTGAGGAGAAGGACTTGGGGATGTTGCCTGAAAAGCAGCTCAACATGAGCTGGCAGTTTGTGCTTGCAGCCCAGAAAGCCAACTGTATCCTGGGCTGCATCAACAACAGTCACCAGCAGGTGAGGGTGCTCTGCTGTCCTGAGACTCCGCCTGGAGTACTGCCTCCAGCTCTGGGCTTCCCTGTACAAGAAAGAGATGGAGCTGGAGGGAGTCCAGAGGAGGGCCACTAAGATGATCAGAGGGCTGGAGCACCTCTCCTGTCAAGGACCAGGCAGAGAGAATCAGGTTTGTTCAGCCTGGGGAAGAGAAGGTCTTATATGAAAATTGTGGATGGAGATCTGCAAGGCTGGTGTGAGAAGCAACCGAAGGAGGGAGTCTTAGGGCAGCAAGATGTCCTTGTTTTCACTAGAGTGCAGAACAAACAGATGGACAGTTTCTGCACAGAGTTTTTAAGGTGACGGTGCCCAGAGTGAGACCTTTCACTTCATTAACTGTGATACAAATATTAAAGTTGATACCCCAAATATGCTAATGAGCTAAAAGGAGTACATACTAAACATGTATGACTACAGTACTCAATTCCATACCCGAATCATGTTAAGCATCACCCCTGGGAGGGAACAGCTAGGACTGGGACATAAAGGATATTGAGGAAGTTACCCCTCGGAGGGGATAGAAGAAACTAGAGACCCCAAAGAGGCAGTCGACGGGCTGTGCTCCTTCTCCTCCACCCAAGACAGGGACACCTCCTTGGTAAGCAGTTGTGATTTCACCTTTTTGGTGGGAATATTCAGAATAGTATTTTGCTAGCATTATAATTATAGTCATATATTAGCACTATTGAAGTAAGTGCATTCAGCAACAGCAATTTGAACTCTGGATCTGTCACTTTCATAAACTTTCTATTAGTTTCAGCTTTGCAAAACTGTCTCAGTGGAAGTCCTTTGGGGATGTGACAGGCAAACATTGACTCTGTAAGTCATCATATATATAATCCTTTATACATAAACTGTTGACCAAGTCTGGGACTAAGACTGGACCTAACCAACACCTAGACTCCTCTCTGAGAAGGGTTTTAGAAAGCAAGGGGATCCTTTTTGCACCTCATGACTCAATGGGCCACACATCAGACTCTTACACCAGAGAAGCTGTGGCTGCCCCCTCCCTGGCAGTGATCAAGGCCAGGTGGGATGGGGCTTTGGGCAACCTGGTCTAGTGAAGGGTGTCCCTGCCCATGGCAGGGGGTTGGAACTAGATAGTCCTTGAGGTCTCTTCCTACACAAACCATTTTGTGGTTCCATGATCTCAAGCACTAACAGAAAGAGAGATACTGATTTCCAGAAGCTGAAGCTCTGGAGATTGCCATGTCCTCACACTCAGTGAAGTTAATGAAAGATCTCCCCTTGAGTTAATGAAAACAGAGCTGGGGCTATGAAAAGAAACTGCTCAAACAGATAGGGTCTATTAGATCTTCTGTGCTCCTATGCAACCAGCATGAACAGTACTTAGCTTTACAACTGTATTATCCAGTTTTACACCAGCATAAGTGAACTGACTTTTAAATGACTTCCAGTGTCCAAAGGATAAATAACAGGACAATTAGCTCAGTGAGTTTGTTTCAGTGTGACTGCACACTGCAGGGAAACGATCACAGTGTGAAGAAGCTCAGAGGACGTTCCTAAGTAAAATCTTAACCCAGCACAGAGAAGAAGGGTATACAAATCAAAAAGCCAGCTGGACTGAATGGTTGTAAGAAGCCATTAAAGACTTCTATATTTATTGAGGTGGTAGTGGAAAAGCTACCACTGACATATTGAGGGCATTGTGCTCCATATGAACCTCCTTTAACTTTTATGTTCTTTCCTTGACTCTCATCATGGCACAGACAAACCCCCCCACACGATATATGGCAGAACAGAGCTTCTGCAGCACAGTGCTTTTTTCCAAAACAAAACGGATGGGATTTCTCATTTTATTTCCAGGTTTTTAAGTGAATCATTAAGATATGAAGTTTATTTCACTCATAAGTAGAAAACACAGAGAAATATGCTTGCTTACATCCCTCAGATTTTCCTCACAAAAAGTGATGTAAAAAGTAAAAGCCCTGCTCTGAAGGAAAACCTCAGAGAAGACCAGATGCCCAGCATGCATAAATCAGCAGAACTCCTCACAAGGCTGTGTAGTCACAGTGATTTACACAAACTGAAGCTCTGGCCTGTATTCCCAGCTGTTCTGATCAGGTATCATGAGGAAAGGTTTTTAACTCTCCAGAATATACATCTTTGAACCCCAGAAAGTACTGGAAATAAAGTTTTGTGCAAAAACACAGAATCACAGAACCACCAGGTTGGAAAAGACCTTTAAGATCAGCAAGTCCAACCGTTCCTGTCCTAAGCTAAACCATATCCCTAAGTACCTCATCTACCCGTCTTTTAAACACATCCAGGGACTCAACCCCCTCCCTGGGCAGCACAAGGAACCATCAGGACCCAGAACTCTTCTTGGTCTGGGAGATTTCTGCTGTGTACAGAGTTCTTGTATACAAAGGCAATAAGAAATCTCAGATTTTAACTTACCCCAACTGCTTTTTAATATGTTATTTCTACACAGTAGGAAAATGGGATTTTCCTTCACTTCCAAACAGCTGCCTTGTACTTAACAAGTAACAGCTCTATCCTCCTTCCCCTCAAAGGAAAAAAGCAAAGAAATTCTGACACATGTGACAGTGTTCATGGCTATGAGCTCAGGACACAGAGTACACCCATGCCTTTTGAGGAAGAGGAGCTGCATGTGTTGGTAGAGAGCCGAACAGAAAGGGAACAAGGCATGCTTGATATGGGGATAAGGATTTTAGCGCTCTTAATGATGTGACCCCTACACCTCCCCTCCAGAGCTTGCCTATGACAGCCCAAGCTTTATATCTGGGAAAATACTTCCCTCAAAGGCCATCTCCAGGATCCATTAAGAGCTTTTAATAGCTGTGATAGACACTCACTGGCAGTATTACTGATTCTTAAAGGTTGTCCAGGCTGCTACATGCTAAAAATGCTATAACACACTTGTAGATTCATACCTGGACATTCAGAAAATAAGTAATAAATGCATCTTATTTTTATTAGGTAGATTTCTCCTGTGTAGTTTATGCAAATCAGCTATTGAAACACAGGAACCTGTATCTTACCAATAAATGTCCAACACTTTAACCAGTAAAATGAATCACAAATATTCTGAAGGCTTAAAATAGCTGGTTAAGGTAGACACTTCATGTACCTCCATAGAATCATAGATGCATAAAGTCCTTTTGGTTGGAAAAAAACCTTGAAGATCGTCAAGTCCAACCTATCTCCAGATGCCATCACTACAGATGACTAAACTTGGAGAAACCTGAACAGCTTTGCCACCATTTCTTTTAAGAACTGTCCTTATTTTAAATAGAATTATTTTCTTAGTGCGCTCGGCCTTATTTATTAAGCTGCCAGTCTTCACAGGAACAAGGAAGTGTATCCTTATACAGAGGGAAATCTGAGTATTTTTGCAATTTATTTTGCAGTGTCAGGTTCCTCCAAGGTGAAACTGCACATTTTAGCATTTGCTTCCTATCCTAGAGTACTCTGGGGCAATTAAAAATCTTGACTGAAAATATTATCATGTTTCACATTGTCTGTGACAAAGATTAAGCATTTTCTGCAGAGAGGAAGACAAGATACCTATTTTTTTTATTTATTTCTCTTAGTGCGTACTATTATAGCTCATCATTGTCACCTCCCATGTTTTTATAACAGCACAACATTCTCTTAAGCAGTGGTTATGCAAATTGCTGAGCTAGATCCTTTCTTTTATAGTCTTTCAGAAGTCCAAGGTATTGTTCCTCTGCCTCTTGCCAAAGCCACCTGATGGACACTTAAACACGGCAACATTTTCAATTTACCACCTCAGACCAGTTCCATAGACCCAGTTTCCCCTGTGAGGTGAAATGATTCTTATTGGAACAACATCAAATTGGTTATGAGAACTCTGAAAACCAACTCTTCATGTGTTAGACAGTCATTTATCAAATTAGCTGCTGGGAATATTAAATGAACTGAGGGACAAATGGCTTTTCTGTAAATTGCAAGACTTAAATAGAGCTAGTTATTGCCTCATGCATCAGTCATTAGCAACATGATTTATATCAGATTCCAAAATATGGGTCAGATGTAGATGCGCTGTTACTGATTGCTCAGACACTGTCTACTGCCTCAGCAAAAATCCCTTAAGAATTTGTACACTGTCACTGGGTAGCCACCAATCTTATAATTAACAACTGCTGAAATAATAATGAATGTGTCAATGACTCTCAAAATGGTTATCACTACTGCAAATAATAATTTAGAATTAAAAAAAAATTAAAAGCTATATATGTGTTCAAGTATCTCTGCTTGTACATTTTCATTAACAGTTCAGCAAGCTTTTCATCAGCAAAGATGTAAAAAGCAGTGACATTTATTGATAGGGAAAATACATTTGCCCATGCTTTGAAATCTCTCTTGTGTATCATTTCTATTGCACTTATTGTCCTTTCCCTTCCTCACCCCCTGCCCCCCCAATGCCTTTAGAAGTGTGTACTGGATTCTCATGTACATGTACTCCAATAAAACTAAATAGAAACAACTACCACAACATCCCACTTTTCCCAAATCAGATGTATTTACTATTGCAAGAATGTTTTATTGGGATATTATGCATCTGCCCATGTTTCTTTTCCTCCTGCCTTCAAACAGAGAGCAGATGTGCCTAAACTACTGCTTCGAGTGCCGGGAGATCTCAGATCAAGAAAACAGGGACTAATGAATTGGACCTTTTAAGACTCTTTTTCCCTTTCCTCTGGGAAACATACCTTCAGCTGGTTTAGATAGAAGAAAATACTGCTGTGCTGCCTGAGGAAAGAGATGTGAAAACACGGAAATGCTTACAGCCACTGAACCCCATGCATTTCCAACAGTCAGCAAACACACTGGTTTGTGACTAAAGGATTACGTGAGGTCCTCCAGGGATGTTTCCTGTCCACTGTAGGAGATTAATTCTGTGGCATACACCTGTCTTGCCTTAAAGGCTGTCTCCTGAGCTTTGTGCAAAGGGAGAAAAGTAGGATACATACAGCCCAATATATACACAGACATTCCATCTCTGTTCCTATGGTGAGGGCAGGCTTGTACTTGCATATGCCACGTGTCCAATAATTTGAAAAGCAGGAGGAAAGGAGAAGAGGAATGTGGGGATGACCTTCAGCCAGCATTTCCCAGAGAGAAATTCCCACCTTTGCTACAATGTAGGTCAAACCATTTCACTCCTCCCAAGTTTGCCTTTTTTAAATAGGACCAAACACACCCTCCCAGGTTCCTAACTATGATTCTTGTTCTGTGCCTCTTCATGTCCCAGGCTCCAGCTGTGTTAGAAACAAGCTGGTTTGTCTTTCCTTCCTCTATCCGCTTTGATGTCATCAGGGTAACACTGACAACACAGAAGACTGTGCAAGAGCAGAGGTATAAAAAAAGAGCTGGAGAGAGCAACCACAGGGAAAAATCCCACTCAGCTCCTGTATCATGGCCAGCCATGATGTGGGAAATCCAGTCAGCGCTTGAAAAATCAGCTGCATACTGGATAATCTCAGCTGGACTTTTTTTCTTTTTCCTAGTTCATTGCCAAAAAGCCTCTACTGGTCATGCCAATGCTGAGATCTTACAGGAGGTTACAACTTCACCAAACTGAGGGTGCAGAAATCATAGAATCATAGAATCATAGAATGGTCTGGGTTGGAAGGGACCCCAAGGATCATAGAGCTCCAACCCCCCGGCCACAGGCAGGGCCACCAACCTCCAGGCCTGGAGCTACACAAGGTTGCCCAGGGTCCCATCCAACCTGGCCTTGAACACTTCCAGGGACGGGGCATCCACTACTTCTCTGGGCAGCCTGTTCCAGCACCTCACCACTCCTTCTGTAAAAAACTTCCCCCTAATATCTAAACTAAACCTTCCTTCCTTTAGTTTTAATCCATTCCCCCTTGTCCTGCCATTGTCTACCCTTTCAAAAAGTTGATACCCCTCCTGCTTATAAGCTCCCTTCAGGTACTGGAAGGCTGCAATGAGGTCCCCCTGCAGCCTTCTCTTCTCCAGGCTGAACAAGCCCAGCTCCCTCAGCCTCTCTTTGTAGGGCAGGTGCTCCAGCCCTCTAATCATCCTTGTGGCCCTCCTCTGA
>VZTU01023868.1:38466-107773 GCA_013400835.1 Zapornia atra
CTACTCTCAAGAAGCTCTTCTCCCAGTCTGTATCTATGTCTGGGATTCTTCCGACCCAAGTGCAACACCTTACACTTGGCAGTGTTGACCCTCATTAGGTTCCCCCGGGCCCATCTTTCCAGCCTGTCAAGATCCCTCTGGATGGCTTCCTCTCCTTCTAGGGAAAGGAAATGAGGCCCCCTCCTTACTGCTACATGCAAAAGTGGACAAGAGTGCTTGTCTCCCAGCTCCAGGGCAGCACAGCCATGCTGATCGCTTGGTCTCAGCAGTGTCAGGTCTGGGAGCTTCCCCCAGCTACTCTTACATCTTCACCAGGGTTGCACCGCCTGGAGGACCAGGAGGCAGAAGGATCAGGAAGGCTGAGCGAGAGCGCAGCCTTTCTGGGCCTCTGGAGGGGAGCAGCAGAGAGGGGTGGGTGGTCTGGTGGGAGCCTGGTAGCTGTTGCCATGACCATGGGGCCACTGGTCATGGTCAGCAGACACAGGTATGGGAGAGGAGGCTGAAAGAGCTTTGCTTTTGGGGTGAGCGGATTCAGGTTCAGTGGGAGGACTCACCTGAGCTGGAAGGGGACTGGACGTTTGTGGTGCCTGGGATGCAGTGCTGAGTTGCGGCTGTGGTGGAGGTAGGCTGCAGATCTGTGTAGAGAAATGGAGACACAACAGCTGCTTTGTCTTACCATGACATGAGGGCAGGTCCTTCATGTCCCGTCTGTCATCAAGCCTGAAACACCCTCTTTTTACACACACAAAGGGAAGTGACTGACATCTGTGCCTAGAAAACCACACAATAGTGCAGAAGAAACAGCCCAAAATCACCCCCAGGAAACGCAGGAATGGCAGTAGAAACACTCTCCACACCTCTTAGTGAAAATGAACTTGAGCAAATAAAGTGTCTGTGAAGAGCAAGGCTCTGACAAGCCTGCCCTGGCTTCAGAAAGTGCTGACAGCTGGCAGTCATTGGGAGAGAGCAGATGGTGACCCACTGGACAGAAACATGTAGGGAGATGGGGCAATCCCACTCTGTCCAGAGAGGCTCAGGCAGCATGCAGGTCGCAGAAAGAGATTTTGCTTCGAACAGAGCAGCCTGCGTTCTGTCCTCACTCTCCTGCCCTCAAGCTGGCTGTCCCTCCAAGCTCAGCCCAGGTGTGATGGAGCAGGACCAGCTGAAGCCTTTGTGGCTGGCTAGGAGCTGGCAAGCAAGTTTTGTTTACACCCACTAGGTTACCTACCCCACCTTGGACATTCTCTGTTTAGTTCTGTAGCAGGCACTGCATTAGCCTTAAAAAAGAGAGTTGTGGAAATCCACCCTTCTCAAAAAGCAGTTCTCCTTTAACATCTACAAGAATCAAGGAGAACATGCCCAAAGGCTTCTCATCTGCCCAAGTACAGGCTGACAGAGGCTCTGTCAACCCAGAGATTGCCTGGTGACAGGGTGAAGCTTTCCAGCTGAGCGGGCTTGGCACAAAGGGTTTAAAAGCAGGGGAAAAACAGACCTTGCTGCTGTAAGCCCAAGCCTTTTCCTGCTGCTCCTGCTGTGCTTTTTTCCTGCCCACAATAAAGGAGGGGTCACTGTACAAGCTGTTGTGTTCTGCTTGCTCATATTGAGCAGCTGCATGAAGGACTGTCTCATACAGTTGTGTAAGGAGCTAATTAAGGTTCTGCAATTAGCCATGTGGAAGGCCAGTGAGGAGGGAAGCACTGCAACAGCAAGCACAGAGAGGTCCCTGAGCCAGAGCCACAAGCAGTTGGGCAAGCAGATAGCTAAGTCTGTAAGATGGGATCAGAGTATGGATGAACTTTATAGGACAGAAAATAGCCAAATTAAATTAACCACAGCATAGTAAATGCACACATCAGTTGGACTACTAGATAGGAGAGCTAACTGGACATAGTAATTATATTACTTTGGTGGAAGGTCCATAAAAGGTATTTGAGCACTTAGTTTTAGTTACCTTTTGCAACTTACCCTTTTTTCTGTCTTAACAGATAGAAAACCAGACTGTAGTTGCTTATACACATATCCAGGCTGAGGTGCATATTTATTTTTACACTAGGAGAACACTTGTAAATGTGACCTTTGATGGGTTACTAAATTGAAAAGGCAACGCATTCCTAAATTACTTATTAGGTCCTGAAAACAATTCACAAGCAAATATCCTGTTCTCCAGAGAGGGAACTCATTAACCATTGTAGCAGCCTTGCATCTGTTTGGAACAAGAGTCCTTGAAACAGAATAATGATTGCAAACAACTGTCCTGTGAGGTCTGTCAGGAGGGCAATGGTTGCCCCTCTCAACTGCAACTCCATCCACTACAAATGAAAAAGCAATTATCCATTAACATATCAGAGAGAACTGACAGATCCCAGAGAACTGGCCTCCAAGTCCTCTCATTTCTCCCGTAGGGAAACCAGTTAATGGAGCCAGCACTTTATGCTCAATAGCCAAGAGATGATCAGGTTGGCTATTGCTTGCTTTTGTGTCAATGAAACTAAGAAACTGATGGAGTTGCCTTTCCACAACTTTCCTAATGATTTTCCTGAAATGGCAGGTGGGTCACAAATCAGCAGCCATCTAGATTGTCAGCATCAACAACTGGTTTCCAAGTGCTGGCACACAGATGTTTGGTGCATGGAGCTTACGTGCTTTGGATCCTGTAGGATCCCTGTGGAGAAGACAGACACCTTTTCATCCAACTATGTACAACCACCTGGAAGAGATCCAATGGTTTACTAGTCTTCCAAAATAAAGGCACAGGGACAAAAGTTTCCAGTGCAAGTAGGTAAAGGCAAGGAAGAAGAAATGTTTGAGCATATGTCAGTCTGCAAATCATAGGCATCCACTGTTCCAGGGATGGAATTAAGGAAGGGAAATGCAGTGCACTGCACAGTTCCCTGGCTGTGTTAGCAGTGCAGTATCTGGCAGTGCCTGAGTTTGTTCTGCCCATTTAATCTTTAATTGTGGAAAAAAAAAACCAACAGTGGAGTCCTCTACATTAAAGGCACAAAGATGTTTCTTCTAATCAGAGAGCAACACTGATTTATGATGTTGAATTTGTACCTCATTTTTAAAAATTGCATGCTGAAGTGACATAGAATACTTTTGCCTAAATCCCACATATCACTGAAAAATGGGAGTTATGAAAATGTATCCTATTACACGAGGTTTGAAGGGAAGAACAAGCACACAAACCAGTTGTGATTCCTCACAGTTTAAGATTATGTAAAACAGGACAATCCTGATGGCTTCTGCTGACAAATAACACATGGGGAGTTTAATCCTACTCTTGGTTGGGTCAAAGAGCAAATGCCAACTGTTTTCAGTGGGAACTGGCTCAGAGCTTCTCTGGTCACAAGGTAAAAGACAATTTTAAAGTTCTTGTGCATTTTCCCAAGAAAACAGATTTCCATGGCCTGTCTTAGTTTTATGAAAATATCTGAGCAGAGATTGTATCCACTACCACAGATGTCTTCTTCATGCATAGGGAAACAATTGCAGTCATCATTCACTCTCTTTAAGTCAAAGGCTTTTGACAACTAAAATATATTCTTTTAAAAAGTTTTTTGAAAACTTAATGCAAGTCATTCACAAGCCTTTGAGGATTTAGGGGGTGAGGAAGCAGACTTGACTGAAGGTCACCAGGACACAACATACCAATAACATCTTGTAGGCTGCAGCCCTGATAGAGTTTTGAAAATTGCTTAGCATGTTGAACATTGAGGCTGTAGCTGAAAATTACCATCTTGCCTAAGTCAGCCCATGTACCCAAAGTAGCACACTCCTCAGCCAGAGAGGGATTGGCCATTTCAGAACCCCAGGGATTTCTCTGTCTTCTGAGACATTTTTAAAATACCTTGGAGGCAAGAGACCCTCAGGCTTGCAGAGTAATCCTGTCCCTCTGACAGGCAGACAATACCCTTGTTATCAGAAGCTTGGCAAACCTTCTTCTTTGCTTTGAATTTGTATGAAATCAATATGGGGGACTATTTAAAACAATTTAATACCATTATTCACATTTGTTTGTTACAGGTTGCTATTAGGTTGCTAATATAAGAAGAAAGGGATGTTGTCTAAATAAGTGACACCACTTCTTTTTTTTCCACAGGGGTTTGTGACCTGATGGTGACACATAATTACCTGCATCATTCTTAGTTTATAGACAGATATGCTCATTTCTCATGTAACACTTGGTATGCCAGATCCTTATCTGCAGAAAATTAGAGCAGCTAGAGAGACCATGTGAGAAATCTAGGGTGATTCATTTTTGCTACAAAATATGGAGTTCAGGGTTTTCAACCTCCAGCCACAAAGATACTAATGGCCTCATTTTGTGATCAGTGTAGGAGAGGACAATAATGACAGGGTAGGGCCTCATAAAGTCATGCAAACCGACTGAAGATCTAACCCGGCATTTTTAACTCAGCTTTGTTAGAGACTTCAGGTTCAGTCTCACCCTGTTGTGAATTAGTCCCTAGAAACTGAAAGGAAACTAGCGTGCAGTGAGCAAGTATTTTGCTCAGCAGTAGCTGTTTGCAGGATTGTATTCCTGCTCATTATCTGGTAATAGCCAATGGATACTGAACCCCTTGAACTAGCTTTCTGTACAGCAGGAGGAAACATATGCACGAACACATATACACTCAGCCACATTCTGTAAGGAAACTCACCACTGCTAGATGCATCATTGAGATTTAGCAGCCCACCTCCGAGCCCTCTGTAACTATGGTAACTGTAGGTCCCGTTGCCATTGATGTACAACACCTCCTGTGTGCTGGAAACAGCTGATGTTGAGTAAGTGACCTGGGCTGGCTCCTGTTTGTACTGTTTGTCAGCTGGAGCAGCCTCCTCCTGCAAAAACAAGGAAAGGTTTTGAATTATTGTTACATTTTACCTTGCACAGGAGGGTCTTTTCCATGTTGGGACTCCACATCTATTGCTTTCACAAAAGAATAATACATATTAAACAAGCACAATTGTGTTTGTGATTGATCCAGCATCAGCTGAAATAAAACAACAGCAAGAAAGCAACAACACAGGTTTCCTGCAAATCTGAGAATATTCATTTATTTGTGCCCCACAAGCCAACCACACTGTTTCTCAAAGGAGAAGATGCATCCTCTTACTCTGAAGAGCTCACAGTCTCCTGCAAAGCTCTACTCTGTCCAGAAATAGTGTAGGAAAAGATAGAAAAAAGGTGTCACTGTCTGCGTACAGGAGTGACTCTTCCGAGCCAGGGAATCATATCTGTCTTGATAAGACAAAGCAGTACAGAATGCACTACTTGTTTTGATGTATCAGCCTCAGAAATGACAGTAAGAACGGGATAAAATAGCATCTCCTGCGTTTGCAGAGGCTTAGCGAGCATCCACCCACAGAAGGGCCAAGTGGCAAGGATGCCTCTACAAATGAGACTTGAAAGCATTGGTCATCCGTGTATGAGCGGTGACTGTTCACCATGAGATCCCCTCAGTGCTTCCTGTTTGCCTCTTAGATGCTTGCATAATATTTAACAGGATTTAGCACAACAGCCCTCCAGTTTTTCCCTAAAGGAGGTCATGTTTCAGGTGAAAGCGTATTTTTTCCCCATCTGCATTTGCTGTACCTATTGCTTAGAGCACCTCAGCTTCACTCATGATCACAGAATGCCCCTGTGGCAACTTCAGCAACGACACAGATGAAAATAAGAAAAGCATTAAGAGAAGATTTAATGTGGTTTCATAGTTGGAAACAAGGAAAAAACTATCAGTGTGTGACTGCTCAGCCCATCACAGGGACCTGAGTGCCAAGATTTCTGATTTAGTCTGCAAATGTATTTGAACTTTTTCTTTGTTTCTTTTAACTTGCAGACTTTTTAATGGGCCTTATTTTACACTTTTATCTGATGAAAGTATATTTAAGTGATTTTAAGTAAAAAAGAGATCTACAAAAGATCAGTATTTTAAAAAGTAGAGGTGAGAATGTTTGCAGACCTTTTCTGTGTAGTTAACTGAAAAATGATCTCTTAGCATTTTCTCCTCTTTGTACTGCCCATTTTGTATTCTCCTCTTTGTATTGCCCATTTTACACTTCTCTCTTCTGTACAACCCTTTAATGGTTGCTAAATATACTAAACTTATTAAGAATGCAATAAAGTATCTCAAACCTATTTGACAACGTTTACTTAATAAGAATGTATGTACCAGCACAGAGTCAAATAGAGCAAGTGTCTAGTCCTCAGTGTTGAAGCAAAAAGGGTTGTGAAGCAGCTTTCCTACTTGCATTAGGAGCAGTTCCATCAGTTCCATCTCTCAAATAAGACACAATCAAGTTCTCTGAGATTAAGATATCCCTGTCTTGTAGATATTTATTCGTTAAAGAAAGTTGGGCGTAACTGAGATGACTCAGGAGAAGGAATATATATTATTAACAGAAAATTTAATATTTAATACAAAACACTGAACCATGAGATAATTAATTCCATAAACAATCAGAATGAGGCCTCCTGGGTGCTAATATGAGCTGAGGCAAAGCTTTGCATTTTTCAGTGAGTTGGCCAAACTGGTCTCCTATGCATTTTCTTAAGTAATAACAGGCTTAAACAAAGGGCCAAAATTACAATGCATTTTTGCCAGGAATTCAACTTTAATATCCTTTACCTTTCATCTCCCAGGGTCATTGCTGTCTCTTACAAAAGAAAATTTATTCTTTTCTGTAAGAAAATATTCATAAGCTATGCATAAAGTTCTATCTTGGCAACAAAGCTTAAATCATCATCCAGATCTTTAACACTCTCAAGCCTGAGATGTTCCGGATCCTTATGTCTAAAACTAGGTGATACTTCCTCACTCAGAGCCTCATTTTACTCTCATGAAGATCAGTAAGGGATCTTCTGCAAATTTATCAAGGACTGGGCTGCGTTCAAGGAGTACAGTGCAAATGGGACTAACTCCTCCAGCTGAGCAGAGTATCTTTGGGCCTGTCTCCTTATCCTGACTGCCTGGAACCCACAAGTTTGCTGTCCCTCAACTTACACATCCTCTGGAGCCCTTCTAGTCACTGCACTGAAAACCTAACAGTGAGTTTATTGCAGAGCGGATGCACTGGGCTTCTAGGAGAGCACAGCAAGCAAAGCCTGGCCAGAGGGCACAGCAGGGCTGCTCAGTGCACCTTGGTACGAGCACATGGCCAAGAAGTAGGAGAGGGAATACTGGCTTCCTGTAGCGATCCATGGTGAAGAGGCGGAAAATTTGGGACGCAAGCTCTTTGCTAGCTGTGGTGAAGAGGGGACCCGAACTCAGAGCTGCCATCTCCTAGCAACGGGGCTCAAAGCAAAAGTGTGGGGGGAGTCTCACTGAAGCTGTGTCACTGTGGAAAAAAGATGCACAATTCATAGGGTTACAGAGATAGCAAACAGAAAGGGAGCCTGACTCAGTTTCCTTTCAGAGAGGGGCTGCCCTGGGAGGCTTCCAGCCCTGCTGTCTTCCAGCTGCTCCCTAACACAAAATTCAGAAGCTGCTCTGAGGTTGAGAATCCGTGGCAAGGGCTGCTCTGCCTACGGGGGATCACAGGCCTGTGCAGCACCATGGTGTGCCATGGGCTGGGGCTTGGGGTGTAGCCCAGGCATCCTGGTGGGGAAGGCACTTCTTGAGGGGTGAAAGAAGTGGAGCAGGATGCTGAGTCCAGGACTCCTGGTTCTGCATATGAGCTTTAATCTTGGCCACAACAGAAAAGGGGCTTTCTCTAAATATTATACTTATTTTTAAAACACAGACCAATCCCTTGTACCTAAGCGATGAAAAAGTTGCCATACCTTTCAGTCCTGAAATCTGTGCATCATCAAAGTGCTTATCTCAGTGCTTCAGGATGACTAAATGCAGAAGCAAGGAAGCATTTTTGGCAAGCATTTCCTGAGCAGGCTCAGGTGTCAGCCTGACCTGTAGGATTACAAACCATTAGCCTG
This sequence comes from Zapornia atra, assembly GCA_013400835.1. Classification (NCBI taxonomy): domain Eukaryota; kingdom Metazoa; phylum Chordata; class Aves; order Gruiformes; family Rallidae; genus Zapornia; species Zapornia atra. Next base: position 46,403 of record VZTU01023868.1, read on the forward strand.
GTCCCAGGGGTAAGGTGTTACCTCTCTTACATTCCCCTGGGATTTAAGCATTTTTCAGGAATGTTTTTATTTCAAAAAGCAAAAAAGTGTCTCCATCCTTGCAGCCACACCAAGGATAAAGCCAGGATCTCTCCTTGAGAAGAGAAAATATGAATATGATACTCACTTTTGTATGCCTGACATTTATTCTGCAGAGAGTCATCCTCCTCTTTCTTTTCATCTTAATTGTTTTTGTTTTTAAATTAATGTAGAAATTAAGCAGAGTGTTGTTTCAGAACTGAGATTTTTTTCATAGTCTGTGTTAGTCACCAGCACTTCTTATTTCCCCCTATATTATTATATTTACACTGTTTAAAATGGTATATTTGAAATATTTTAATTTCAGAACAATGAGTAACAATGAACTATTTCTTAATGTTTGACCTAACTATTTGGAGCACACACTCTTGTAATTCATAACAGATTCATAAAAACAGCAAACCATTAACTAGCCATTTTTAAACTCTTTATAATTTACCAATAATAAGTATGGACAAGATGTGGGTAAAACATTTGTCCATCTATAATTTGACTTATACAATCTTCATTTTGTGTATGGCAATGGAAATGAGTCATCCTAACAATACTTCTCAATTTATTTTGGAGGAGAAGTAATCTAAGTCCTGAGCATATAATCTGGAAAATGATGGAAAACACAGAAATGCAAAAATACCTTTTAAGTACGAGAGCATGCTAAAATACAAAGTTATCTGTTCACCTGAAAAAGTGGAAGCATGAAGTACATACTGTGATCCTCAGCCTGGTATGTGTCTGAGGTACTTATGTCTCAGCTTTATGCCTGGGCCTGTACTAGGACAACACAATTTTTTCCTTAAAAGAGCACATAGATGCATTTTTTAAACTTTGATTTTTAATCACACAAGCAATTAAGAAACCCTCTAAGGACAGTACCTACTAAGAAAAGATTTCAAGAACTATTGCATAACCTGTATGTTGAAGAAACCCTGCTCTGCTCTGACTGATATTCTGAGCAGCTAATGAATAGTTTAAAAGGAAATGCCATCCACAGTGACACAGATGCTAGTGCAGAATGTTAGGACGGTGGTACAAACAGCAAAGCTTGCTGGCAGTGCCCCAGCCTCGCGTTCCCCACGCCAGCAGAGGCACAGCATATACTTTTCAAAAAGTCTGTCCTTCCTGGAACCCAAATCTAACAATGCCACTGCTTCTTTCTGTTCCCCATCTCCTTCACCACCATAAAAATAATATGAAGATGCAATAGCTTGTTGAAATAAAAAGCCCTAGCAAATCTGTGCTACACTGGGTTTTGATCCCATGTAGCACAAGTGTCAGGAATTCTGTATTCCCATTAAGAGCAGTGCTATTGCCTTGGCTCCACTGTCAGCAACAGGCATTGCTAGCCTGTACATGTAAATCCCTAAAGGGGGATGTGGGGGAAGACCTGTTGGAGAGGAGCTCTGCGAAGGACCTGGTGGTCCTGGTAGAGGACAGGTTGGCCATGAGCCAGCAGTGTGCCCTGATGGCTAAGAGGCCAATGGGATCCTGGGGTGCATCAGGAGAAGTGTGGCCAGCAGGTCAGAGGAGGTGATCCTCCCCCTCTACTCTGCCCTGGTCAGGCCCCACCTGGAGTATTGTGTCCAGTTCTGGGCTACTTGGTGTAAAAAAGACAGGGATCTGCTGGAGAGAGTCCAGAGGACAGCTACAAAGATGATTAAGGGCCTGGAGCATCTCCCCTATGAGGACAGGCTGAGAGAGCTGGGACTTTCAGTCTTAAGAAAAGAAGACTAAGGGGGGGACCTAATTAAGGTCTACAAATATCTCAAGTGTGGGACACAATGGGAAATAGCCAGCCTCTTTTCAGTGGTCTGTGGGGACAGGACTAGAGGCAATGGCCTCAAGTTGGAGCACAGGAAGTTCTGCACCAACATGCGGAAGAACTTTTTCACGGTGAGGGTGACAGAGCCCTGGGACAGGCTGCCCAGGGGGGTGTGGAGTCTCCTTCCCTGGAGATATTCAAGACCCATTTGGACACCTCCCTGTGTGACCTGTCCTAGGGAGCCTGCTTTGGCAGGGGGGTTGGACCCGATGATCTCTGGAGGTCCCTTCCAATCCCTACAATTCTGTGATTCTGTGAGTCTGCAAGCACACCAACTCACCTGGACAATGCCAGCTGACCATAATAAAACTTCCCCAACAAGAACATAAATGGTAACGTTGCAAAACCAGCAAAGATGGTGCCATGCCTTTAACTGCTGCTTTCGTAAAGTGCAGTGTCAACCAGCCTGACAAATCAACAATGCTGAGAATGACAGCTTTTAACTGCCCCTGTGCCAAGGTGATTATTTTCCCACTCAAACAGAGAAGAGGCAAAAAGGCAAACACATTTTTGCCTCATGTTTCTTGCTGCATTCTTTTTTTAATACATTAAACTGAAAAATGTGACTTGCTTGTTGTGCTTGTCAAGAAATACTTGTCTTCGAATACCACTTTGAGGTTAGGAAAACTCGAATGCAGATTAGTCTTCAAACAAATAGACAAGCCACAGGCCCAATATTTGCATATGGTCTTCCATTTTTTTTCTGCATAGGAAAAAAATTCATTCACATGAAAAAACAAAACACTCTTTCAAGTGCTTTAAACTTTTTTTTTAGCCTCAATAGCTTGTAGTATGGCTTTAGAAGAAAGCAGATAATGTTTCATGTATTTTTTCCATTTGGAACCACCGATTTATTTCTATTTTTGAATCAAAAGTAAAATAAATACAAACACATGATAAAACCATGTGGCACTTTTCAAAGCATACCCAATTAATCCTCACAATACTCCTGTTAGACGGGACTTTTATCACTGCTTTTCAGATGGTGAGATTCTGGTAACAAAGACAACCTTAAGCTAGCATTATCTAATGTGTAAAGCCCTTGAGGTCTGCAATCATAACAACATAACATTGTTCTCTTTGTGTCACATTTTTTAAAATAATGGGTAAAAACTCAGAAGTTCCATGAGGCACCCTGCTGAATCTGCAGGAGGCAGAGGGGCTGGGAGCTCCCAGACCATTTCAGCTCTTGTGCAGAGAAGCTGCTGCTGGGGCAAGCAGCGATCACCACCTGCACGGAGCAAGGTGTTCAGAGGATGAGACACAGCTCATCCTGGCTCCTACGGCAGGGCCCAGAATGTGGCCTGTTCTTAGACACCTGGAGATCCCTGCCATCTCCCTGTCTGTGACCAGATCACATATATATACCTTGTGCTCTGTCTCCTCAAACGTACTTCACACAGTCTCTGCAGAATCACCGAATCCTCATCCCATCCTTCTTTCTTCTCCAGTTTCACCCTCTACCCTCCATCTCTGTTTCAGTCTTCTTGCATAGCAAATCCTAATCTCTTTTCCCCAAACAAGTGTGTTGATGCCTGATACCTGGGCAGCTTCAGCAACACAACCCCTTTCAGCTTCAGCAACACAAGCCCTTTCATTTCCTAATTCATACTTAATCAGTGTCATATCCTCTGATGGTCCCATCCAAGATTTTCCCTCCCTCTTCAGACTCCTGTCAGTCTCCTAATTCCCCAAATCCTGTCCCACAGGGAGCAAAGCCAGGTTCCACAATAGCCAAGGCCGCTCCTTTTTACAACCCATTTATTTTTCACTAGTAATATCTGATCCATTTTCACCACTGTTTCTTCAGTTCATCTCACCAGCTTCCTTCACATTGCCAGCCTCAGCTTCTCATCCAACCTCATCTCAAAATCTCATTTTCCCTTCATCTCTATTTATCTCTTCTCCTGCCATGGTTCACAGCCCCAACACTCTTCCACTGAAATTTAAATAATTTACCAACTAAAGTATTCTGACCATGTAAGCCTGTGCACCTAGTGTCACATCGTCGACGTAAATGACTATATAGTCCAGGTCAAACACAGACCTTGCTTTTTTTCTCCCTTTGGTAAGGAATGGTAAATACCTTTAAGAATCAAACTACCCTTAAAGGACAAAATTTTCCTCATTATTGAAAATAGCTTAAAGTATCTGTGAAATAGTTCAACAGATCGAAGACATACAGAAAGGTAAAGATAATCCCCGAGGGCTGAAGGTCATCGTGAAGCTATCAGCAAACTGCATACCTAGTACTATAATGGGCAGAGCCAGGTAATCTTACTACCAACTGCTTGGATGACACACATTACTCTAACAGAACACCGGATCTTTTATTAGCTTTAATTACATTAAATTAATTCTCTAGTGTTTGACCCAGCTTTTAATTTTATGACCAATATCCTGGAAGCCTAGGCAGCTAAACATTATTTTGGCATATCACAGCAGGCTAAATTTTCCTTTAACACTGCAATAAGGCTGTTGACTCAGTGTCCTTAGCAATGGTGGACACAGTTCTTCTGTAAATGACGGATGCTGAGTTTTCACTTCAGCTTTGGTTTCCATTGCACTTTTTTTTCTCCCTCTCCAGTTGCTAAGGTTTGTGTTGGGACTGCTGCTCACTAAATAAAACCTGTTCAGGTTAGGCAGGCCTAACAAAATTAAATGGATTTCCATAATTCACTGAGTTTTAAATCCAAATGAAGCTTCGCAGTAGTCTTTTGCATTAGTTGACTTTCATATTTAAAGTACTAAATATTTATAGTTGTTTAAAAGGACAACATCTTTTAATATTGTAGGAGGTGCTCTTTAGCTGCAGTCTAAGCATGAAGGCAAGGTAAGGTTTGTAGAAAAAGATAATACCTTTTCCTAGAGCAGGAGAAGAACTTCTGTGCTGTTCTAATAAAAGGCACTACCTTCCCCAGAAAGCCTTATTTCTCTTACAACATACTAATCAAAAGCCAGATTTTCAGTCAAGACAGCAGTTTCAGTGCTCACAATGAGAAAAGCCAAGCATTTGCTACAGGTTCCCTGATGAATTTGTGCACAGGGAAGTTAACTCCTGTGAACGGTTTGCCGTGCTGCATCCTGCTTTCATGCTTCAAAACCATTCTGCACAAAGACCTACAAAATTTCCAGTCCCTGTATTGAGAGATTATTCATCCAAAACCAACATCTCCCCGAGATTTCAACTCTTCACACCACACTCATTGCTGAAACCTGAAAATGGAATTGATAGAATCTTTGTAGTCTGTTTAGGGAAATATTTAAGACATACCACAGATCTATTTCATCTGATGGGCAAATTTATTCTCTCATCATTTTCCAAAATGGATATTTATATTTGTGTGTGTACGTATATATATATTCACATATACACTGATACTTGGGTATTTCTTCACCTCTCAGGCTAGTCTCAGCATTCTTTAAAATGATACATCCATTGACAGTCCCATAACCTGTTGTCCACAATCATCAGGACGGATAGGTTTAAAAAATAATTGCACCTCTGGACAGATTCCTTTCCCTTTGAGTTTAGTTGTCCTTTATAAACAGCATTCCAGGTCTTTGTCAAAGGATAAGGCACAAGAATTGTGGATGGCATAGTGCCACACAACCAGCAGAAAGACCCCTGAGTTTTTCTCCAGAAGTACTAAGAGTAAATTTGCACAAACTGGCTGAAAACCCCCACAAAGTCAAGTTCAAATACTATCACAGAATTCATGGCAGATGTTCTTTAGATTGGGAAGTATTTTGATAATTCAGACATGGACTTATCAGTCAAATCAAGGCAGCCATAATTGCTGTCCTCAGGCATGCACACCATTTATCCTCTTGGAAGAAACAGCTGGGGGACTGCACAGCTTTCTGTTTCCCACCCTCTGTAACCACATCTAGGCCATGTTTTTCTCTACCTCTCCCTCCGCATTATCTTCTTCACTTACTTAAATCAAATATGGAAAAAATGAGAAAGCCTGTTCTTGTGTGACATGCTACTCAATTTGTAGCTCAGATGGAGCTGGGTATTCCAGTTACGCTGAACATTCATGCTTTAGCCACAAGTCTATCATCTCATCATTACATGGAGAGACATCAATCTCAGCTTAAAGGCTCCTAACTCCTGTGCAGAGAAGCAGTTACTGGGGGAAGCGGACATCATCATCTGCACAGAGCTATTTTGCTATGAAGTCCAGTATCAAAATGGTCTTCATATTTTAGATAAAAAATTACAAATACCTCTTTTTAGATGGTGAGGAAATGCTGATAGAGTCTAATTGAGCTAAATCAGGTGTAATGTGGAGTCCAGTTAGGCATGTCAACTCCCTGTAATACCAGTGGCGATGTGGTAACTTGAAGAGTGTCTATGAAAATGTCAAGTCAGCTACCAAAAGTTCAAGACCTCCAAACTGTCCTCCTGACACAGGGTACAGAGCCAAGAAAAGAAAGCACCATGCTTCAGTTTCAGATTAGAAGAGCGGTAGGTTCCTTTTGCTTTCAGGTTATTAACACTGAAATGAACTGCCAGCATCGGTGCTGTCACCAGGCATCAAAAATGACACGAGCCAGTGTTCAACAAGAAATGAAAGCATGAGACTGACATGGAAAAAGAAGATCAAAATAAAAAGGTGCTATTGTGTAGAAAAGAGAAAAATGAACCCCTGCATTTCTGATAGAATGACACATTATTTATAGACTGGAATGGATCTGTTAACCTTAAATAAAAGGTTAGTGTTTTCACATTTCAGTGTTTGAGTCATGTTTTTCCACCACTGCCACTTCACCTGCAGAACTGAAAACTTTTTTTGGAAGAGGCAGTCTGCTAGCTGGTGCAAGGAGTTGTTGGAGAATCACTTTTGTTGAAGCAATAGCAAAGCAGAGGGATCGTTTTTCATCGCCTGTCAGCTTTAGCCAGTTCATTATCTGCTGTGATAGCAGAAGAGCAACTTGAGCTTTCAGAGGTCACTAGAGCTGCTCGCTGAGCTTGGACACATGGATGAGCTATTCCTACAGTTTAGATAACAGCGATGCAAAGCCACTGGAGAAAGGGAAACTGGGTTCTCCTAGAGCACCATGTCTTTCTGTGTCCAAATAGAAAAGGATAGTATTCATCTTTTTCTGTCGTGCTTCAGGTAAACTTACTGTTCCTTAGTGAAGTTCTATATAGAGGATTTTTTAATGTACTTTCCCTGGTTTACTTTTTTTTTCCCAAGGTACAAAGGAATGTTAAAAAGTGTAACTCAATGTAGCAATCACATTTGAGGTGGACTAAAGACAGAAAGTGTCCTGGAAGTCAACTCTTTCCATAGCTCCTACTGTTCTTGTCTTAGGTTGAAGTTAATGCTTTTCATAAGCTATTTCATAAGTTATATTGGACATTGTCATGTTCTTTGTTTTTCTAGAGAATTGTAATGAATGAAAAAAAAAATTAGTTAGCTAATGATTTCACCACTAATAATTGAAAGTTGTCTCAACATACAAGACAGGTGCAGAGTGCAAGACTGTGTAACACACTGCAATGTATGCACAGCAATGACTGACTCGGTGCAATTTTAAACAACGTGTCCGACAATGGCCAGCACCAGATTACAACAGCTGCAGGCATGAAAGAGGCAGAACTGGGCTGGTTTGAACACATGAACTGCTCCAATGCCTTTCAGTTCTGGCAAAACTTCTATCTGCTCACAGCGTATTTCACAAAATACATGTGACATTCCCCACAGAGAAAGTGGTCCAAATTCAGCTAAAGGGACAAAGGTGCCATGCAAAGAGTGGAAGAATCTTCAGGGCCACCATTTTCTGCTTTCTGGAGGAACACCAGAGGAGAGAGGGCCGGTGGAACTTTTGCTCCTCCCCATTGTACCAGCAGAGAAGAGTTTTCCTAGCACCCAGGCCTCATGGAGAACTTCTTCCTCTCCGGATAGGCAGAAAAGGCAGATTTTAACTCTGATCTAAAGAACAGCATAGTCCTTGCTTTGGGCTGTATGATCAATTACTGATTTAGACCTTGTGTCAGTAGTCAACCTTGAGAATCCCCACTACCTCTATTTACATGTCCCCACCCACTCTCAGCCAACATAGTCCTTCAAAGGGATGTCCTTCCAGTTTCCCTTGGAAGACTGCATCATCGACCCTTTCAGACTGCCACAGAGGATGGAACTAGAGAGAATACAAAAGGATCCTTTCCTTCCCTGGGCCACCTCCATGGATGTCTCAACCTAAGTTGGCTCAAGGCACAGGACCATTATTAAATCTGCTCCTAAGAGGGCTCAGGGATCCCAAAATGAAGCAGTGTACAACAATCTCCAGGGCCTAGCATGCCCCTGTAGAAATCAGATTAGCTGAAAATCTGAAGAAAATAAAGGTAGAACTTCAGTGGAAATGAAGTCCAGTTTATATTATGTTTATTCTTATGTTACTGTATATTCCCTCTAATCCTTTCAAAGCCGATTTCTTTGCAGTGGCCAGCACCTTGCAGAACATGGCTACTCATCATTTTTCCTGCTTCCTCATTGACAGGCAGCACAAATTGAGGAGTCCGAATACCTGACCTTTCTTCCAAACAGAATCAACAACAGCAAGAAAACAATGTCACCTTTTCCCATCCTAAGAGCAGCTTTGCCTGCAGGTAATGGTGCTGCATGAATCAATGTATTGCTGAAACTGATGCATGATGACAAAGGCGTAGCAGTACTTACTGCTGAACCAGAAGGATGCAAAGCAAGGGAAATTCCTCCACGGAGTGTTCCTCTCATTCAGAACAAGCCTTGCTATGCCTCAGGCAGCTCCACTTTTATGATCACAATCAAGCATTTTCCTCTGCATTTTTCATACTCCTTCGTACTGTCCTGAAGAAATTATCTCAGTGAGGGACTCCTATAGAGAGAGATGTTTCTCTTCCCCCTTGACAACATGCCATTTTTTTCGTGGCTACCATGGGCAACACATTGAGCATTACTCCATTCAGAGCAGGAGGACTGTGGCACCAGAGCACCAACAGAGAGAATCTTCTAAGTCGTGAATCAAACGTTTTGGAGCACACAGGGGAAAGTGTGTGGGAGTACTGGAGCAATGCTTGTGCCAGCTTTGCAGATTTATTGCTACAATATCATCACGGTCAACATAATTAAACCTCCTACTATAGGTCTCTTCGTCTACTGCCTTACAACTGATATCACTCCCACCACTGACAGCATATTTTCTTGACACAAACCAGCTTTCCATACACCTGCTAGATCTGGTGTATGGAGATGCAGCTACTCAAAAAGGCTTTATTGGAAAACTGTGGGGTATGATTTTGACTTTGAGTGCTTTTTCCTGTTTCTCCTTTGCCCCACAGTTCCTTTTAACGCTGCATATATTGGAGACTGTGACAGGGAGAATATACTCCTTTATATTAGATTAGTCCAAATGAAATTCTTCTTCATTTAGAAACAGAAGATGACTGCCTAGACATGAAGCATTTGGGGTCAATGCTGAATTAACTTCCTCAGTTTCAACTAATTAAGGATGTCTGGGTGCTCTGCTTTGAAAAGGAAAAAATTAGTGTGCTGGAGATACTAGCATATTGCTGTATTTACAGAATGGTGTCTCTTCCACAGGCAAATTCTGCTGAGAGTTACAGACAGCTGTCAAAAAAAAAAAAGAAGCTTTCTTTGTCTATTAGAGAGTGAGCAATTACTTTTGTTTCCATACACTTAATAATTGTATCCTGTTTCCAACAGCAGGTTCATCAATTTTAAAGATATTTTACCCTGTGCTTAATACATTTGATTGCTAATTATTTTATTTCGAATCTGCCTTAAAACTTGAATTGCATGCTTGTGAAAATCAAAATTCTTTCTATGAAGTCAAGGCAGGTTGTTGCCTTTTCAACATTGCCTCAGGTACAACTTGACTTTTATGGTTAAAAAAAAAGAAAAAAAATGGTTTAAAAATAAGAAGTATTTTACACACACCCTCCCTGTCTCAAACTATTTCATACAAAGGAAATGGTTTGCTACTTAAGAAGACCTTCTCTAAATTTTTGACAGAATTTTGTACATATCCTTTAACTTCAGTACTGTGAGAGTTTTGTATTTGAAAAGATTCAGTAGCTAAGTGGTGTATGGCCTTTTGATTCCACAGTTATCAAATCAGAGTAGCATAAGCTGTTGGAAGAAACAAAGAAATGAACTTTGACTGGCCTTTGGAGGATGCACTTTCTGATTTGCTTCATTAATGGAGACGGTAAAACTGAAGCTTAATATAAAATACCATGAGTAATAAGCATGAAATTTGTGCAGTGCAGTACAAATCCATTCCCCAAATATTCTCATTTCAGGGGAAGATTCTTCTGGCATGATGCCTGGGCTGCTGGCCACAGCCTGCTTGGCTGCCTTGCCCTGTGCCTAGCCTCTTTAGCAGCTGGTGCTGTTCCCAGGCAATGCACTCGGCTCCTGCTCCCACTGCTTGCTTCTTTTTTTTTTCCTTTTTTTTTTTTCCTTAGAAAAATATGCTTCTAAATTTAGTTGAGGGACATCAAGCCAGTTGTTGAATCACAAACATGTTCCTGCTACCAAACATAAGCAGTCTGTGCATACGTTTATACATATATTATCTGCATGGGAAATTGCACTGTTCTAACTGAGGAATACATCTGAATCCATTGTGCAACTGATGCTTTGAATTTTTGAGTAATTTATGATTGTTTAGAGTCTTCTAAATCTACTAATTCATTAAACAAAACCAAAATATGCCATTCTTGAAAAATAAAGAGTTTGCACTGCACGCTGGGTTTGCATTGATTTCATTAAACTGGCCCAAACTCTGCATGATAACAGGGATTTCCTTGCCAGAAACATTATCCGCTGCCTGTGCTGTAGGCAGGAGGGCATGTGCAATGAAGTCATTAGCTAAACACAGGAAAGGGAAGACAAAATCATGATTTTACCATGCTTGTCTCTATGCTGGAAACATCTGACAGGCAAGAAAATGCTTCACAGTTAGTATCTTCTTGCCATACGAAAGGGAAGGATAAGTAAAAAGCTCTCTATTCCTGGCTTTCAGTGTGGGAGCAGGAAGAACAAAAGCCCTGACTCTGAAACCTCCATCTTTGGGCCTGTGGAGAGAACTTCTCTATTTCCATTGGCCTTTCCTCTTCTGCCTTCTTGACAGAAGGTGGATTTCAAAGACACAGGGAAGAAGGTTGTTCTGGTGCCTGTTCATTTTCATTCCACCAATGGTCAGAAGGGTGATAAGGTTGTTTAAAAATTCCTGTCCAAGAAAGAAACCAACACTCCATTTCTGAGCCTTCAGCTTTATCAACCTCCAGAACAAAAAACTTACTTTGGCATCAATTTTACTTCACATTCAAGATCTTATTGCAGCTTGGGGTGTTTAAAGTGTTCTCTGAAATCAGCAGTTTGAAATTCAACTATATGTGCTCAGCACAAAGAGCCTGGAAGAATAAAGCATTTTCTAATTTAATGGTCTCTGTGTTGAGGTGAAAAATTAGCTGCTCACCTTCGGGCCTCCCTGTAAATCCAAGGCATGAAATTATTTGCAATTGCATGCCTTGCACATTATTGCTTTCCAAATGCATGTAGCAAATTTAATGTCGTTTGGGCTGGAGCGTGGCGGGAGGAAGGCTGCCCTGTAATACTCAGCAGTCCCTTCCAGCTGCATGTGCTAATAACAGAACCCTATCCAGCACTGCTGAAATCAGGAAATTTGCCACTGACTTGAAAGGCAGCAGGATTTAAAATTACAATGCATACCGCTTATTTTCTTCTCCTTGAAAATACGGCCAATACATGCTGGGTAGGAAGCTAAGTTTCCCAGTACTAGTACATAATTTGATCTCTTGACAATAATCCACATGCAGCTAAACAGTGCCTGCATAACATTTTGTGCCTCAGTGGCTAAAGCATATCATTTGGAACCACACAAACAAAACAAAGACCAGCTCAGAAGGAAAATAATCACTAGGTGGGGGAATGATGGGAGGCCTCAAATGCAAACTAGCATGTGGGCACCCAAGGACGTTTCAGTCGTCTTAGTGATCATTTTGAACACAGATAAAAAAGGATAAAGTACTGAAGTACAGAAATTACTCTGATCCCTATTAAATACCAAATCACAAAGACATGTCTGAGTACAAGAAGCTATTATTAATAAAGCTTCAGCAGTGTAAGAGGCATTGTGCTCTTTGCAAGTTAAAGGGCCTTTTTGGGATTCCAATTTCTACTTGTTTGCTTTATGTTAAGAGCACTATCTGCTTCCCTTTCCTCTTTTCCATTAGTTAAGACTCCGCAAGCATCCCACTCTGAAGCAAAAGTCACTTTCAGCTGAAATTTTTCAGGTTTTATGTAAATATAGAGCAGAGAGTGACCCCATCCCGCCACACTGATGCCACTTGTGGACAGGGAGGATGAAGTTCGCCTTTTCTTTCTGCCCTCTAGAGTAAATTAGGCTTCACGAAACCCAAGAGGAAGGAAGGGAACTCCCGATGCTTTCTCCTCCACCTCTAACATGGATGTATAGCTGATGTGCTCTTCCTGCATACTGAAAAGCTCTGGCAAGGGCACCATCTCCCTGACACAAACCCATTTCTTTGTGCTCCCTCTGAATTCACAGCTTTCTGCCACAGAAGCACTGTTCAGCATTCTCCTGTACCCACTGTGAGATATTTTTGCATACCTCCCTTTTCTGTAACCAATATTGTCCAAATCTGCCCTTGATACAAAACCAGACAATATAAATAAGAGAATAAAGAGAGCATTTTAAAACCATACAGTTTGGGGTTTTTTCCTTCCTCCTGGGAGCTGCAGTATGCATTGATCAGGAAAGAAAACAACAATGTACACACAGGGACACAAATATATATCCTTCTTCCTTCTTTCCTGCTGCATGAAGGGTAATGCAGGAAATTACAGCTCAGTGTTAAGATTTAGAAGCTGTGCATTAGTAGCAGATCTGAAACACAAATTCTCTGTCCTCAAACATGAAGGTTTAAAGGTCTTTTCCCCCTCACTGCTGAAAGCCACATCCAGTGATACTGAAATGGAGGTCCATGCCCTCACTGCAATTCACATTTTTAATTAGTTTCTTCCAAAACAGTTTTACAATTACCAGTAATTTGTCCAGCAGTAATTTCCTTCCTTCTTAACAGAGTCACAAACTGCTCCTGGTCTGCAACAGCCAGGCAGTTTATTTTTTAATAAAACCATGCTTGAAGAGTCTTTCTTTAGGTCAACCCCCTTGTTACATGCAGAGAAATGGCACCAGAAATTATATGGAGGCAGATCATTAACATCTCCTTACAAACCTCAATTTCTCTAAAAATGAACATTTAGGAATTAGATATAAATGGAAGGAAACACAGTCATGGTGATTTCCAAGTGGCAGTACATGTGCACTTTTATTAACATTCCCATCTATTGCATTAGCACAGAACCTGTATCCAGTCTGCAACCGGCACTTGTATCAAGCTGCTCTATTCAGGTTGCTGCTATGACAACTATCCAGAGGCAAATGTCAGGTCAGCTCCCAGCATACGTGTCTAGGCCATAATTGCTTTGTCAGAAACCTAATAGCTACCTACTCCTACTCCTCTAACAGCTAAAAGCAATATCATTAAAATTATTAAATGTTACAATATTCTCAACACCCTATTCGTAGGCTACTAAAGCACTGAAACTTTAGACTTGCCTTCCTTTTACCCCTCAAACTAGAATAGGGGTGAAGTACATATTTAAAGTGCCTATTTGCAAATTTATGTTGATTTATGTTTCAGTGTAAACCTGGGATCATTAAACTTTCTCTTCCTTGGGGGTTAGATACTATCTTTCACTACATCATGATGATTACTGATATTTAATTTGCCTGGTTACAAATCACAGCGTGGAAAAAAATTATAGCTGTGATCTTGATGAGAGGTTTCTTAAAAAATGCATTCAGTGTTTATCATAAAGAACTGCTTCATAGCATCATAGTGCATGATAGTCTGTGCACAGTGCATAGACTTGCTCTTATCAACTTGAAAAGCTCAAATAATCAAAGGTTTTTTTCATTGAGTTTAGCTTTTATAGTTAAATGAACTAGTAGCTTTCACAAGACTCAGAAATATAACCTGCACACTAAATCTTACTTATTCTAATATTACATCACATCTTTCAACTTTATGATTAAAAGAAAAAGACATTTGATGTTTATATTGAGAGAACTTTTTGACATACCTAGCGAAGAGTGAAATACTGCAAGCAGAGATAGAGATGAAGTCAGCAATACTCTCACAACTGCAAAGTTGTCTTGCAGCCACCTCGAAATATGATCTTGTCTGAATAATTAGTTAGTCTGTATATATCTGGTTTGTTCAGTGAAAGGGAAATCGTGTTCTGTGCCCACATAGAGATACATGCATCTCCCTATAGCTTCATTGCATTACTGCCTGTTTGCCTTGTACATAGTGATAAAAAAGAGTTGAATTAAACCAAACTAAGCAAATTATGAATTTTAAAAGAAAAGTATTACTGGTATCTGTGCAGTAAAGGTATGAGGATAACACCTTTGGCAGGCTGCAGAGCTGTCTGCCTGTTGTTATTTTTGGCTAGTCTCTGGAATGAAAAGAAACTGTCCCCTTTAGATTCACATTAAAAAAACCACCAAACAGAAAATCTGGTTTTCATGGTGTATATTCTATAAAATATTGACTGATAAGCACTCTGTGAAGAGCCTATTAATTAAAAAAGCACCAGCTCTGCCTGAGAAATGCCTTTGTTAGGATGGCACACATGTAAGATAACTTTAATTTCCCTCTGAGCTTAAGCTCTCTTTGGGCTCAGCTGGTCACTTGCTATGTTAACCACAAAAGACTCGCAGATTTCATGTCTGATTACCTGGGGCATAAGGATGAAAGAAGTCCATGTAGTTGGCTCCTTTGCCTGCCCAGAAAAATTGTTAAAACAGCATAGACTGTGTTCAGGAGAGGAACCAGTCCACTGGCTTCACACTCATATGTGAGGCCACTACTCAGTGAAAATCAGTGAATTCTCAAAGGTCCAGATTCCCAACTAGTTCAAAACCAACATGGTGCCAATGAAGCTACACCGATTTTCTGGCTAACTATACATGACATGCCCATACAGTGGTTCATATACTCCCACAGATGCAGCATTCCACAATTCAGTTCTTTTCCTGCTTTCCTGTATTCATCCTCCTTCCTTGGTCTCATGTGCTCACATTTTATCTTCCGATTCTCCTCCCCATCCTCCCCAGGGTGGGTAGGAGTGTGTTGCTCATCTGCTGCTGGGGCTACACCACCACACCAACGAAGACACAATTTGGTTTGTAAAGTGGAGGGGACAGCAAAAGAAATCATCCTGTTCAGTATATGCAAAGAATGCACATAAAAAGAGCTGTACGTTACGTCTACTTTATTTGTTTCATGATTCCCTTGTTGATAGCAGTCACACTGCTTCACACTGAACATTGCTAGAGACGTAATAAGGATCTTGAAGGATTATCAAAGGAGAGCATCCTAAGATATTACTCAGAAGCACAGGAGATCTTAAGGATTCAGATAATGCCTCTTCTATCTCTTCCTGAAGCAAGTCATAGAAGGTCGATCCAATTACTGTTTCTACCTTTTTTATGAAGTGCGATGAAAAAAGCCCTCAAATTTAAAGACTGGAATTACCCTTTTTCAGTATCAAGACTCAGCATAGATTATTTAGAGAGTAACATAAAAACTCTGCATTGCCTCTGCACCTTCTGCCTGATCTGGACTGTGGAAATATCAACCAAATCCAGCGCAGTGTCATAAGCATTTCACTGTTTGGATAGTATCAGTAAACCTTTACAATTTCAATATGTAGAGCTACAAGAGTTTTGCAAGGGAATAAATTAATTTTTAATATCAGGCAGAATTAAAAGGTGGAAGTGACAGAAATCTTCAGTCAGGTAACAGGTATCAAAGATGTAAGTAACTCCCCGGCACTTAAGCTACAGGCCACCCAACAGGGCTTGATCTCAAGATAATGAACAAGCACTGAAGCTAAAGAGAGCACTTGAGTAACATCCAACACGGTCAGACAGCCAAAGCATTACAGACCAGTAAACACAGTTATACTTCTTACAGTCCCAGAAACTGAAAATGCTTTTGTTTTTACAGTTTCAAGAACTATGGGAAGGTACTTGTTTCCTGACAGACAAGATTACATTAGGTTCCCCATTATGAAATACATAATTGCCATTAAAAAAAAATATAGAAAATAAGAAGTTGATACCAGTGTGGCCAGTTTTCATTAACTTACTTTTCAAATTGAATTAAAAAATACACAGATTGTGTGAATGGAATTTGAGGCACATGGGTAGAATGATGGCTTTTTCCTGCCTCACACTTAATTTTAATAGACTTAACAACATCACTAGATCAGGGCTACATTAAGCACTGCAGCTATCAGAAATGCTTCTAGAAAATCATTTGGAAGATGTGGTATTTGAATGCCCCAAGACATACACACACACACAAAGTTACAGAGGCTTCTTCTGAAGAAAAAACAAATCCATGCACAGGATTGTAAGTCGAAATCCAACCCTCCATGTTTAATACTTCTGAAAGGAACAGCTCATAGTCATGAGCATGGCAAATACTCTGTTGAAAAGAGAAAATGAGCTCTTGGAAGTTTCCATAGGTTTGATTAAGCTGGTTCTTTTTGTTGAGCCATAATTGAGATAGTTTTTCATTAAACCACTGTTAAAATTAACACTGTAGGGATAACCATACTTAGTTTAGAAATAAATATTACTTCCCCAAAGTACAGACTTCCATGCTCATAACTTCCTGCTCAGGGACCATGTTATGCCAGGAAGAGGAGAAGTGGAGAAGAGGAAGAAACTTAAACAAACAAGAAAAGAAGATCAGGAAGCTGCTGAAGGACTGGGCATAACACTCATTGTGTTCTTAGTACATTCACATTTTATGGGGAATATTCTGAAAAAGGTGGTGATGGGGATGCAAATTACATCTCACTTTGCAGCAGATCACCCCTCTGGAGAATAAAAGGCAGACCTTCACTGTGCTGCATGCAATAATAAAGCAGCTTTAATGCAACACTCCCATTCAGCTCTGAGGGCAAGTGCTGAACGAGTGGTCTTACCAGATCCTCTTAACAATCTACTTTCTAGTACTATTGAATGCCTGTCCTCCACTAGAAGATCTCTTGACAAAATTTATAAAGTGGTAATTTTCATTATCCAAATCTTATTTCACCTTTCCTCCTCCCAAATTTCCACTGAAGGGTCCTCAAAGATGGAGTCCACCCATTGGTATAATGCCCAATTTCAGAGCTATGGAACAATGAAAACAACTCGCTGAACTGAACTTTTTCAACCTTACTCTGTTTAAGAAAAAAAATCCAATGAAAATATTTTATTTTGGATAAATGTAAGAAAAGTGAAGGAAATTTAAATTAAGTAAAAAAACCCAACAAAACAAACAACCTAGGAGGAGAAGGATAGAGCCCTTTTACCTATGAGGCACTCTCCTGGATGTGAGGATACAGGTCCACTTCCCATCTCAGTATAATAACCGAGCACAGTAGTGTGTGTTCAATACCCAACTGAGAAATACTCTGGAATGCTTTGCTCTCATTCTACTTTATTAATGTCACATACTTGGAATAAATAATTACATTTCAATAGAACTGGGTCTAGAACCAAGTTTTTCTGTGTCTCTAATGACTTAACTATTCTGCCCCGCTGGGTAAATTTGTCACTCCAAGATTTATGAAAGTACCTCACACATATTCTCATCATTTTTTCCAGCTAAAACAATTCAGAAAATCTATCCTGAATTCACAAATAGTTTTGCAAGCAGCAAAGCTACATCAACCCAGATAATTTACTGCTTGCTGAATGAAATGGCTCGTGCTATTTTCAAATCTCTGCACAGTGTTCCCAGAACTCACTGCCAAAAAGAGGGCAGAGCTGAAGGAAGCAGAACCCAACATCTGTTCTTCACAGGCAGCTTTGCTACTTTAACATCACGATTGTAATTAAGGTGATCAGTTTGGAGCCACTCTACTTACAGATTTTTAATTTTGCAATGAAAAGGAATACCTCTCCCTTCAAAAATAACTGTTATCAAATCCTTCTGTGATAGCAATACCCCAAACAAATGAAAAAAAGAATCCCATTAATACACTTTTTGATTTCTGTCTACCGTTTTAAAATTGCTTCCGTTTCAACACCTCTCTGGCTCCCCTGAGAGTATGATGAGATTCTCATTTAACTCACTTAAAATCCCTGCCTCACCCTGGCTGGACCAAGGAATTTTGCCCCTAGTTCTGTGCAATGAAAGCAGATGATGTTTCCACAAGTCTTTTCTAGATCTCCTTAGGGTAAGTATGTAGATTTTGCAGTTTGGTGTTTTGGTTTGGGTTTTTTTTAAGTGTTACTGAAAAATCAGAGAACAAATGAGAACATAAAATCTGCACAATCTGAATCAGCACTACTTCTAAACTGAGCCATAAATAATATTACAGTGCCCTGACATCCCATGTGATTTGTAAATCTTAAGGCAAATGTACCACAATAATGGAAATGCTAGCAAAAAAAATCACAGCAAAAATAAATAGCAATACCCACTCCTCGATCCTAAACTATCAGTGTTAAAGAGATAGTAGCAGGAATCCTTTATTCAGTTAGGGCACAACCTGAAAAAACTCCATGGACTACATATAAAAGGAAAATGTTCTTTAAAAAAAAATATTCTTTTCCACAAAAAAGTTCATCAGCAATGACTGAGGAATATTATGGAACAACTGAGAGATATTACTGAGATTTGACTTTGTGATAATCATGACGAGTAGTAAAGCACAATGGTCTTTGCAATAAGAATGTTACACATTCACTATATCTGTGGAGCAACTAAATAATCAAAGCCTGGAATGAGCTACCAGTTTGATTTTAAAAAATTGAAAGGAAACATGCAATTCACAACAAATTAAAAATAATTAAATCCTAACATCTACTATAATAGGTGGGTAATCACACAAGAAAAATAAAATAAATATTGACATGAGCTTTCAAAGCTCACTAGTAAGTTAATTGACAGCATTTTGCTATATATATCACAATAACTTTTCAGGTATTTTCAGAAACTGACACTACTTCACCTTACATTTACAAATGCATGCACATTTTGAAAGATAGCATGTGTACAGATAAACGCACCGACTCATGGATACATGCACCATTTCTGTTATTTATGTAATTACAAATACTGTTATGTTTTGTTCCTTTTAATTGCAGTATGCAGAATACACACTATGCCCTAGAAGTCTAAAATGGTTAAAAAGCAAATATATAGCTTTATCCAGCTGGACACTATAAATATACTAGACACCCTCATAACAGTTTATGTAAATATAGACAAAGACATGCTTGTGTATTCATTTAAAGAACTCCAGCTTTTGTATTTTAATTATTCATGCCAGCAAGAAACATATAAGGGATTGCACCACCCTTCTGCATGGCATCCTATGTAAATGAGTCCAGTGCATTGATAAATACGGCTGTGGTAGACCCCCAAACAACACAGTACCTGCTGTCTATCCAACCGCATCCTTTTTGCAGCATTTCTGCTTTCACTCTCACAGGCGGAAGCCAGGATACTCTCTGCAACTGCTGAAGTAAGGTGTGAGGGAATAGGTCGTGACTATGAGAGAAAAAAGAAACACAGAAATTATTTCTAGCATCATCCACGGTATCCTTTTTCAAAGCACACAATACCATCACCTAGGCAGGAAAAGTCCGCTCATTTGAAAGGCAGTTTATACCAACAAAACAGGGAAATGGAACTTGTAAAGATGAAAAATGAAACTAGTTAGATGTTAAGGCTGCAGCTGATCCATAGATCCACGAGAAGCCCTTTCCCCCCACAGCTCTATTGTCCAGTGTGTTTAGTCTGGCTCATTAAGCTGTACTTTGAACAGACAGTGGCATATTCTCTGCGTTCCAGCAGCACCCTGGCCGTCTGATTCTTGCTAAGAAAACTGAAAGGCTTTTTATCCTGTACAGCATGTGACAGAGATGAGTAGTGGTTTTTTATAGTCTTAAAAAAACAAAACAAAAAACCCCAAGTGATAGGGTTGAAACATCACTCAAAACATAACAGATTGTCAGAACATTTCGGAGCAGTCTCAATCTGTAGTATATGAATATTTGCATTCCTTGCTGTAACATGACTGATATGATTAAAATGACTTTAAAAAAATAATCTGTTTTTCTTTTGATAATGCCAGCCTTCCAACACTGTAGATCTTTCGTGGTTCAACTGGATATGGTTCATATTTCCAATTCAAAACCTAATTTCACAGCACTGACATGTTTTAGATTAAAGGCGCAATGAATCCCCCCAAAAAAAAGGGTATGCTAAAATATTTTTAGGTCCATTGTTGGTTATGAACTCCAATATGAGTATCACCACACCTTTTTTTCCTAATTACATGCAAAACAATCTTTCTGAATGATGAAGCTCACAATAAAACTAATCCTTATTAATATACAAAGGTAGAGGATATCTGAACTACCGAGAAAATAAAGAAAATGGGGATAATAACACAGATACTGATAAACATCTAAGTCCATTCCAGAGAGTGCAATTTATTGAACCAGGTTCTTCACTTCCATTAATTTTCAAAGCTTCATTGAACTCAACAGTACTACACAAATTTGTATCTACTGAGGAACTGGTCACACGTGTGTGGATTTGGGGATGGGCTTTGTTTGGTTCTGTTTGGAGCTTATCCCCTCCCACCTTTTTTTTTTTTTCTTTTGAAGAGTTTTATCTTCTTACTCCCAAAAGCATAAATATGAACCCACTATGAAATGTCACTACATACAGTTCTATAGACAACCTCAGAACAGATTTCATTATATATGCTCAACTGATTTGACGGTTTTCATAACATTCCAGAAACTGAGGAACCAACCATTGCTAATATTACATTTTTTACCTTTAAAAATTAAAGTTCATTTATTGACTTTGGATGTGCTCTGCAGAACACCAATTTTTAATCTGAGACTATACTTCCACTAATGCATGGGACCACAGTGTCTCTGGAATTAGAAGTTGAACTAGCTTTTAGCTTTAGAAATAGACAGGGATTTATGAGTCTCCCTCACTAGTGCAATAAGCTTATTTCTCCCCACTCATACAAGGACAAGCCCTCCGGCATCAGCATAACAGCTGTGTAAGAAAGACAAGCAGAGACTGCAGCACTACAATAAAATATACTTGGATTGATTTGACAGAAAAAACCTATTGAACTTCTTTCCATAAATCAGTCTAAGAGATGAGGGACACTGGTGTCCAACCCTAGTGCCATTGCAGACGTTGACATTTCAGTACAAGTAGACACCTTCCTCAGAGCTCCAGAGAAGGCAGTAACTCTTTGTGGAAGGTTTTCACTGCCAAAGTGTTCCATTTATTATTCTGCCTCTCTAGATGTTACTCTGAATTTGTTACTGCATCACTTAGCCACAATAGATACCTCCCTGTATTAGGTGGCTAAGTATCACTCTACATGTCACTGTTTTATCTATGTTCAAGTATAGTTGACTACATTGGCTGCATGGAAGTCTCAGCGTGGTCCTGTAGCAGTGGCCACAGAATGATGTGCTTGAAAAATGGTGAGTCAACACCTGGTTAATTCCTCCAGCTCAGGTCTTTAATTACAGCTACAACTGTACCTATACTTCAACGTATTTTCAGAAGGTGACACAGAAGCCAAAATATTAATGTTCTGACTGAAAAGTAAAATGAACCCAAGTTCCTCCAGCTTCTTGGTTTATGGGAGAGAATAGGTTTATTAAAGTGTTTTATTAAAAAAAAAAAAAAAGACCATAAAAAAACATTAAAAGCAGTAGTGAAAAAAGAGTGCACCATTGAAACCTAGAGCTGAAAGTTAATACCTACAAAAATTAGGACTATTACAGGTAATGGACTATCTTCCTCTTGAAATATGTGTTAACCCACAATTTTTCTCACTCATCACTGTAGCTGGCTGTTGATATGTTCATGTCAAGAACTATCTAGAGTGAACCTTGGGGAGAATGTAATGAATGCATGGTTGAATCACTGGGGAGTAAAATATGGCACCGAAGCACAGGAGAAAAATCATTTGATTAAGGTTTGGGCTCCATCAACTTAACTCAGGCAGAGCACTAGGCTGACATTGACTGCGAAGAGGAACACTGTCCTCTGTCACTAAAAGTAGAGCTGTTAAAAAAGGGATTTGCTGTTCCATGAAGTGCCCGATCTGTAAAATGTCAAAAAGATCAATTTTGAAAAGCCTTTCCTAAGAGCAAAAATTGCTTTGAAATAACCATGTTTTAAGAAATGTTTTTAAATAAGCTGAATTTATAGCCCCATCTTCTAAGCTCAGCTTAACTTCCTCATCTTCTATACTTCTGATTACTCATGATCTCTATCATGACTACCAGCAGTAAAACCACTTCTCTAAGATGCTCAAGCATCCCTGACCTTGAGGGGTTCTGAACACTTCTCAACTCCCTAGGCAAGGCCTTAGGAAATAGGGCCAAAGCAGCATCATTCAGTTCTGCACAAGGCAGCCTGCATGTCTCGGGCAATTCCCAGGTTCCCAGGCTCCCTTCTGCAGGCCTGAGAGCTGAGTGCTGGTTCCTGCATGTTTAGAACTACAACAGGAAATGTGGGAGTCAAGGAGTTCTTATTTCCAGGGGCTCCCAGGGTACCCACACAATCCCTGGATCCACAGCCTACCCACTGAACTATCAGGAAAACAGGTTTCATTTTACTGGAGCATGTCAAAACAGAAAACTTTTGACAATACAACATTTCTTAGGGGCGGGAGGGGTGGGGGGCATTATCAAAACTTCCCAACTAGCTTTTACTGGCAGAATGCACCTAGTGTTGTTTGAAACATAACATTAACAGACCCAGCCGGGTATTTCTTTCACTTCACAGTGATGCAAAGCAGGAAATAACTATACTGGAATTACCCATGTGTAAAACAACAAAAACAAGCAAGCCTCTTGGTTTACATGTCTTTTTGAACCAATTATGGGTAGAAAAGAGGCATGTGAAAGATTTATAGTGGCTTTCAGGTGAGAAGATAAATAAAACTTCTGGAGAAGCTGGTAAACAGCTTAACACAGACCTTTTGAGAAGAATAGATGTTCCTGTCCATGACACAGCAGAAGTATACAGAATTCCTTTGTATTTACTTGGAAACACAATACTGCTTGTGACTGCACTAAACCAGCAACCACGTTTTAAACACACATTGTTCTTTGCTTTTGTACATCTCTTCAGCTGACACACAACTAACGTTCAGGCTCTAACACAATGCAGACAAAGAGCATTTTGACAAAGGACGTAAGGGAAACTTGCTAAATTTCATGTACATGGGGATGCCTCTGTTTCTAACATCTTTTGAAGTGACTGACATTTAGAAGTGGTTGAAATTCCCACAGTAGCCCAAGGGAGATGTCCAACCACCTCCAGTCCTCTTATATTTGAAACTGCATTTCAAGGTAATTTAAACCGGACTCTCGAGACCACTGCAGAGCCTGTAGATGACGATGACAACAAAGCAACAAGCACACTTAACCACCATATGGGACAGGAACTCTTGCATGGTTTTAGGAGAAATATTTTTTGTGTAAATTGATGCAGAGGCGTTTTATACATTCATCCCTTTAGCTCTTACATTCATCCCTTTAGCTCTTTCTGAAGAGCCGACTAACTATTGACATATGTGGTGTTGCAGTTTTCTTAATGGAAAATCAAATTAGCCAATAATTCTGTGTAGTCAAATAGCATTATAAAAAACATTAAAGCCAGTGAAGATCCTTCCATAGCTTTGGTGATCTTTTAGATCTGTCTCTTAGCAATCAAAGCATCTTGCAACAAGCCCTTCTGGAGTTATGGAGCAGTCCTGCAAGCTTGCTGATTTTTTAGTAGCTGAAACCAGAAATCCTTGGCCCAGAACTTAGCTCTACTGATATAATCTCTTACTCTTTAACATAAAAGAAACTAGCACTTTCAATATACTGTGAAATACCCATCTGCAGTACACCAGCTGTATATAACATCATCTGGTCTTCTGTTTCACATGAGGTACCCTTTGCAGTATCTTCACGGGAAACATAAAACACTCTTTTTGGAATATTCACATAATTCCTGCATTTGTATAGGAAATCTTAAAAAATGCTATGTTCTAATTTCAAATGTATATTTTTGGTATACCAATTATTGATATAATAGATAGATTATATTTCAGTCTAAACCACTAGAAGTATATTCACTGAAGAGAAGATTGCAATCCGTTATACATGTTATCCTCCAGTGGTTAGAGATCTGTTGTCTCTAAAGTTACTACCTTCAATTTTCTTTATAAGATCCAGTATTTACTTATAAATAAAAGCCAAAGTTGTCATACAGAAGCTTGGTCTAGATGGTCTTATGCACGTTACACCAGTCTGGCTCAGTTCTGAAAAACTACAGCTACCGGTTACATCAGATAGTGGGCACACATGCACACTGGCTAAAACACTAAACTTTATAACCTGACATTTGTGCATAGATACTGCCTTCTAGATTTGGCCAATTAACACTGAAATGGAGTTCTCTTGGTATAAGACAGTTGCAAGCACGTAAACATACTGGTTACTTCAATGTGTTCACACAGACCTTAATATAAATGCATGAACTCTTAATATAACTGTGCGAATAAGAAGATGGTTTTACTATGAATCAAACTTGGGGGAAAAAAAAAAGTGCCAAATTTTCCAAAATGATTTGGCATCTGAAGGTGAAGATGAATGCCTAAGATGCCTCACTGACAGTAACTGAGTTTTTCCAGAGGTACCACTAAGCACTGCTTTGCATGTTGGTCTCCTAACGTGATACTCCCTAGTCCTCTCCTACATGTCAGCTTTTTTTCCGCAGATACTGTAAGACCAGTTCATTTCCAAAATGAAATACTGCAAATATGCCACAACACTTTCACAATAACCTATCAAGATCTGACACAATGTGTTAAATCCCCCAACACATTTCTAACAGTGTGCAATACCTAAATAGCAGTTTTTCATAGAAAACATCCAAAATACTTTGCCAGACAGGGTATGAATTAACTTTAAATGAGACTTTTTACTCAGTATAATGCAGTGAAATGTATGATACAGAACTGTCCTACACTGCACAAAGGATTGAGAAACCTTTCCAGAGAGTATTTTTACATTTACAGACTGAAGTACAGTACTGCACTCTATTGGATGTACTTTTACAATTGTTAGTACAGAATAGTCAACTACGAACACCCACACTGGTGTTTTAATGCTTGTAGCACCACATTTCAGTCTGGGTTTTGATATATTTTGCTCAGTCTTTCACCCTGGTGATCAATACTCAATTGTAACACCTACTAAGGAATTCAAAGAAATAGCTACAAATATTTGTAGAAGATGCTTTTTAAATGTTCAGTGATGTTCACATTGAAACACTGCGTATTGCACTTTGATTGAGACAGCATCAAAATATATCAATATATATATTAACATATCCATATTCCTGTCTAACTGTTAAGCAGCTGACACATTCCAATCAACCACTGTGCAGCTGCTGCTGCTGTGCCTACACATGGGACCAACTCCTGCTCCACTTATTTGACAGAGAGTGGAGATTTTAAATGACTTACATGAACAACAGAAAGAATATCTACCTGACTACCACCTAAACCTCAAGTATTTTGTCTGAAGTATTCATCTAGGCTTCTTTTCTATTTCACTGGAAAGACAGGTATCTCCAGAATTTGACTCATGAGACAGCCGGGGATGAACCTCTCTGGATTGGTTCATCTAAGCACTTCACTGATTGCTAAGGGAGCCCAGGTCTCCTAATTTCTCTAGAAAATTTAGGTAAGATTACATCTATCCCCATTGATCTGGTATGTCAGTGTCAGAGAACCCCAGGAATCATCATGCTCTGATCTAATTCCTTCTGACGTGGGTAGGGATTGCTCTGATAGCAACATTTACTACCACAACTCCAGAGGACTGGGAAAAACTGCATCTGATTTATCTCCTGTTAACCCTAAACCAGTACACTGAACTCCCAGTTCCCTTAAGCTCCTGGCAAAAACAAACTATCCAACTGACACTGTAGTAGAGGTCTCAAAAGTCAGAATCCCAGCATAAGAAAAGCTGCTGTATTTATCACTTTTTTTCTGAATTCAAGCTTACAAGTGAACATTCTTTTACCCCAGATTTTTTCATATTCCATAAAAAAGAAGGGGCTTATTCCCTATATGAGAGCTTATTGCCATTTTGGACAGGATTGTTTTTCTTTTAAATTCAATTTTAAATTCAATTTAAAAAAGTGAAACAAATGTCAACATTGCATTCTTACCTTCTCTCTCACGAATACAGAAGATTAATTACTATCAGGTTGCTGGGCATTTTTCATTTTTTAGTTTTCTTTCTTTTTCCAAATATCATGCCTTTTTCAAAGGTAACTGCCACAAAACTGCCTATACTTGCAAAAGTTACTGAAAAGCAAAAGGTATCTCAGATTTAAAAGGCAGTTCTTAAAATTCACTTTACTGTTCTGCAGGGGGAAAAATATTTAAGAGCCTTGGGGAAACTGATTCTAGGTTGGTTTTTTTTTTTAAGGCTACGTGAGACCCAATGGAAAAAAGTCAGTTTGACAGACAGCAGCTTTGCCATTTTTCAGCCAGGTTTCCCATCAGACTTACACAACCTAGCCACTGTCAAACATGGGTGAGATGCTTAGGAAAAAAGAGACCATTTTGGTCAGTTTGGGGTAAAGTAGAAAGCAACAACTCTATTATTACTAGCAGATTTTCATGAAACTGTTCTTGTGATAATTTTCTTAAGTGTTTCCCAGCTTGTTAATCAGGATTAGGTATGTATCCTTGCATCCACAGAACCTCATCTATGACCTTTCCAACCATCAAAGGCCCAGAGGACTGAAAAGCCATGTGACCGTGAGGGCAGCTAGGCTGTTCAGCACAAAGTTCAGTAGATAATGAAATCTTCTCTCTAAGGCTAAAACTTAAAAGCAGAGGTTAGATATCTATCCTGAGAAATCTTAACAAGGTGGATTCCAGAGAACATACCCCCTTCTGAAAACCAGCCCCCACTGAAGTTGCCCGATCGCAATACAGAAACACTCCAAGCCACTCGACACACTGAAAACACCTCGACCAACATGTGCACAGTTGCAAACCATTAAAACACCTCTTACAGCCAGTTGGCACAACCAAATGACAGAAGCAGCGAAAGATAGTGAGCTTGTTTGTTTGTTCATGAGGCTGGTGACAGGACAGAAGGAGCTGGGATGAACAACACTGGGATCTGACCAAGGAACTGTCTTCAGGGATAGTGTGACTCTTCCTCTCTGACACACCCAAACTTGTCTTCAGCCAATGAGAAGCACTTAGGACTAGCTTGTTTTCTCTGATACATAAGAACACTTTGCTCTTTGATGCTATTGCTTAGTAGTGCCTAGGAAGGAGGGTTTCCTTTTGTTTAAACAAAAGGAAGAATGCCTTTGTGAATGAGAGTTTAAGACCTTGCTCTTGCCTTGGCATGCACATAGAAAAACATGGTGTAACTGTGAAAAGATACTGTAAGGTGCAATTTCAAACTGAATGCGGTGAGACTGATGATAGGAGATGACAGAAGATGGGAGGATGCAGATAGAAGTAAGAAAATGTAACTATGAAGTCAGTTCAACCCCACTTGATAATTTCTAACATCAAAAATCTTTATGGACTATAACTAAATAAATATATACTACATGTCCTCATCAGCTGCCCACTATCTTTTTATTCATTGGCAGTTTTCAGTAGATAAAGAGTTGGGACAAGTCTAAAGCGTGGATTTTAAAAATATTAGTAAAACATTCGATCATTTCAAGGAGAAACTTCCTCTGGTATAGCAAATATAGGTCACAAAAGACTTAATGTGTATAATGGATTCTCATTAATATCTGTACTTGAGAGACAGGCAGTAATCTATTTTATTTCTTTTGCTTATGAGCTAGTGGAGAGAAAAATAAGTTCTTTAAGACCATCAAGAACTTTAGGAAGTTCACAAAATGCTACAGCATAGCACAGGCG
Source organism: Zapornia atra (assembly GCA_013400835.1). NCBI lineage: Eukaryota > Metazoa > Chordata > Aves > Gruiformes > Rallidae > Zapornia > Zapornia atra. The sequence goes on from VZTU01023868.1 coordinate 74,468, forward strand.
GAAGCACAGCCCAACCCAAAAGTCAATGATTTCAGGACTTGACAAAGTTTCATCCCAGTGAAAGATCCTGAGCAAGATCACAGAACTTAGTAAGAGGACATTCTCAGCAGTCCCTAAGCAAGAGATGATGGGAAGAGAAAAACTATCTTAAAATTAATGAGAAAATCTTTGAGGGTGCCTTGTTGAGGGACATGCCTGTGTCAGAACGAAAATGAAAGTGGCACAATTACAAACTGAACATTCAAACAAGGGAAGTATTTCCAATGTAGAAAGAGAACTCCTCAAAGGAATATTTGTAACAAGAAGCTATGCAAGCTGCCTTGGAGTCCATGGACAACTATCTGTCATAAGTAGAAGCAGAATAACTATAAGCAATCTCTTAAAAATATTACTACTAAGAAACACGTTAATTAACAGTATGAACACTCATGAGACTGAGCCTTTCCCATTGCCTCAGAGCTAGAACTGGCCTGTTATGCAGCAATAACTGTCGTTTGGGTTACAGATGGCAAATAACTGACAGAAGCAGGCTTCAGGCATGCTTTTTCATCTTTAGCATGCTGTCTTACACTAATTTAACTTAGTGTTTACATTTTCTCTTCACTTTACAATGTGACGCTGTAGATAGCTGCACTGTTCCGCACACAGTCTGAACTGTCATATGCAATATATAAGATTATTCTCTTTTCTCTTACAACTAGATGCTCAAAACATAGTATTCTGAACCTGAACAAAATGAGAAACTTGTGTTTAATATGTCTATAGCAAAAGGCATCTCCTGTGGAGATTATTATCTGACATCCTATTTAATATAACAACGGTAGCACTATTGCTCCTGAGGAGATCATTATCCTGTTTTGCTGTATTTGAGGGTAGCACCTGATTCAAATCAACACTGACATGTCCTTTCATGATTGTTTTGAACAAATGTTATTATCCAGACAAAGTGATTTTTTTCCACTGTCAAAATGGTAAGTACATTTAAAATAATCATACAGTCAAGTGACTCTGTCTACGGTCGCATTTTTTAATACTGTTTATAACCAGAAGATGCTGATACAGTAATTTAGAAATCAGAAAATAATTAAAACCAGCAAATGGATGCATATTATGTTTCAGAATTATTCAAAACATCAACCACCACTTATTATCTCAGGAAGTTAATGGGAGCTTCTCAAAGATTCTGGATAGTCTTTGGCTCTTTTTTCTACCTGCAAATGGGGACTGATCTCCCTTCAGACCCAAGAGGGGTGAAAGCTTTGGCATGAGCCTCAGTGCCCTGTCACTTCCATTCACGTGCAGCAAGTCAATATTTTAGAGTGTAATTTGTTTCTTTAAAAAGAAATAAAGCCCATCATAAGCTGACGTGGAACACTGTAACAATAGGGAATATTTCTAGACTATAAAGACTGCCTGTTTGGACCACGTCCTGGTAATCTCTGCTCCTTGTCCCCTCCCATGAATAAATTTGATCCTGCAACCTTTATTTATAGGAAAGTAACATTTGTGAATGTGCACTGAAGCCAAGCCAACCTAGCTCTTATGGGTCAGGCTGTAAGCCCCTTATTCATATCGCAACCCAGTTGTGCAAGTCTTTCAGATGACAAAAAATGAGCCAGTTTACATAACTGCTCATCAGTGTGCATAATGACAGTAATGAGGCCATAAATTGGAACGCTGGGGAGACTTGCTAGCATTGGCTAATTTTTCAAGTAATTTCAACTGAAAGTACAGCAAAATAAAAATATTTGGCACCATGAAAGCTGAATTTGATGCTGCTGGATTATTTTCAGCCAGAGTGAGTAGATGCAATTTGATGTTACTTAGTGTATTGTAGAAAATATTTACTTTCTGATTTTCCTTCTTTTATTTTGGAAGGCAATACAATCTGACATGTACACCACCAGTCAATCTTTGGCACTTTTATCTGTACAGATGTCCTTTATTCTACCTGTCTCTCTTCATCTATGTTTCCATTGTTCAGAAACAGTGTGATCTCAATATTTCAAATTAATAAAAACAATTAGAATCACAAACACATTCAAAAAATTAGGTTATGTCTTTCTTTTTGTGTTACCCAATAGTGGTCTTATCCTACAAATAAACCTGATATTTTGTTCTTAAAACTGTCAGCTAACACTTTAAACAACAGATGGGAATCGTAAGTATTCTGCAGAGACTGCAGGAAAGAGAAAGACAGAGAGAAAAGAGAGAAACAGTAAAATTCAATTATCTTCAGTAATTTTTAATGTAATCAATGGGTTTGCAGATGATTCATTAAAAAAAAATAATGATATGTTTAATCACTAAATGGTACCTATTTGTAATGATGAAGTGATTTTATTGTCATCTAAAGGCCAGAGAGATAGCTAAGACACATCAAAAATAAGGTGTGTAGCTACCTAGTTTCTTCTGACTTTCCTGGGTTTTGGAAATACTAGGTTTTTAGAGATAATGAAGCTGCCAATTGGTGAGAAGACTTTACCCATTCTTGTACCACTGAGTAATATTAAAATATTAATGTCTGAAAACACTGACAGTTGTATACCGTCATAGTTTTCATGGTCTTTTGTTCAATTAGAATTACTAAACCATCAGGATGCTCAGCCTGTAAGCTTGATGTCTGTGTTTTAAAACCATTTAATGTGTTTTGCACACCTATACGTCAACTGAAAGATTTCAAAGGAGTAACTTTTACTGGTAAGTAATAGGCTAAAATGTCTAGAAATAAAAAAACCCCAAGCCATTGCCAGTGTGATGTTACTACACTGGGCTTAGGTATAGCATTTCTCGAGCAGGAGCTAATTTCTACAGCTCTCACAGAAATCCAGTTAGCAGAGGCACTTTAAAGAAAAATACACCTTACTGCAAGACTTTTCCAGGCAAAAATATTGTAACTGTAACTAAAAGTAGGAAATAAGTCACTATGTATGCCATCATTTGTTTTCCCTCCTTATGCCTTGCTTCCTTCTTCTTTTCCTATACATCCATGCTAGTTCATCTCATGAACTCCAGTGTTTCAAATCATTTGTAAACCAGTGAACAAAGGGAATAAATTCAGGAAGAATGAAAGAGGGAAAAAGAAACCTCTGACCTGGTATTACCCAAAAAAAAAAAAAAAAAAACAAACAAACAAAAAAAAAGACACTAAGATGAAAACAAAATAGTGCCATGGATTTACATATGGGGTTTTGATGGAAACTAGGGCTGGGTTTTAAATCAAAACTCACCATCTCAAAACCACTTCTTTTCATCCGCCTGCAGGACTTGAGGTAAGTACGTATGCGCTTTCTGGCACGCTCTTGATACTCAGGGAATTGTCGCCTGCATGAGTCAATGATAGCCTGGATCTTTTCTTTGGGCTGCTTAGAGATTGGGACCATTCGGTCCAAGTTTTCATCTACAAACAGCCTGACAAACATCTGTTGGCAAGAGGGAGACAGAGGAGATGGGTTTGGAGGGTGGCTCTCTTCTCTTCCTAGCTTCCTGTCTTGATTACTGATAGGAAGACATTTTTTTTCTATCCACTGAAGAGCTTTGTAATGGGAAGCCAGAAATATTAAGCAAACAGTTCTTTAAAGGGTTATTTGGGGGGGAAGGGGGCTGATTAAAAAAAAAAAAAAAAAAAGAAGACAAGAAAAAGAATAGTCTATAGGATACAGAACTTGTGAGATAAACCAGAACAGACTGTGAAAATAGGCACTACTTAAGTTTCATTATTAACAATAAGCTGTGATTGCTAATCATTTTATTGAACTGAATCTCACTTTTTCTTTGTTTGAACAATTGCTTGTGTTTTCATGCATAATTACATACATTGGGAAAGCAGCTGACCACTAAAATGGTCTTCTGATAAAGTAGCTACAGCCCCTTTCCATTCAATGGGTGAACATGCACATACACACACCCACATCACACACATACAAAAGAAAGCTTTGTTTTCCTCACTGGTAAAGATGGCACTCTGCCTTAAAATTCTAAATAAAACACAGTAAATCTGTCATCTGTTGGCAAGAGTTTAATGTGCATTAAAAGAATAATTGAAATAAATCCTGCAAATTAAATTAACGTGCCTTTAATATTGACAAACTTACCCATAAATAACAATGTAAAAGGAATAGTAGAAGTAAACAAGACAACCAGTTCAAAAGGACTTACATTAAAAGCTTTCAGCCGCTCAGCTTCTACTCCATCTGACTCATTAACCTTCTCAGGATCTTCCTGCTCATCATGGTCATCCTCATCCTCATCTCCTCGATTCAGAGACAGATCTTCAGCACCTCTGCCTACACTCTCATTCTTTCCAGAGTCATAGCTTGAATAGCTATGTGCAGGAGACTGAAAATAGATAAGAAGAATATGTTTGTAAAAATTCATCATGGAAATAAGGTCTATTAATCAAAAATACTTTATAAATATTTAAAGAATTCCATTATTTCTTTTTATTTGTTGTTCAGCATAAACTGCTCATAATCCTTGTTACAACAGTTAACAATAATATTCATTTCAGTAAATCAGTTAACAAACGAATTACCCATGATAATTACAGTTTACATAAGGTCTCTGCTATAAGCCTTTTTTAACAACAAACAGAAGTTTCTTACAAATAACAACTTCTTTGTATTAGCCAAGATGTAAATAAGGGGCAGTTGATTAGCACCAAACTCTAAAAGATTAAACATTACACATATTAGGGCAAAGAGGATTTAAGTTGGAAATATTGATACCAATCCAATCAATATAAAATATTATCAAGAGCTTCAGGAAGTTATTCAAAACATGGAAATGATTGCATCATTGTTTCACTTGCAAAACCCCAGAATGACATGTGTAGGCTTGCAAACATTCTGAATGCTCTTTAGAGAATCACATAGTAAAACCATTTTATATTTGCATATCAGTATTCAGAAATTTCCCCTAGGAAGAACATTCACCTTGCTGGATAAATCAGATGACCATCTCATTAAAGTGTATTGACTTCTAGGACCAAAAAGTTTTCCATTACCAAATGTCAATACTGTGCATTTTTCCTTGGAATATCAAGACTTTGGTTACCTTTTTTCTCTGCACACACTTCAAACTGCAGACCACAAGAAGACATCAGGAATAAAAAGCCTTTTACAAGTTAACGCTTTAAGATCAAAGCTTTCTCCCAGTCACACAAAAGTCTCAGGGACTATCTTCTCCAAATTCACATTTAGATAATTCAGAAGACAATTTTACTTCTATAATAATTTAGTCCTGTCAATATTGTCCTCTCTTGCTTCAAAGAACACAGTAATCGATTAACTTCAGAAAGTCCTGCATCAGGTGCTACCTCCAACAAGTAGCAAGCACAGCATCACCTTTTCTCTTCCTACCACCTATGACTGCACAGAAATTAGCCAGGGTGCAGAATGGCAGGTGTGAGATGACATGGGAAGATGACTTGGGAGACCAGCAAAAAAACCTGTTCCTTTTCTTGTCACACTGATATTTTGTGCTGGGAAGATGATAAATATGTACATTGCTGCCCATTCAGATAACCCCTGCAGGAGGTGTTTAATCCATTGAATTATGAAGCTCCAGAAGAATATGGCTCCATCCTGGTAGGAGGTGATGGATGCAATTTATCGGAGTGTCTAGCACATATAAACAGCAGTATTTAGCCTGGACAATGGCTACCAGAAGGCAGCCTGACAGCCTATTAAGAAGGAATAGGAAGAGTGATTTTCTTTGAATCTGAAGAAATACATAGAAGAAAAATTTTAAAGAACAAAGTTACAATTAATTAATTGTTAACAATTATTGTAATTGTGTCCAAGTTTTATGCAGTAGAAGACCTGACCTAGACTGCAAGACTTGATCTTTTATATTGCTTTGTTTCACCTCATACTACAGCTATACAGCACGCAGAGGGCTTCTAGATAATCAAAAAGCCATTCCATGCGCTAAGTGCCACATAAAGCTGTAGTTAGTAGAAGCCTCTGCCCTGAAGAACCCTACTGTCTGAAACCCTTGTTCTGCAAACATTTGATTTCACATGAGTCATTTCATCAGACTAAATCCAATTAGACTACTCATGTGCATAAAGTTAAACAGATGCAAAACTGATTTCAGTATGTACATATGTTTGGGCTGGATGCCAAAATCATAAATTATGCACCAGGGATGAGATTTGCTTTTGTGAAGGATAGAAAATCAGGCCAAAATGGATTAGCTATGTCTCCCAAAAATGCAATAGTATTTTTTTTAAAGAAAACATTGCACAGAGAGCCTTGTCCAATGTCTTCTCCAAAATATGTATTTCAAGAACAACTTTAGCATCTTAAATGAACCATGGAGAACAGCATATTCTGAGAAAGTTGCATGGCAGGAATTCATATCTATTCATCATGGATTTGAAGACTGTACGGTAGCAAGAGAAAAAGGTGGGGCTTTCCCTAGCTGTTGCATCCGCAAACTGAGGGAAGAGGTTACAAAAGCTCAGTTAAGAATAAAGTTTCTACCTTTTTGTATTTCTACACAGATTAATAGTGAGTCAGAGAATAAACATGCTGTTTCTCTCACTTGTGTTGACTCTGCAGTTGTGAAAAGCCGATAAGCATTTTCTTTTGGTACTCTACTAAAGCAGTTGCAGTGCTAAAAAACAGGGAGTAGGACAGCAGAGGACAACTTTTCCTTAGTACACACACCACAGCCTTCGGTCTTGCACCGTCCTTTCAAAAGACTGCTCCCACCTTTGCCAGAATCTGCTCATTCAGATTCCTGTACACACCTTGTCATGCACATTTGTATGGTGCTGCAGTGAACTAGACTGGAGAAGTGATCCTGGTTGAAATGGCTTCTTGTATTTTGTGTTCTTTTGCCGGGCTGTTTAAGACCGGGATCAGGTCTCGGCTCCAGCTCACCACCTGAAAGCAGGAACGTCGGGGCTGACAGGGGAAAGTGAGCGTGGAAAGGACAGAGGCAGCATACACACCTCTGCTGACAGCTGTGCGAGATGAAAGCATTCATGGGGTGGAAGCATTAGTAGAGACAAGACATTCCACAGTGAAACCTTTGTGTGTAACAAATGTGGGTTGAAAAACAAAGTGACAACAATGCAAAATGAGAAAGTATTCAAGGAGAACAAAGGAGGCCAAGGCTAAGGCCAAGAGTATTGCCGCCCCAAAACATTTAGATGATTAAAAAGTTGTCCTCAAAATACTGAGGTGTTGATAGATATACTCTGGCCACTTTGTCCTTGCCCTTTTCTGAAGGTTCTGAGTTCATTATTTTGATCTCTTCTTTACAATAAGTATTAGACACTTCTGGTTTATAAAACTGAAAGTCAACGTTTTTGCCTAGCAACATGCTTTCAGGAGCTTGTAACATGAAATATCAACATCTTCCCAATGCATTACAAGTCAGCAACAAAAGTCACCTGATGTAAGGTGCCAAATTATACAATAAAAGACCTATGAGGACATCTCAGTGTCATCTAGTTCATCCTGCTGTCACAAAACAAGGTCAGAAGGTCATTCCTGACCACTGTTTGTCTGGCTGTTAAGACTTCCAGTGACAGAGATGCTATGCATCCCCCTGACAATCTGCATCAGTGTTTCATTGTCTCCTGGAATTATTAAAACATTCTTAACACCCACCTTTGACTTTCAGAAACAGTACTATGCCTATTTATTTTTCACCTATCTACCACATACTGCAATGGAGGGCAGCTGTACCTAGAGAAGAGCATTCACCTCCCTCTCTAGAACAATCATTCAGGCATTTGAAGACTGTTACCATGTCCCATCCCCATAATCTTCTCTCCCCCCAAAATTAATTCATGCTATGGAGCTCAAGTTTTCCAGATTCATAATCATTCTGACTTGTCTGTTCTTTATTTGGTCTGAAACTTTCTCAAAAATCAACTCCCAAAACTCCAGTGTGTTCCATTTGAGGCCTTTCTATGGAAAATGGATCCACTTATTCCTTGACTGATTTCTACTATGCTTTCAGCAGAAAAAGCTTACAACCTTATCTGTAAGATAAAAGAATACCCCATATATGTAAAAGACAGCAATGCAGAAACCCCAAACTTGCCAGCAGAAGTCATGCTGTTATTCTGTGAGAAATAAAGCAGAAGCAATCCAGAACATTAATAAAGTCTGCCATAGTGCCCCAATGCCTGGTAGGCTCAGACACTGGTGCATGGCCATCAGACACAGTTTGGAGGATGATGCCACATGAACTCATTGCAAGAGGTTTCTCCTAGCATCTGACAGCTAGAGATGCTTGGCTACCTTGGTGAGCATACAATAAAGGCTCTTGATTGCTGAACCAAAGTTATTCAGTGCCATTAAGTTAATTACTGAGACTGGTTATTTGCAATGACCAAAAATGGGAAAAAACATGGTTTTGTGATTTTCTGAAAATACCAAAAGGGAACAAAAGATCCCACTCTTTCAGGGAAAAAAAGCCTCTGAAAGATGCCTAGCAGTTTTCATTGTTTGTTTTTTTTTAATGTGTGTGTATGGTTTGGTGGGTTTTTTTAAATTAAGCTTCATTTTTCACATTTACATATCATTTTACATTTACATTTAGTTGGACAATTTTACATGTAGTTGGATAGCTCTTTCAGTCATTACATTAAACACTCATAAACCACAGCACTCCTTTGACAGATTTGGAGATTTGGGGAGTTAGCAACACAGTAACACAGGTTTCTATACTGCATAGAAAGGAAAGGAGTTGTGAACTAGTATTTACTGGTAGGCAGAGATGAAAACACTCTAGTGTCTATACATGATTCTCTTCTAGAAATCTTCCTCCACATCTGTAAGCATTACTAAACTTTAAAAAAAAAAAGGAAATCAAACCATAATCTAGAGCTGTCAGAGTTCTACTCGTCCCCTCAGTTGTACATCCAACCCTTTCTTCCTTCTCTTTCTGTACCTCAGTCTTTCCCCCTGAACCACTGAACACACAGAAGTCTACAATTTCAGCAAGTACTTTCATAAATTAGTTGTGCTTTTCTGCATATTTTCCCATGTGATATTGTGTATACATATTTTTATAGGAACCATTCCTATGATACAGAAAGGGATTAGAACATTCTGATGACAAGTAGTTTAATTACTTTGAAGACATTTTTCCCAGAATAGGCAATTATATTTGAACTTTTAATTTTTTATTTCACATTTTCATGTGAAATGCTAACACATTGTCCCACGCTAAGCTGGGAGGGTGTGTCAGTCTGCTGGAGGGTAGGGAGGCTCTTCAAAGAGGTCTGGACAGTCTGGATCAATGGGCTGAAACCAACAGGATGAGGTTCAACAAGACCAAGTGCAGAGTCCTACATTTGGGACATAACAACCCCATGCAGTGCTACAGGCTTGGGGAAGAGGGGCTAGAAAGCTGCCAGTTAGAGACAGACCTGGGGGTGTTGGTTGACTGCCAAATGACTTTGAGCCAGCAGTGTGCCCAGGTGGCCAAGAAGGCTAATGGCACTTTGGCCTGTATCAGAAACAGCGTGGCCAAAAGGTCCAGGGAAGTGATTGTGTCCCTGTACTCGGCATTGGTGAGGGCACACCTCAAATATTATGTTCAGTTTTGGGCCCCTCACTACAAGAAGGACATTGATGTCCTGGAGTGTGTCTCCCGAGAAGGACAACCGGGCTGGTGAAGGGGCTGGAGAGCAAACCCTGTGAGGAGTGCCTGAGGGAGCTGGGGATGTTCAGCCTGGAGGAGGCTGAGGGGAGACCTTATCACTGCCTACAACTGCCTGAAGGGAGGATGTAGAGAGATGGGTGTTGGTCCCTTCACCCAAGTGACAGTTGATAGGCCAAGGGGGAATGGACTCCAGCTGCGCCAGGGCAGGTTCAGATTAGACATCAGGAAAAAATTCTTCACCAAAAGAGTTATTGGGCATTGGAACAGGCTGCCCAGGGGGGGGGTTGAGTCACTGACCCTGGACGTGTTTAAAAGACAGGTAGATGAGGTAGATAGCGATATGGTTCAGTAGAGGACAGGAACGGTTGGACTTGATGATCTCAAAGGTCTTTCCCAACCTTGTGATTCTGTGATTGATTTTTAACTGATAACACATGACAGGGTTTTTGAAAAAAAGTGTAACACACTGGTTTTCAGTGAGTTGACAGTAAGAAGCATGTATTTTATTTGATATGTAAACAAAATTTAAAGGTGAAGCCTGTAAGGGTAAAGGAAAATGTATGTCCTATACCTTCCCCTTAAAATTATATTTGTAATGAATATTGGATTCTTGGAGTATCACTTTCCCATGCAAACTGTGAGTTTTCCATATTGCAAGAAACTTGCCTACAGAAGGTAGTGGAAGGTTTTTTTACATTTAATCTATTACATATGTAATACAAAAAACACATTAGAAAACATAAAATACATTTGGCAAGTATGTGCCTTTTTGGTACTGAAAGAGATAAAACCATGAATTCAAACGTTCCTGTCTTTTTCTCCTCAATTCAGACAGTAAAGTGGGAGGCATAACTGGAAAACTAAGGTTCAGCTATTATCCTAAGCAATCCCCTTTCAGTTTTTATAGAGAAGCCCAGCTCTCTATTATTTTTCATTAATAAGCCATTTTTTTCCACAACTCCTCTTAAAATCCTATGCCTTTCTCTCTTCCAGATTTTACTCTTCTTATCCTTTTTACACAGCTCCTTTAAACCTTTATACTGTCATCTCTGTGGAACTTTACTGCCCATCATTTTTTTTCTCATTACAGCAAAGACTGTGAAGTCTCCGATACATTTCCAGCATCTCACCATTTATTTCAAGATCCAATTAACCTCATTTTTATAAACTTGTCACACATTTGCTCATCTTCCCCATATCTTTGCATCTGACTATGACCAGTTTGTTCCCCTTATTACACCACAATTGGCCTTTCCAGCTCCCTCATAAAATTTCACCCTTTGTAATGGAAAGGCATCTCTGTGAATAATTCTGCTATTTGGAGCATGAGGATAACAGCAATTTTACTGGAAGAACAGAGAGCTGAAATCTAGGGTTTCATAGGTTTGCTCTATAAAAGTGTTACCTAACATGTAAAGTGTCATGGAGTAGATTGCCTAAGACATTTTTACACAAAACTTGTATCACAGTGAAATATTCAATGATCTTTTCTGTTTGCTCTGTGTTAACAAGATGAGCTCCAGAAAGGCAACCGTTCAGTTATTTACAATAGGAACTAAGAAACAACAAGACTTTTGTCTTGAGTTATTGTTGACAGATTCATTGTTTTCATAGTATACACTGAGAAAATAGTGACTGTTCCTAATACCTACTTACTCTTTCACAGTAATTAGCCAGTTTACATCATATTATCTGTTTGCTTATCATATTCCTTTTACCAGAAGCACATTTGTTAGCCTTAAGTAAACTGTAAATTACCTAGGCACTTTCATTCCAGCAGGATGCATCTGGATAGATAGTAGTTTGGATAATTGAAAGATAAGACATAATTGAAAGAATCCCTGAAACACAGATCTTCCTGTGGTATATTTTCTCCTTTTAGCTAAAAGAGTCTACCCTAGGTCTATCCCCAGTGGTATTCACTGACATTATTGAAATACATCGCTCTGCCCTGATAGAAATAACCTCAGAAATTAAGTAGAGGGCAAAAACACAGAGGCAAGTAAGGATTTGGTCAAGTAGAAGAATGAAGCATATTTAGAGGTGATAGTTTAAGGAGCTTCTTTCTAATTCGTCCACAACCAATCTCTTCTTACCTGATTCTGCAACTTCAGAAAGGCTCCTGCTCCTTCCCCAGCCATTCTGGAGGGGGAGAATTCTTGAGGGGTCAGAATTCAAATTCAGTGTTCAAACCTCCCTAGCCCACCAATGTTGAGCATACCAGGGCAGAACTGATTTAACAGAGCAGGAGACTTGCCTACTTCTCACAGCTTTTATTTTACAAAGTTGTTTTATTAATGACTTCTAGAACTCCTGTCCCTGATGTAGGAAGACAGGTATTTCCAACCAAATACTAAAAAACCCTAGTTATGTAATGTCCAATAACTGGTCATATTGCAAAATGTGGCTGCTGCGTTTTTGGCAAAAACACAATGTCCTTTGTGGGAGTTGAAAAGTCAAAGCTAAATGGTGACAGACTCAAATAAAAGCCTAAATTATTTTTGGCATCATACACCACTATTTTGAAGCTTTAAAAGGATCTGACAGAGTTTCTGTGAGTTTTAGAAACAAGAGGCAAACATAAGGAAAGCTCCATCACAAACTTCCAGATTTCTTCAAACCATGACCCAACAGAGCATGTAAACATTTCCTGTGGTACCCCCCAAATCAAACTGGAAGATCTAAATGATAATGTTATACTCTTGTAAAAGGCAACCTTTCTAAGCCAAGACAACCTACCCTATTATCAAAGGTAAAGAAGCTTCATGAATGGCCTCCTATGAACAGCATTATCATACTTTGCAGGTATTAGCATTATTCTGTGAAGCCAAAAGCCTGGGAGTGCCCCATGTAGTTCTTGTGCTTTTGTCAAAATGCATCAAAAACGTCTACTGGAAAACTACCATTTCTAATTTTTGGAAAATTTTGACCTTTTGCCAAAAATCTTTACAGTTTCCACTCAGATTCCGCAGACTTCCATTTGTCAGGGTGGGTTTGGTTTTTTTTTGGGGGGGGGGGGGTTTTGAGTTTTTTTTGTTTGGGTTTTTTTTTCCTTTTCTTAAACAGTTTATATGGGGATGAGGGAACATTTTTCACATGAACTTTATTCAGTGACTACTGAGGTACACATTACAGGCAGATAGCGAGCATTTTTGACTACTGGTTCTTTGCTCAGTTGTTGGACAACTGACTGGTAAGAGCTACAAACTGTTTTGCAAAAGCACTGGGCCATTAATATCTTCTAATTCTATTTAAATTGATAATGAAAGCTCTAATATCACAGAGTCACAGAATCACAGAATCGTAGGGGTTGGAAGGGCCCTCCAGAGATCATCGGGTCCAACCCCCCTGCCAAAGCAGCTCCCTATCCCATATTACACAGATAGGCGTCCAGACGAGACTTGAATATCTCCAGAGAAGGAGACTCCACACCCCCCTGGGCAGCCTGTCCCAGGGCTCTGTCACCCTCACTGGGAGAAAGTTCTTCCGCATGTTGGTGCGGAACTTCCTGTGCTCCAGCTTACAGCCATTGCCCCTAGTCCTGTCCCCACAGACCACTGAAAAGGGGCTGGCCAATTAATATAGGCAATAACTTAGGAAGTAACTAAGACAGAAAAGACCTACATAAACCTGAATATCACAATGACAATCACAATGCAAGCCTCAAGACTCTCACTCTTCTCTTTGTAGTCTGTCCTCATCTAAGTGACAGAGTAAGACAACTGAGCACATCAGCAGGGGTCTGACAGACATGCTTCAGAGGAACTCTCCTTCAAGGAAACAGCAGAACCCATGAAAAAACTCAATCTATTCTTCAAAAAGCCCACTTACTGGCAAGCACTATACCTATTGTCAGAAAATATCCCAAACGGCTTCTACTTTTCAAAAACAAAAGTAGTTCCTGAACACTACAACTGTAGTTAAGTCCTCTGAAGTCTGACTTAGGTATGAAGTTATTGTCAGAAAAGCAGGAACTGAGATTCAAGAGTGAAATCATTTCTTGAGTGGCCTCGGCTTACTTTTTTATTTGTACGATTTTAATTTCTTAAGGGTATCTGCATGTGGGGAAGCAATGTTATCGTAAATACAGAAGGACAAGGTTTCTTGTCAACATGACATCACTAAATGCTCTATTTTAATCTTGAGCAGATTGCTGCTGGAAAACCTAAGTAGAAGAATACAAACCAGAGAATACAAAACACATGCAAGTCACTGTTTTAGTCATAGGCCCCTTGACAAACATCTACAATAAACTAGAAAACTGCCTCAATCTTTGTTCTTTTTTTTCCTTCCTTTGCCATTCCTTCTGTTAATGCCCTTTGATTCAGTTTAAACCATTTTCTCCAAGCTGCTTTCCCCTGAAATCTTTCCATCTCTTCTTTCTCTTTTAACTCATTATGCCTTAGTTCTGACTGCTTCATTCTCTTCTTACATTGTTCTCGGCTCTCATACTACTTCCTCCCCAAATTTCTCTCTGCCCCCTCTTGCCATAAATTTAAGCTGAGGCACCAAAAAGGTTCAATAACCTGTTTTCTTCTTCAATTAAAACCACAAAACGTTCAGCTATTTTCTCAGGTCCCAAAGCAAATCTACACTGCAAAAAGTATGTACTTATTTGTGAACAACATCCCTCGAGTCTATAACTGTCAGCTACAGGTGAAGCCCTTGCCAAGAGAACTACAGACACAGAGAACCTAAAGGCTCTGTATCTGCCCCTTTACTCCACCTCCTTTTTCTTCCTCTCACTCTTCACTATGACAGTTTCCTACTCTTACATAGCAGCTGAGGTATATATGCAAGCTTTTTCTATCTTCAGAGCAATGCTCCCAAGGAGCAAACACGTTCACAGGTGAAAGAGTTCAAGTTATATCAGGAAGTCAGGAGATAAGAATTTTTTTTTTGTTCTGACACTTATTTTCACCCTGCTCTCTTGTCTCTGTGTATCCCAGGAAAGCTGGAGACAGAAGCTACACAACAGGCTTCCAGGCTGTACAAAGTCTCAAAAGAAACTTTCAGAGAGTAAGAGCAGAGACAGGTGTAGAGATGATAATATAGCAGCACTGCAGGGTTTGTGTGTCACAAGAGCAGCAGCAGCAAAGGAGAGGAGAATTTGTTTTCACTGGGCAAAGAGGAAAAAAAAGTAATGAAGATGAAGGATGCCTCTGTCCCATTCTTACCAAGATTTTGGCAAAAGAGTGCCATTTGAGGTCCAGGAACTCAGCAACTCCCTCTAAAGTCTGCCTACAGCTACACAGCAGCTGAACTGAAGCTGAGTTGCAAGCCTCTATTTTCTAATAAGGAAGAAGCAGCAGCAATTTTACCCTAAGTCCTAAAAGTAAGATGAACATAGTGCACAGAACAGAAGTAGGAAATAATGAGGAACTAAAAATGGTGATTGGGATGAGAGAGGAAAATGGTTTAACATTGGGCCTTTCTAAGTGTGTTCTCTCTGAATTTATCATAAGCTCTTCCCTGTGCTGATTTCTTCTTCCTACTTCATTCCTACACAATGGCATTTCAGAGGTTCTCCTACCTTTCTCCTCTCCAGTCTGAGCATGGCAAAACTGCAAATGTTTGGGAAGGAGATTAAAAATCAGTTGGTGGAAGCAGCGGAGGATGCAACTCCAACTGACCTGTCTCTATTGTCTTCCTCCTTCAGTTTGTGCTTCTCAGTCACTACAAACATATGCCAGGATAGAGGAGAGGAGACAATACAGTCACTCTTCCTCTCCTGACCACGAGGATCTGACCGATCATTTATATCCTCAGAAGTACAGAGTAAAGGAAAAATGTACTGGCAACGTATTGAGACACAGACTTGTGCAAAAACCCAAAATCAATTGGTTAATGACATGCCCATAACCCAAAATTACCTGTTCAGTACTGAACAGCCATTCTCAACTGATCCCAATGATAACATGACATATATAAAGATTGAATTCTTTGGAGAAAGCTGGGAATCCAACATGATCAGCAAGAGGAGAATGTTGTTTAGAGAGAAGTACAGGGCAAAACTACAGAATGAAGGACTACCTTGCTCTTGCTTTTTCTTTTTGCCTGTATCTGCCTATAGCAGCAACCTTTTTTTTCTTTTCTTCCCTCTGCTGAGCTTTATAAAAGAGGCAGAGGTTAATTGCCTTAATTATTGCTTAAGGAGCAGGTGATGAGATTTAGAACTTGAGACCAATCAAGAGGAGACAGATGAAGATAGGGTTCCTGAGCTGGGCAGGCTGTTCTGAGGGATAGGGGAGAGGCTGAGATGCCTCTAGCTGAAGCTGATGGACTAGACCGATTACTTCCCTACTTATCTACCACAAATAAATCTTTGGACTGATTCATAAGAAATGCATGTTGCTTGACCCTCCTTGTTTAGGAATACAAAAAAACCACCAAGAAACAGAAACAACAGAAGAACCTTGTAGTCCTAAAGCCTGTGCTCTGGCTAATGACGTTCTGATATTTTGGGGGTTAGAGATGGAAGACAACATTAATCGTGACTCCCAAAAGAAAAGACAACTACCAATCAGCTATTCAGATAACCAATTCTGTCAAACAGAAGAGCAAATGTTCTTCCCCAGAAGAATTAGAGAGCTCACAGTAGCCTCCTAAATCCCTACTGACATGATTAAGTATCTCTGTTGGATCATAGCCTTCATGTTACCATCCTAAAGAAACCAGAAACTCTCACTGCACTCCATATTTTTTCCTACTCCAGATGGTACAGCACTTTCTAACTTGTACAAGCATTAGTATATATTTCATACAAAAGTGAGCTAGAACTTTTGGGTGGGCTGGTCATAAATGAACCCTGGGACTCTGCATGCAGCCTGTTAAACTCTCAGGCCTGTGAGAAGAGAATCGTCCTGCTTCCTCCAGGATAGCAGAGCACAGTGTAAGCTCCCAGAACAGCTGCTGTTTGGAAAGGAAATTGCACTTCTGAACTTGACTCCATGTTCTGGTTCTCTGTGATTTCTTGTGGTTGCATATTCTTTGTTAACTGCAAAATGTTTTTGTCATGTTGGTACTTCGAGCTTAGTTGGGGGAAACCATGCAGCCAACAAGCAGCTCAGAAGTTCCTGAGATGTTCTAACAGACCTGGTCTGTAAAAGCTCAAACTCATTGGTAACAAATAATATTTTTCATTTGTATTAGGAGAGATATTTTGAGTTGTAAATTCTATGGACCATTGTCAGCATCCAGCAACGGAAAATTCCCCTAGCAGACTGGAAAATCATACCTGGCAAAACTCCCCTTCCTCCAAAAATCACTTTCAGTCCACATTGTTGGAGAGGAAGGGTTCTGGGAGGAAAACCAGCTAAAAGTATACCAGAAAAATGGAATAAATTGGACCAGGCAGTGCATTTTCTCATATTGCTATTACAACTCAATGCCTGACCGTGGAGCCGTGAACAGCTATAAAAACGTGCTTCACATCTTGCTTCAACCCAAATGGTTTAAACTCCTCTCCCCCCAAAATTCAGGGAAAAAGAATTTGATCCTATATTAAGTCAGCTTATCTCATAAAGAGAATTAGCTAAAAAGTTTAGATCCATATCTGAACTGGCCAAAAGCTCTGTTTCTGTTCGATTTCTTATGTTACATGACTACTACTTTACTCTTTGCTTCCATAGATAAAATTGGAAGAACAAGGAAGAAAGGAAAATATTTTTCAAAATGAAATATGTCCATTTTGAGACAGTGGCCCCTCCTCTCATGGTGCAGCTGCCTACACTGTGTGTTCCTCCTGTTCTCTCACAGAGTTCAAGACATGCAGTGCTGGGATCTACAGGCTGAGATCCTTTTGGAGTGTAAATGGGGAATGTAAATCTCAGCACTTGCGTTTTACTAAACCCAAGTACCAGATGCACAGAATGGGAGGGACAGAAAAGTAGTCTGCAAGCAGCACCCACCATTGTCACTGGAAGTGGCATTGACTCTGCTCTGCTGTGCAACCAGGCCACAGACCAGGAAACCAGTAAGCAGGAATTAATTTTAAAAACTTCAGTAAAGCTCCCCTTCCATAATGAGTAACCAGATTTAATGAACCTAAGTAGAATAATCTCTTTTGTGGATACACTATCTCTTGCAGTCTTTCCCTTTCCAGCGCATCCAGCACTGTCAGCTGGCACTGGCATCCCTGCAGCTCTCTGAACACTTTCCTGCATGAAACTTGCTTTCTGCCTAGTGAGCTGCATCAGGGAAAGCTCAGAGCTGCTTACATAGAGGTCATGTGGGGTCAAAAATGTACACATATACCTGAAGCTGGTTTGCTGCCAGGATTTCCGCTGTGATCTATGTACCAGGAAAACATTAAGAGTTTTTATTCCAAGATCTTTACTGGTTCCTCACATATGATTATGTAAATAGTGTGTGTGCTAAGGGTTAGGGTACAGTCTACATTTTGTGGATTTAAGGACAGCTGCACAAAACAGAAAACAAAGTCACCTGCTCTTTCTTGTCTTACTGATTTTCGCATGCAGGAGTTTTTGAGATCCCCTGATTTGCATCTAAAAAGCATATCAGCTGGTTACCTAGACAGGCACTGGTCACTAGGAGCCATGGGTTTCTAAATGTAGTATTTCTCAATGAAAATGGGTTTCAGCTTCTCAGAAGCAATTTGTAGCGGGGTCTGAAAAGGCTACAGTATATTTATTTTGTAGCTACAGGATTACAGGCAGATCTCCTAAAATCCAAACAAAAACTTTATGACTCAGATAACGGTCCCCAGATAGAAGGTTTCCTGAAACACATATGGACCAGTACAATTTTTAAAGGCAAACACACCACCAAGATTGCAATGCCAGAATTTATAAGCCAGCAGTGTTTACTTGCTTGTAAGGAAACCTCTGTAATATTACTTTCCATATTTTTCTTTACACTCCAACTTGCTCAACTGCCCAGCAATCTTCTAGTCAAGAAAATCTATACAGCAGGATTTCCTTTTTTTTAGACCCTGGGCCTACAACCCCTGTAGTAGGGCTCTATTGGAAGACAAGGATCTGTTCACATGTGGCATAGCACAGTAAGAGCTATGTTTGCCATTAGTAGAAAGTAACACCACGCAGACAGTGGTAGTATATAAAAATTCATTTTCTCTGGTAAATATGACCTCTTCAGTTTTGTCAAGAAATTTTGCAACTCCTGCACCACAGTTCATAAGTGAATGTGATGGCATGGGTTCATGCTATTGAATTTTTCTATGCAGTGATTTCAACAATGCCATAGCAGCAAACGAAATACAGGGATGTTAACTCACTCTGCCAGTCATAGCTCATCTGAGTCCTGTAAAGGAGTAGCTTTAGTATCTGCTCAGTGATTCTTATACAGAAATAGTCAGTATATTATACTTAACCAGGTTTATCTTCAAAAAGTAATTGGTCAGGTGTTTCCAAGGTTAGGCAGGAACAGACAAATTGACAAAGCATTAAACAATTAGGAAACAAAATCAAGATAATGATCAGCACTGAAAAAGAAACAGTTTTATGTTGATAGAATAAACTGCACTATATAGATAGCAACCCAGTATCTTTCTGGATAAAACTTCTCTTGTTACCAAGATTTTAAAAAACATTTCTTACCTGGGATGTAAGTAAAACAGGAACATTCATGAAATTTCTTAGTAACCCTTTGCATCTAAATGTATTTTTACAGAAAGGCAGCCTTTGAAAAGTGCTAACAGCTTGAAAATTCTTGCTCTAGGTAGAATGAATTTCAAAGCGGTGTGTGAGAGGTATCCATATAGAGGAGAATCCCATATTTATCAGTCATTTTCATAGCACTTTGAGCAAGTACTGTTATTTTTCTGGCTATATGTATAAGTATGAATATGTTCTGTGGCATTATTATGTAATTCACAATACTGAATAAGGCTGGGAGGCATTTATTTATTTATTTAATACCATTTAACCTCACAGCTTGACCGAAAGGAATGTATGTGTGATGGCTATACAAAATCTGTTGAATACCTTCCATGAAAATTACTTGATAATGTGATGTTCTTAAAAAGATTCAACATTTGAAGTAGCTATGTTTCTCTAACAAACCCATGAGAGGCTGACTAACATATGAAGCAGTGGCTCTCCACAGTCAATGTTCCTGTTAATGCATTGTCTTCCAAGGCCCCGCTCTTAAGACATCATGTGTGACAAATGGATCGCCCAATAGTTTTTAATTGCTAATAAATTATACATGATGTACTTATTCAGAGTTCCACACGAGCTTTAGGACACCCCTAGCTTTCTTTATGACCACAAAACCCCATGTTGTAGGCTGGAAGCAAAGATTTCTCCCATTATCATTCAGCCTTTGAAAAGTCAGGGAAAAAAATACACAAACTACCCTCCTTACAACATTTTTTGTCAGACCTCCTCAGACTTCTTGATTTGCAAAAGGATTCCCTGCAAGCCATTGCTCAAACTCCAGAAGAAGGATGAAGGAAGCTTTCTTTTTCTTCAACCTTCCTCATCAAGTTGTTCTGACAAAAGTGGCATTACAAAAAATATCCCTGGAGTCTGGCAGGTCTCCTCTCACCTTGCAAAGAAGACGGAGCAAAATCATCCAGTTGCAAGACTTCAAAGACCCAGAGAAGCTTCTGTTTTGATCCCTCACTACTCCTTGCCAAAGGCTTCTCACTGACAACTAACCACAAGGAATTATTACTTATATAACCACTTGCAAAATATTTTCTAACATGTTCATGCTTCTGTCTAAGTAAACAATCCTTATTTATCATCTTGTTAAGATTAAGAAACAAATGTACTACAATCGCACACACACCACAAAAGGTGTTGAAGTGTTAGAAAAGTCTCTTCTCAAGAGAAAACATTACATCACCTTGTTGTGTTTTGTGGGCAATACTCACTATTTCCAAGGTCAGTGTTTCAATGGATGTTTATAAAAAGTCTTGAAATAAACCTGAAGCCTATTTATCTTCTCTTTTTTCTGTTCTTTCTGTGCAATTCAATCAGTCTCCAACCTCAAACTTCTTGATTAACATTTCTACAATGTATTTTTGTATTTTTTAATCATTTTTTGATCCTAAAAAAAAAAGTAGCACTGGTCAGTCCTAATGACCAGAGGCAAATCTGCTCTTTGGCACATCTCTGAACATCTACAGCTGACAGGAGGATCAGGATCAGGGGTTGCTGCCTTATGTTTTGAAAAGCTCATGTTTCACAGGCTTTAAACAACTGGAGCTATGGAAAAATTCTTTATACCTTAAACTTTGTGCATTAAAATGGTTTACCTTGGTCAGTGTTTCACTTGATCTGATCACTAAAAACAGAACTGCCCTCAATTAACTAATTCAAGGTAAGAACATGTGGGGTTTTTTTCTGGAAGGATAAAAGGCTTTAGGGTAGGATTAGTGAGGTCCATTAATTTTTGAAATCAAATGCCGTCCTTTTGCTTTCTTCTACCTTGGATTCTGCATTTCCACCAAAGACAGAAGCAAACATCTCTATTATGTAAGATAGGTGGCTGTAGGCTGAGCACAGCCCATGGAAATTTGTCCTTGCAGAGTTAATACACGTCCTCCCATGTGAGAAAGGAATGGGCTCTGAAGCCAACATTTAATTTTTTACATTTTCTGTCACTAATCCATACATTTGTGAGGACACCTTGAGTACATGACTGGACCTTATTTTTTCTGGCCACCTCTCCTGGGACCTTGATGTCTGCGCCCCATAGAATAGAATAGAATGGAATAGAATAGAAATAGAATAGAAATAGAATAGAAATAGAATAGAATAGAAATAGAAATAGAAATAGAATAGAATAGAATAGAATAGAATAGAATAGAATAGAATAGAATAGAATAGAATAGAATAGAATAGAATAGAATAGAATGGTCTGGGTTGGAAGGGACCCCATGGATCATAGAGCTCCAACCCCCCTGCAACAGGCAGGGCCACCAACCTCCAGGCCTGGATCTACACAAGGTTGCCCAGGGCCCCATCCAACCTGGCCTTGAACACTTCCAGGGACGGGGCATCCACTACTTCTCTGGGCAGCCTGTTCCAGCACCTCACCACTCTCTCTGTAAAAAATTTCCCCCTAATATTTAATCTAAACCTTCCCTCCTTTAGCTTTAGTCCATTCCCCCTTGTCCTGCCATTATCTGCCCTTTTAAAAAGTTGAATCCCCTCCTGCTTATAAGCTCCCTTCAGGTACTGGAAGGCTGCAATGAGGTCCCCCCGCAGCCTTCTCTTCTCCAGGCTGAACTAGCCCAGCTCCCTCAGCCTCTCTTTGTAGGGCAGGTGCTCCAGCCCTCTAATCATCCTTGTGGCCCTCCTCTGAACCCTCTCCAACAGTTCCACATCTTTCTTGTATTGGGGGCCCCAGATATGGACACAGTACTCCAGATGGGGCCTCACGAGGGCAGAGTAGAGAGGGACAATCACCTCCCTGTCCCTGCTGGCCACCCCTCTTCTAATGGAGCCCAGGATACCATTGGCCTTGCGAGCTGCAAGAGCACACTGCTGGCTCATGTTAAGTTTCTCATCCACCAGAATCCCCAAGTCCTTCTCAGCAGGGCTACTCTCAAGAAGCTCTTCTCCCAGTCTGTATCTATGTCTGGGATTCTTCCGACCCAAGTGCACATCCCTTCCCAGGATCCCCACTGAAGTTGAGCTATGCCATGGGCAAGTGGGGCCAGTGCGGTCCCAGGCTGCTCATGGGTTGCTGCCTGCACCTCCTGCACTGAGCTGCAGGACCTGCCTATCTCCTCCTGCTTGTCTGCTGGTCGCTGGGCTGGCCATGGGACCTGCTACTGCCACCAGCCCTGCCCTGTAGGCTGCAGGGTGCTGTGGGGCTACTCCTGCATCAGAGAGGGCACTGCCCTTGGGTCATGGCATCAGCTCCCTGGTTGTCTTCCCTTATGGAGGAGCCTTGCTCTTGCTGCTCTCCCACAATGCTGGTGATCAAATCTGCACCAAGTACTCACATGCCATTTGCAGAAATATTTCCCCTCAATGCTCAGCTCCCAGTCTTGATTTTTAATTGCTTCACACAGGATCATTTCCTTCCTTATCCTTTACTTAGAAAAACTTTTGGAATAGCTTCTTCAAAAGGATCATATAGAAGTACCATTGCATGTAATCTAGTTCCACTTTCAACAAAATCTATAGCAAACCTGCTCTATGAAAATACTACCAATTTCATTTTGCATGCTATTTGCTAAAGTCTCCCTAAGATTACACTGGTTTCTCCACAGTTTCAGAATTTGCCCCCTCCCCCTTTTGATATTTTCTCAAAGGTAAAGCAATGACCTGAAATGTGTGCTCCCAAGATCAGATAGGGAATGTCTTCTATTCTTGTCTATCTCATCACTTTTTCTAGTTAATAAATTGTCTTTCTGAACCTTTTTTGCTGTAATGAACAATGCCAAGAAAAGGTCACTGAACTAAGGCAGTGGTAACATAAAACTCAGACTCTTAACTGGGTTTGCATGGGCAGCTTTTCCAACTCCTCTGTTGCCTTTTGCCTTCATATATTGTACCAGAGGCAACAAGGGAAACTTCTGCCTAGGCACAGCTTTAAAAAGAGATACTGCAATTCATGAGTTCATCTGTTTGGACAATCCTGTATGAAAAGAAGATCACCATACGTAGTGGGTCCACTTTTCAATCTGAATTATCTCAATCTACATTTATGTAGCGCATCACGACGTAGTTAACTTAGATTAACCTGTAAGGCTGATAGAGGAATGTCTCCCAACCCAGGAAACAGGAGGTAATAATACAAAAAGTAACGTATGCTGATTAGGATGAGGGGGCAGGTGAAGTGGGGGGCTAGGCTGGCTGCATGGCACTGGGAATTTCATGTACAGGTGGCAAAGCCATTTCAAAGAACGAAGAGGGAAGCTAACGTACACCCAGCCTCTGACCTGCCGTAGAAAGACTTCACAGAGGACTGCAAAAGATGGAGCTCTAGCAGATGTTTAATTTTTGCCCCCAGCTCTGTATATTCCTTGTTATTTCAAGTAAAAAAACCTCTTAATCTAGATTTTTTTTAATGTTTCTTATGTTATGTTTTTCAGTTAACACTTGCCCAAACCCCACGGAATTACAAACATAGCTGCTCTAACCCTGACAAGTGGTGTATGTAAGCTACTGAGGTATCTGTTGGTGACAAGATTAGTTATATGGCCTTGGTGGCTGAAGTCTGCAAGTTTTAGAAAATAGGATGCTGGAAAAAGAATATGTAAGTTAAAGGTGTGTACAAAGGCACACTGTCAAAAGCACTTGCCAGAAACATATGGGAAGTACATAATCCTATTAAGCAGGACATAAATTTAGCAATCAGGAGAGCACTCAGCCAAGCAAGCTATATATACCAGGACTGTGAAACAAGGGCTGCATGATAAGAAGTAATATTTGCTTGACAGAGGTACACAGATGCACATGCACATTCAAATTTTGTAGATAAATTGGATACTTAAAGACCAATGTTTCAGTTATTTGAACTATTATTTTAATTTTACCTTTTTTTTCACCATTAAGCAAAAGAAATCACACTGCTATACAGCTTCAGACAATTATTCTAACACTTCTTCAGTCTCATCATACTGCACTTCTCTCAGTTTTGGCTACACACTCATTAGTTCAATCAATGATCCAATCAGCAAATTAATAGTTGTATCCATTCCAATTCTGCCAGGCCAGGGCCAGGGCCATATTCTGAGACACATTTAAAGAAGTTCAGAGGCCAGACGCTGGTCTCCATCCTCAGGAACATAAAAAAGACTACAGCATCAATGTAAGTGGAATTAACTACAATTTGTATCAAAGTACTCTGAATTTAGTCTACTGTCATGACAGGATCCTATATGAATCTGGAAGCCAGTGTGAAAGGGAACCAGATGATGAGATGGAAGGCAACTGACCCTCATTTCTATTTTAGTATGGAAAAGGAGCACTGTACAGTGCTGGCAAATATGACACGACGCCAGTGTGGGAGATGCATCCTTCCAGAGCAGTGTGTGCTGGGCACACATTACCCTGGGGTCCTACAAGGATACCAAATGCCCATCTCTGTGCAACTGAATCCCACTCCATTATCTAAAACCAGGATGAGTTGGAACGGATGTGAACTTCTCTATTATGTAAATACACCATACAGGGAAGCTATCTGACTAAATTTAAATAAAGCATCTAACTTTAAGGCAACTAAGGTTTATTCACATAAGTGCTTACAATATAGTCTGTAGATCCCTTGTGTATACATACATGCATTTTCATGATGAGGGATGGATAGATTTATCAAGAGAATCAGTAAAATTGTCATCCTTGTGGTTCCAGCAAAGCACAAAGTAAACCAATCATTTTTTAAAATTGCCCTGAATTTTAGCTATGCTGATAAAACCAGAGGAAACTTTCCAACACCCATTCAATGGAAGTTGACTCTGCCTCTTTACCCTAACGGAACGGTAACGTCTGGCGATGAGGATTAGTCCTGTGATTCATGTTCAGGTACAGCACACAGGAAACAAGGAATTTCTTTGGCTTCCCTACAGATTGTTTGGCTTTGGGAAAGTCGATGAATTATGTCATGCCTGTATTTGCTAATCAATTGACAATGATGGAATCTGCTTGCCTCATGGGAGCGATCCAATGTTAAGCTGATTTATTTCTATTGATCTTTTCAGAATCCCAAGCATGCTATGTAAATGAAAGAATCAAGATAGAGGAACCTCTGGCAATTAACATATTGCTGAAGATATAAATAACTCATTCATGTTGTATAAAGTTAGGCACAGAAACATCTTATTAGAAACAGTATATCCCCCAAATTAAATTAACTGTATGCATTCTAGTTGTTGAATGAAAAATGTAAAAAGTAACATTGCAACATTATATACGACTAAAGGACACAACTCTCGACTAGGAAAAGGTAATTAAAGGTAAAGCAAAAGTTTTGAAGGTCCTCCCACCACTGATACTGACTACCTCACATGGGCAGAACAGTTTAAAGAGAGATAACAGAGTATCTTGCTGTGGAACAATAGACTCACAGAGCTCAATTTATTTTGTTTAATTTTCTATTTCGCATATATAGCCCTAGATATAAGTTCTTGGTACTGTAAACATTACTAGAAACTGAGTGTTATGAAACAAAGAAATCAAAATCAAAACAGAGAAACAAGGTAGAAGCAAAGCAGTATACTCCCTTCCAATTTTCTATTAAGAGGAAAAGTAAGACAAAAAGTGATCTCAACAGAGTTTAGAGATAGTCTTAAAAATTACTTACCTCTTATAAGAATCATTTTGAGTTGGCATAGTGACAGCAGTAAAAATAAATTTCATGGCCTGGGTTTTATACCACAAATTAGATGTATGCAGGGCTAAGTACTACTAAAGACTATGAAATATAGACATCCAGACCAGGTTTTTCAAAAGTGTATGCCAGGGAGATGGCAGTCTGAGAGGCTAAAAGCCTTTTTGGCTCTTTAAGAATTCAAGACACTTCTACAGATCCATAGATGTTAAGCTCAGAAGGGAATGCCTGCACTGTAGAACATTGTCTGGTAACCCTTGAACAGGAGAGAACAGTTGTCACCATTTTCCTAAATAGCACCATCATGCCAAATAACTCACAGATAAATTAGAACAAAGCCTTATAAAAAGAACAAGTAGAAGTTTTTGTGTAATAATTAACTACTTGCATACAAATGGTTGGTTACAATCATTGTAAAAATGTTTTATCTCAATTCCAACACGATGTAAAAAAGTTTCATCTGTTGAGCTTTTTAATAACTTTGTCTTCTAAAATAAAAGGCAATCTGTTAATTGGTAAGAACCAGTGAGACCTGTGACTAAGTAGCCACCCCTTTAACAAGGTGATTCTCTCTCTCCATAGCAAATTTTCCAGCTTCTCACTGCTTTATCAGTTATCCCAATCCACTATGGCTAATAAAACACTTTCAGTATAACATACACCTTCCTGAAGGCAGGGAGGACACTTAATTGCATGATTATGTATAGAGGTGGATTTAAAAAGCATTGAATGAACACACAGATGCATCAAGCTCAAGACAGTCATCTTTAAGGCGCAACAGACACACAAAGTGTATTCCATATGCCTGTATCTCACTCCTCCACCCCTCCATCTCCCGGATGAGCCGAGAGGGTATGGGGTGACACACATTCCCCAGACTCATGTGACTACCCCTTCCACTAAAGACATCTATTCCCTCTAAGCGATACACTGGGGGAAACAGGAATTTTTAAACCCTTTATTGTAGTCATTTAATACAGTCTTTGATACAGGTCCGGTCCCACGGGGTTCCATCTGAAAAAGATATTTTAAGAGCACGCGATTAACTGTACAAAGTGAGAAAAAGACACATGTATTCAGAGGGGGGGGGCAAAAAACCTTGTATATCACTGATTCAGTACAAAAAGCCCAAAGAATATCCATTTTGTCTTTTTAAGAGCTGCTATAGAGCTCATAGTATAAAGCTGAGGACTGAGGACAGAGGGTATTTGTGGTAGCCCCTAAGGAAGTGGACTCACCTCTCCCTGTCTGTCAGATTCTTCTTTCCATCCAGAGATGACATTGGATGATTCGATGTCACTGGATGATTTCCATCCAATGACAGAAGGGACAGGGCAGAAATTCTGAAATAGCTCTGCAAGGGATCTTCCTGATAAGAGTTGGACAATTCCCAAATGCCATGGGAAACAGAAGAGGAGGAAACACAGTACTTCTTGATCTTTATACACATATAAATTGGAGTCAGAAGTAACATCCACGATATCATCTGATTTTAATTAAGACACACATGAAAGACAACCAAGAACTCTTGTCTACTGGAGCACCTGTACACAAAGGTTGGGGGTCTGCCATTGCAGGTGCCTGAACAACTAGAGATATGAGCTCTTCATATGTTCCTGATTCATCTGTGTGATTCCATCAGTTTTGTGTCAGGGTCACTGATATAACTGTTCTCATCAGACAAGGGGAAAAAAGAATAAATAATTAATTTTTTTAAAAGTGTGTGGATGTGTGTTTATGTGTATATATATGATATATATGTATATGTATGTGTATATATGAAGAGAATAACATGTACCATTACCCATCAGATCCAGGGAGTAGCTCATGGCATATTCATGATGAGAAGAGTTAAGAAAACACAGAGTGAAGAGGTGTAGAAACACAGAGTGAGGATGACAGTCTGTGACCAAAGCAGCTGATGAGAAGAAGTGCCTCTATAGGCAGTTGTACCCTGCCAAGATTCTAGCAGGAGTTACAGTACTTCATAGAAACACTGTGAGCTCCAAGAAACAGCAGCTTAGCAAAAGAATCTACAGATGCATATGGAATTCACCCAGTACTGAAATCTTTCCTGATATGAGACACTTACATGGGTGGAATGACAACTCACACCAGTTACAGACCCCTACCTTTGGCTACACATTTTCATACTTGCTCATGTTTTCATACTCTTTCTCAGTGCACAGTGAAAAGTAAATGTTGACTGGTTGCAGAGTTCTCAAATACCACTCTCCAGGATCTTTTGCTGACTGAACAAGAACACCGTTCTGTAAGATTCTGTAACAGTCGCTACCACACATTTAGCAAAATTATTTCATCGCTGTCTTTGGACTCTGTTTAATAAATGTGGCAAACATTTCACAACTTTAAATTACCTACACCACCATCCCCCTCCCCCTGCCTCAGTAACTAATGTAGATTTTGTGGTTTTAATTGTCTCTTTGAAGTATTCAAAATCAGTAACTGTTAAGAGGTGAAATTCAAGGCAGGATATTTTGATGAAACATATGGCAGACAAAACCACAAGCAGACTGACAGGGATTACTGGAGGTTGTTCTTTTTTACTCCCTCTCCTGCAGGGAATAAGAGACTGCCAGAGACCATCTGGGAAATCCACCCAGCAAATCCCTTGTTGTTGCAAAGATCTAGGACATCAGTTATGATTCCAGTACCTCACTCTTTCCCTGTGGCATATTACAGTTGCACCATTGTTGTTTCCTATAAGGCTGATGGTTACTAATCAGAACATCATGGACGTTGCAGTGTTTAGTGAGCTGAACTGTTGCAGGTCCTCTTGGAGTAAATGTCTATTACCCAGGTTGCCATTTCTGGAGGACTGGACTCAGTAATTCAGGTGAGAGTCCTCTTTTCTGGTATCTGATATTATCTGCATCTACTGTTTTGTTCCTATAAGAAAGTTTCAGCTAGGTCTTCCTAGGAGGAGAACGGAGGAGAATTAACAGAAAAAGCTGAAGCAGTGAAAGGAGGGTTAAAAAACTAGCAACAAAAAGAAAGATGAAAGAAAAAAAGAGTTAAATAGTTTTAAGTTAAATTCTACTTCTCCTTCCTTCCTCTATTAAAAAACCAACCTATTCACTTCTCTCACATCACCTCGCAAATCCAGTTATACGAATAAGTAAGTTTCCAAAAAAAGCTTTCAGGGTTCTAGTGTACCTAATTATTCCCAGCCACTGCTACAGAGGGAAAAGGGAGAGCACACAAAAGCACAGTTTGAAGGTGTATCAGGTATTCAGCAAGACATTTGACTACTGGCATTCATTCAACAAAAAACAAGATTAGAAAGGGAGATGTATGCAAGACAACTAATACAATTTATTTTTATTTAAAAACCTCAGTGATATGGTGTTATAAAAGTCATTAAATAAAAAAAATAATCTTTGACTTCTTTCCTCCCTTCTGACTTGGTATATAAAAAATAATACAATACCAGAAGAAAAAAATAGGGATAACATTTCAGAATTATCAACTTCTTGAATAACAGTATAGTTTTGGAGGAGTGTAATGGGTGTAGGAAGTGCCCAATTATCAAGCCATTCATCACAGATTAGTTTTGAGGATCAGCTCTTCAACCTTTGCATCTGAAAAATAAAAAAAATGTCAGTTCATTAGCTGTAAATAATATTAAGACTAAATATAGTTGCAGTAGGTAGCAATTATTGCTGCCCTATTATACCTTGCTCAATTTACCGTCAAGCAGTATTTAATCCTCCAAGAGCAAGATTTGCTCTCAGTCTTTTTCTAGTTGGCAGAGGAGCTGCTTATGCGATAACAGGAGAAGAAAAAGCTGTGGTGAACCGTTTGACTTGGTAGGACTTCAACACAAATTCAATTTCCTTCCTAAGAATAAAACAAAAGAAAACACAGAAGAGTTAGGGATTGAAGATATTCATTGTATAAAAAGCCCAGCCTTCAAGGTATCTATCAGGAACAAACCCTGCTGAAGTCAACAGGAATTTGCCTGAAAGGTACAGCCTTGGGTTCCCAGGCTGTTGAGTTATAAAAAGATCTTGGCTGTAAACAGGGAGGGAAGCAGTAATTTCATACACCTTACCTCATTAATTGCAGGTGCACTTGACAGCTTTCTCTCTTGTCTGAACAGATGTCCAGCCACTAAAACCAAGTTGAACAAAGTCCTGCGTGCCCACCAGGTATGACGGTTTCTGTTTCAGTGTGAGGGACCAATGACTCCAAAGGCGAGTGTGAATGAGGACAGACAGCTGGATCTGTGAGTAATTCACATGCAATCTGGAATCCACAGCACCGCTGTCTGATACTCGACCAATGTACACATGTTCCTTTAAAAAAAACCTTCTGAGAAAATTTATAAATAAACATGCCATAACAAGTTACTCTGTTCCATGCCAGTTGTGGGTTAGCTGGGATTTCATACGCATAGGGAGCCAGGCTGTATTCCCCATTACAGATATGTAAATCAGAAGCAGCATCATCAACTTCTGCTTAATTGTTCTGGATTTACATCATTGTAATGAATGCCCTGCAGGAAACCAATTTCAGTTTCAAGAGCATTCGCTGAACATGAAAACCTGCTACTAAATGTACTTCCAATGGGAAGCATCAGGCACAGAACTGATGTTATCACAGACAAAGGACTTTGATGAATGCGACTGTTAGAGAACGCTGAGCACTCATATTTTCTGAACAACACTGCTCCGGTTCTTTCATGCACCTGTAGCTGTCTCTCTTCATAACAACATTCTATTTAGCTACTCATTAAGGGTAACCCCCCCAAAAAACAGAAGGCTGAAGTCCTGAAAAGATAGTGCTTTATAAATTCAACTTCTTTTTCAAGGCAAAGGCTTATTAAACCATTAAAGTAACATAATTTTTTTTTGGTACCATAAAGCTTCTTGGCGGCCTGTAAGATTCTCCTATCCCAGAGCAGACAAGAAAAAAAAAGCAAGACTTTTTCTTCATAGAACTATACCACTTTCTAGAAACAACCGATTCACTGACTTTTAGATCTAGCAAAGGTGATTTTCTCAGCTTTTCCATTTCCTAAAAGTATGGGAAAGTAAAGCCAAGGTGTTTGATAACATGGTAAAACAAAATATAAAGGACTCAATCTTTACAATGAGACCAACCTATAAAAACCCTATGAATGAAGTAGGAATTAACAGAGAAAGAGAAAAGAGGCTAGTTTTTCTCACTTTTGTGCAGGTAAGTGGGTAGGAAAAAAGGAGATCACAAAACTCCTTGCATACACTTTTTTTCCCCTTTCATTAATGTTCATTGTGCTTCAGAGAAGAGGCCTATCTCCTTCCACTGTAGTGCATCTATCAGCCAAGGAGCTGTGAAAAACAGACATCCCTGCTACCTTTGCACAAACCTGAGTATAACAGAGAAAGACAAAGATGCTACTTCAGCAAAACATTTGGACCTGTCTTCACTCACTAGAGACAAGAGATGCAAGCCAAAACATGTTGTAGCCTTCTGTCACCTATACACAATGGTGGCAGGGGTGGATTTCACCTTCAGTTCACTTCTTTTATAATTTTTACCTTTCAATCTCAGTACAAACTATTTCCAAGGATTCAGTGAAAGCTGCAGTAACAGAATCTACTGGATAACAATTAAGGCACAGCTGGAAGAAGCCACCATCCTCTCTTTGGTGCTGTGGTTGGAACAGTGGAAGCAGGCTGGACCCATGTGGAGCTGCAGGCTCAGTCTGTGCTGATGTCTTGCTGCTCCACAGGCTGTGTGTGTATCATGCTGGCTTTGCATTCTACTGCTGTTTGCTCAAAATCTAGTATGACACTAACTGTTGTAACATGTCCTGCAAACACCTTTCAGCAGACTTTGCTTCCCTCCTCATAGGCTAATTCACTACAGTAGCAAACAGAATTCCATGCTAAGCCTCTTCCTAGTCTTAACAACTATGCCATAAAATAAGGCTGTCAAGCACCTGGACTGCAGACTCCTAAGATATTTGCATTACAAAACCAGCAATCAGTAAAGTATGGCATTGCTTTAACACTTTCTATCTGACTATGGAAATGATATAAAATAAAATATAGCAATTTTTTAAAAAATCTTGTTTCCTCTTATGCCATACCTAATGAGATCCAACTTCAAGCAGAAGAGATGAGTGAGAAGTTCTGTGGAGAGGATGAGTTGGCATCAAATACTCCTTTCTGAAAGGCTTTACTAACTTCTAATCCAGATTCATTACCTGCACTTGGCAACATTAACCAGAAGGATAACAGGGTGTTTAATTTGTACCAAAAAACCCAACATTCAGAGTTTAATGGTGCCCTCAAAAGAAGAGGAGATACTTTTATCTTACCCCTTCCAGCTTTCCTTCCTGCTTAGAGCTGGGGTAACCATACTGTTTAAGCGCCATATGACAATGCTCCAATTCAGCTGAAACCAATCTATGCCACTTGAATTTAAATAATGAGTGATGATGAAACAAAAAAATCAATGTTTTCATTATGAAGTAAAAAAAGGAAAAAAAAAAAGATAAATCACACTGTTCAACATTTCAAATTCCCACTCTGTATTTTACCTCTTGCTTCAAGTAGATGCACACCTGTTTCATACTTAAGAAAACTTTTTAATAAATTAATTTCTAAGTGACTCAGTAAGCTGTAATGAGTCTATATAAAATTCCACTGTAATTACTGGGGACTCCACTTGCTTAGAAAAAGCTCTCTGCTGCCTTACATTTTAAGCATTTCCCCAAGCAAACCAGCGGACAAAAATCCAGGCAGAAGGGAATTAGAGAAACTATGATTTAGCATGTGTCAGAGACACACCAGCAGATGTGATGATGTTCACTGGATACAAGAATCATGGAATCACAGAGTTATAGAACAGTTTGGGTTGGAAGGGATGTTCAAGACCACCTAATTCCAACCCCTCTACCACGGGCAGGGACACACACCACTAGACCAGGCTGCCCATAGCGTCATCCAGCCTGGCCTTGAACACTGCCAGGGAGGGGGCAGCCACAGCCACTCTGGGCAACTTGGGGCCAGTGCATCACTACCCTCTCAGTAAAGAATATCTTCCTAATGCCTAATCTAAATCTTCCCTCTTTTAATTTAAACCCATTACCCCCTGTCCTATCACTACACTCCCTGATAAACAGTCCCTCTCCATCTTTCCTTTAGGCCCCTTCAGGCACTGGAAGGCTGCCATAAGGTCTTTGAGCCTTCTCTTCTCCAGCCTGAACAAGTCCAACTCTCTCAGCCTGTCTTCGTAGGAGAGGTGCTCCAGCCCACTGATCATCTTCATGCCCTCTTCTGGACTTGCTCTAACAGCTCAAAATCCAGAGCTGGATGCAGTACTCCAGGTGTGGTCTCATGAGAGGAGACTAGACAGGCAGAATCTGCTGGTCACATTGTTTTTGAT
>VZTU01023870.1:0-76360 GCA_013400835.1 Zapornia atra
AAAAAAACCAAACCCAAAACTCCCAAAAAACCTTGATCCTATGCAGCAGAGGGTGCCAAACAACAGGAAAATGAGATGACCTTGAAGCAACAACCTGCAGCTAGTTACACTGACTTAAAGACAATGTTAAACTATCCTTAATGCATATCACTTAATCCCATCGTTTTTCTATGTATCATCATCGTTTTGGTCATCTTCTCTCTGCACCAGGGTAAACTGTTTTTTTTGCTATTTATTAGGGACCTAATCACAATTCACATAAAAGCAATGGAATCATAGTAATTTTGCACTACAAAAGATTAACTTTTTTGTGGTTTTAAAATACTTTTTTGGTGCTTTTCCCATTCCTAGTTGATGTACTGAAAACTGTACACAGTATACTCAAAACCCTCATGATCAGTCACTTTTTTTCTTTTGAGAAGTTGTGAAGATCAAACACAGTAAATTATTTAGATTGAATTCTCATAATACCTATTTGGATACTTGGTTCAGTGATAGAATTACATATTTCATGGCACAGCAGAAAAAGGTTATTTGTTTCTTGATCAATTTCTTCTATTAAAAATTAAAATGCAGAAGTTCCTTTCACTACTTGATTACAAGCTGACTACCTCCTTGCATATTTGCTTTTCTGTTTTGTCCCTTAGACTTCTTTAAAGATAAAACTAAAATACACTTCTCCAGCACTTCTTTTATTCCCTATGTATCACCACAGTCTGTGCCCAAGTACAAGGAAATCGGACCACTGAAACTCACACATAATCCCTTTCCCAACAAAGCGATCTACCTCCACCCCTCCTTGCTCTCTTTTGCCATTCCTTGCACCGAATCTTCCCTACTCCTATGTGGTATCCTCTTCCTGAATCACAATTTCCAGTTCCACCTGAAAGGTTTGGCTGTGGATGAAAAAAGGAAGCCCAGTGACAGAAGTGCTTCCCGTTACTGCAAACACTGAAAGGAAGAATTGAGAGTAACACACTTTCAACTCTTGGACAATGTGATTTTTGACAGCCTCACAAAACTTCCAGGAAAACAATCTGCCAGGAAAAGGAACCCACAAGATTCTTGAAAACAAAACATTTAATGTTTTAGGAAAGATTAATATGCAGAAATACGTTTATATAAATTGCATTTAGCTACAAATTACAAAATTCTCAACACTGCTGATGTTATTTCCCAATACAACATGAAACTCCATGCATAAACACTTCCTTTTTCCAACACACATACCTAAATGAAGAAAAGAAAGGATGGGGGGGGGTGTGAAGTAGGAATGGAAGGAGGAAAAAAACCAGGCAAACATGTCAAATGGAGGAAGATAAAATAACACTGCAATTGGAGACTGAAAAAGAATGCAAGCAGTAAAAAAATTTAAAGGAGTACAGAAGAGAGAGAAGTGATGTACTGACACAAACCCTATCTAACTGATTAGCCAGAAATTGTTGCCTTGGGCTCAGGATCTCAAAGTAGGAAATGCAAGAATGATTAACTGCTAGAAAAATAGAAATGATCTAGAAAACTGATGCAAGAACATTATTTTGCTTAAAAGCTTTCTATTTTTTAATGATTTCTAACAAATTCCAATTTACAACAATGCTGCTAGGGAGAAAAAAAAAAGAAAAAAAAAATCCAAACACCAACATCCAAGAAATCCAAGCTGCAAATTCTTCTCTGTTTGTCCTCAGCCTCCTCCCAGAAAGTACTATTTTAACAAAAGCCCTACACCAAATTTTTGATCCACCAGAGTATTCAGCGCTCATCTGTAATTCTGGGCTTCCCTGAGTATTTCTAGCACCTAACACACTTCTGATCCTACCCTTCCCTCTGTCCTGAGACCAAGACCCCTCGTGCTGAAACACTTCTTCTAAAGCAGGTAGGATTGAACTGCTGTACCCTTATCCGCTCCCTGCAGTCCTAAGGTGCAGCACTACCTGTAAGAAACGTTGATTGGGTTTGGAAGGACTCAAACCTACCTTCAAACTAGACTCATAGTCTGTGTTCACTTTGAACATAAGCCCAAGTCGCAAATGAATTTCCTTGGCTCGACAAAAGCTGGGATCAACATAAAGCGCCTCCTGAAATGCTTTAATTGCCCTGAAAGAAAAACACAGATTAAAAATTACTTTTTAAGGAAGTATTACTTTATAACCAATGTTATTTACGTGAGTAGCTGAAAGCAGATTAGAAAGCACTGCTACAGAAGAGCATACCAAGATAATGGTTTAACGTGCAATGTTTTTGGTGCATGGCTTTTGATTCTTCAAGGACTGGGTAGTTTTGTACTCCGGGTATCCTGGTGTACTTGAAAGTCTAATCTTTTCTATTAATTTAGACAAACTAATTTGCTACATGAAATGCAGGAACGTGCCTGCCATTTCAGAAAGGATGACTTGGGATTTAATAACGGAGCTGGTGCAACTTCAGAACAATGCAGTGATCCTTCACGTCACAGCCAACTGCTACAACCAAACCATGACACAGCAACGCCATTCACCCTTGTCTAAGCTGCTTGTGGAGTCAGGTTCAACACTGGTAGTTTGCACGAGTCCTTCAGATAATGTTACAGCCCCATTTTCCAATGAAGACGAGCCCCAAGTATACCAGGGAGGAAGAAGAAAATCAGTAGGACAAGATACTGTTCCCCCAGACATGATCTACACAGAAAGCCACAGCATGCTTTACAACCCACTTCAATGGATGCTTGGAAAAATGTATCCAATCAGCCAGGTCAGGACTACCATGCTAACTGCTGAATAATATTCTAGCTGTGCATTTCAGTTGTATTTGATCACTCCTAAACTGATGGGTTTGGGAGGAAAGGCAGAGATGACTTCAAAGCATTATTTCCTTGAAAGGATACAAAATTCAGTGGAGCATAGTCAGGGAGCAGTGACAGCTCCCACCCTTTGCATTGATTTCACAAGGGAATGGACACACTGATAGACAGTTTGGTGAAAGGTTCTCTACTTGGACATATTCCTTCTGCTTCTAATACGTGACAGATTTACATTTAGGAATGAGTCCATATGCACTCAAAATGCTAGGGAGCTCCTGGGTCAGTACCTTGCTTGCATCTTAAATTCTGTATCCTTGGATGCTGTAATTAGAACTCACAGAGATTTCTGATAGGTAACATAAACATATTAATTAACCATAACGACATCAGTAAGCTCAGGGGAAAATGTTTTAAGAATACACCAAATATTCCCCAAAGCAGCTTTTCTAACTAAGAATCAGGCGTTTTATCTTCTCCATTCAAAGCACTGGCCTGTATCTTACTTAACTCTAGTGTTAAATTGATTACGCAATTTGTAGACTTTCTAGGATGCAAGTCAAATTCAAATTACTTCCACTACTTCTATGAAAGAGGGCATCATCAAAATTTCACAAATAGAGTGATGTGAAAGGCAGCATTTACAACACTTTTCACCAGTGGTAGGTGCTCATGTCTGCTTTGATAACTACAGCCTGATTTTAAACAGCCAGCAGAATTTTCATAGAGTACAACACTCCAACTCTGGAAAGACATTTATTTATTAACTCTTACAGACAGACAAGCAATTCTACACCACAGCTGAATTAATATTGATCTAATTTTGCCTATGGGAAACATTTAAACAAAATAGCAACACACTCAAGATTACAGGACACATCAACACCACGGACTGCAGTAAAACCCTGCATTTTATTTTGGGGCTGTGTGCCACAGCTAGAGCTCTGGGCTCAGTCCTTTACTACATCAATGACAAAACACCTGCAGCATCTGTGCAGGTGCACCCATTTCAGTGCTAAGTGCTCAGGAACACCCAACACAGATGACATTGGGGTGCGGTACAGAAGGAAGTGGATATGAATAGATGTGGAAAGTGGGAGCACATCTTGTAGCAGTAAAGGGAAACGAGAGGGAGCATGGCTCAGTGTTGGCAACTGTGGTGCCTCTGGGTCCACCTCTCTGCTAGAGTTGGGCCATTCGGGTAGAGTAGGAGTCCCTCTACAGATCTTTATTAGCTCAGAAACATCACTAATCCCGTTTCTGTCCTCTGCCTAAGCCTACACCCATAAAGGTATAGATCGAGAGGATTCAAGGCATCAAAGTCACTCAGATGTTTTCCCT
Source organism: Zapornia atra (assembly GCA_013400835.1). Lineage (NCBI taxonomy): Eukaryota > Metazoa > Chordata > Aves > Gruiformes > Rallidae > Zapornia > Zapornia atra. The sequence continues at coordinate 4,115 of VZTU01023870.1, forward strand.
CAAAGCTCGCTTATGGTTTGACCCAAACTGGAAGAGCAGATATAAGCTAACAGCTGGATGACCTCTCACATATGGAGTAGAGCTTGGCCTTGGAAGCTAACAGCTTCCTTCAGAGAAGATGGCATACAGCCTTCCCTCAAGTAGGTTGTTAGTCTCCACTACTAATTAACTGGCCTTCATGCACAGACAGAGCTTTTCATTTTAATTCTTCAGCAGACATTAGTCCGAAGGATAAATCACTGAATGAAGACCTGGGAGCTCTCATACTACAGAAGTAAATGACAGTAGGCTAAATTCAGCAAAAGACAACTTTTGTGTTATTCTCTCAAGATCTTGACCGATTTGTCTGGTAAGAAACAACTTTGTTCTACTCGAATTTATTTAAGAGTTTTCCCCAAGAATGGGAGCATTTCCACTAACACACAGGAAAGACTATCCAACACTCGACATAATAAGAAAGCAGGACTGGAAAACAGACACTACAGAGGATGAAAAGCACCTCTGGGCTTACATTTTGAACAGCACTGCTACAGTAATTCAGGAAAAATAAAAATGACACGAATCTATCATCTCCAAATCAAGACTTCCAAAATCAATACTGCAGCTCTCTTTCCACCCACTCATCTATACAACAATGCCTACCATTATGAAAGTGAAGAAAGCAGATGAATAATAATTAATAGAAGACTGTATTAAACATTTAGTGAACTCTCATAAGACTTTTATTGGAAGGTTTTACTTGGATAGACTGTGAATAAAATCAGCTTTGAACTAGGCGACAGAATGTCATAAAATAGCATTGATTTAACTATTCAAAAGCTAAAACTCGCACATTTCAGACCAAAACCAGGAAATTCAGAATGAGTCTACAAAACAAAAGAACACAACATTATTCTAATACATCAGGAAAAAAGGCAGTTGGAGTCAGACTTTTTTTCCTTATTCTTTATCGGCTTGCAATTTTCCAACCACCAGTCTAAGTCTCATGTCATCTCCTAGCCTCGCTGATGAAGATCTCTATTTGAAACTCACATGGTGGGACAGTAAACGAAATGGGGGTATACAGCAGTCGTCAGGGCACTGCAATTTTATGAAATACTTGTACAGTCTTTAGATCAAACTCCTTTGTCCATAGGTTGAATTTCTCTAGAAATGTATCAATGAAAAGCAGCTCAGAGTACTGGGGTTGGGGTTTTTTTAGCATGAGCAAGATTTTTTATGTGTTTTCATCAAGAAGTATGTTTGATACACACTCACAGGAAGGTAAGACAACAGAAGAAAGTTAATTACCACTTTGTTAATGGTTAATTACAATTAGTGTGCTTAGTCTACATATATGTTCACATTTTATATACCCTCAAAATAGATACATAGACCCAGCCACCTGAGAAATACTTGACAAAGCAGTTATTTGCTACAGCGTTTGAATTCTGACCTCCTCACGAAGGTAACTACAAACAGCAGACCAGCTGAAAGGACTCTGACAGAACAGGGAAAGAAGCCACAATACAGATGTGCACCTTGAAGATCACAAGCAAGGAAGCTGTTTTTCCACTCTCCGATTACATCCCTCCTGGACTTTCCACTGCAGGTGATTCCAAAGCAGAAACTCCTCTGACAGCCAGTTACCAGTGCAATGCCACTGACTGGATCTGATGAAGCAGTCCAGTGGCTGCTGTCTGCACCACGAGTGGGGTGTTCCCACACAAGTGAAGGGGGCAGCTGGCATTCCTACACACCCATCTACCCACCTGACTACTTTTTGTAGAAAAGCCCAGTTCCTTAGATGTGCCAACCGCTGACACAAAGAGCTTGAGAAGCATCTGAAGGATCTGGTCCTACTGGAAAAAAGCACTAAATCCCTCAAGGACAAACCTTACTGTGCTACTAACAGCTTGTCCCTGCAAAAATAGAAAAAAAAGAACAAAAAAAAAAAAAGGTAGAGGAAGCAAAGAAGGGCAAAGAACAGATTCTTGACAGCCCAGGATTCTTCCATACTCATAGGCAAACAGCGACCACCATAGAACAACAGCTTCTCATGCAGGTGAGTAAGGTGTGCAATACTGAAGGCTGGCACACGAGACCCATGGAAGAAAAATGTTTACATTCCACTGTAGACCTGGGTACTTGAGAAGTGGTTTAAACAGCTGCTTCACTATTTTAGTATGACTGTAGGAAGAGGAAAACTTCATTTTCTGGGAAAAGGTGAAAGAGAACGACAGCCAGAGAGAACAAAAGGAAGACTGGACTCCAGATCAAGTACATGGTCCAATTCGATTGGTGCTAAGGCCATCTCACAGGTGATGCCAAGTTTTGTGTATGGAGAAGAATGCTCCCACCTCACCGAAGCCTTCAAAGGACTTCTAGGAGAAGTGACTCTCAGGTGTCTGAAGGCCTACATGGTAACCAGGAGATGAGCTGCAGTACCACAGGTAACAACTGAAGGGCTGCCTTCTGCTATCTGCATGGCCTTTGGAGGGTTGAAAAATTCAGCAGCAGCAGAGGAGCAGAGTGCAGAGCTGGCTCAGTGCTTATGTTGCAGATGGAAGTGCTGCACTCCCCGAGGGGGTTGTATATGCTTGCTCCCTCTTCCCATTAAACGTCCTTACCTGAATTAGGTAAGAATAATGAAAGACTGCAGCTGCCTTCTTGATGTTAAGATCCAATTTTGAATTGGAGTCGAAAAGGGAAAAAAACTTTCTGTCCTGATCTCCCATGTCTTTGCTCCAAGCACTCAAATTTAGGCTCATGGGAGAAATTTCAGCCTAGAGAACACCCTGGCTATGCCAGGATGCAGCAGTCCAAACAGGCTGGGCTGGCTGTGAGGCTACTGTAAAGGAGCCAGAAGCAGAGATGATGGTTCTAGATATGGCTGGATTTGGGATAGATGATGACAGTGCATCTGTTTTAGCCAGGATGGCTGTAGAAGGCCCAAAAAGTTCTGGTCAGAGATGACAGATTTCCCTCAGGCAGTCTGCATATAAGAAGAAGGTTCTGGATCATTTCTTGCATTAGTCTTTGGCTTTTTTCAGGGCTGCATCCCTGAGAAGTATAAACACTGAAGGATTGAGTTTTACAAAACAATTTCTACAGCTGAAAATGAATCCTTGGACTGAGGGATCTAAGGGAACGCAAAATGGGCCATGTGGCTGGTTTGTCTCCTACAAGGCATTCTGGAGGAACAGTGTGTCTCTCTCTCACACAAACTGTCCAGCAATTTGCAAGGTAGCAGTCACTGAAAACACTGCAGGCTGGCCTTGGGGCATCACGGTTGGTACTCTGGGATCCAACGAGTGTTAGAGCCACTTTCGGGACACAATTGCAGAGCTCCATCTTTTTATCTTGGTGGGACTCAGTGTAAATCAGCAGATGACAAACCTGTCTGTCTCAGAATCCTTACTGAAGACAATAATTGCCACACAAGCCACTACACTTTGTTGCAGCTACTGTACAGAAACGAAGCCTCTGAAATTCGGCAAGTGAACAACCTAAAGGACAACTAAGGAGGATATGAAATTATTCAGGTTATGCAAGGTCTACCTGAGGGTTGTATGAATGACAAACATAATCACTCTACAAAACCTTAACATAACGTTCTATATGCAGCTAAGACATCGTAATTTAAGGCATCTATTTATACTCATCTTCTCAACTACTTAAATGAATGGAAAAAAAAAAAAGAAGTAATTCAAGGCTCTGATTTGTTAATGCTTATGCCTCACAATTACCTGGCTTTGCTGCTCCGTCCACTGCAAGATGCTAAACAGCACAATCCACTCTTGGCAAAGGTCTATGTCGAACAGGTGATCTTCCAAAAAATTAACTACTCCAGACTACTTTGTCTTATTTAATTTTACCTTACAGTTTTCTACCATTTTCACAGTACAAATTGTGAAAAGATACTCCTGGTAAGAAGATATGGTGCACAAAATACTCTTGAGGGCTAAGTGACGAATGAGGCTAAGCCTGCCCAAGAACAAGAATATTCTGAAATTTCATGAAATTCAAGCAAGGTTGATCACAACCTTAAAACAGTGGATTCTCATGTTTTCTGGTAACTTTTCTGTTCTTCTCTTGTTAATTAGAATGGAATAGAATTGCATGGCACATGCAATACATGTCATTCATTTCACCACTATCAATAAAGCAAGCAGTAAGTAACAAGATTAAAAAAAAAAATAATCAGGATCTGAGCTCAGGATTTAAGCAAAACCAGCTTATTTACATTATCCCAAAGAAAAGCACAAATCTTTTGTCTTACAGATGCACAGAAACACTTTACTGGGGAGGAGAGAAGAAATCCCACTTTATTGTTCCACTTCATCAGTCAGTGATCACTTAAGGATTTACTGCCTCCCTTACTGCAGCCATGCTCAGTCCAGTAAAATGATAGACTTTTCAACCATCAATCGCACAGTGAAGCCACACTTACTTTATTAGGTTTCCATACTGAAGTGTAAAAAACCCACTGACCTAAGCACTCCACCTTTCTGCCTTTTCTCCAAAGTCACAAGCTGCATCGATGCAAGGATAAACCCCCAAGGTATCCACTGAATACCCTGAATACCAAGCTAAATGAAACGAGCCCACTTTGCCACTTACTATTCAAGAGGAAAGTAAGGTTGGGGGGTTTTGGAAGCAGGCTTTCAAACAAATGCAGGCTATAGTCTATTGATAACAATTCAGAAAATCCTGCTGAGTCATACCACTCCAACCCCCTTGCTGAATCGCCTTACAGGGAGTTAAAATTCTTCTCCTGTGAATGCTCCCCACTGCTGTGGTTGCCACAGGTGTGTTACAGTAAGTCAGATATGTGACCCAGGGCAGCATGACTTCAAATACTGCATCTATGATAAACAAAATTAAACTGTCCTACACTCACACTGACCTTAAGCTGAAATATTCACCATTAAACACTGCACGACCCCGATACTGTTGATTCCAACTTACCATTGAAAGGCATTGTAATGGAAGTAGACCAAACCAAGGCCATATAAAAAGGCAGCATTCTGTAAAAGAAAGAAGCAACGTTTAAAACCCAGGTTAGACAACCATATGCTGTAAGATTTGAGTTTCCAGTATTTTATACATCCTCTGACATTCCATTTCCATTACAAGATAAGCATATTTAAATTTCATCTGGAAAATCAAGAGCCAAAAAGAAAGCAAAAACTTATTTTTTCAAAAAAAAGTTATTTTCTGCAAAATAATTTTTGAGGAATAGAAAAACCCCAGTAATATTCAAGCACTTCTATATCAGAGAAACTGTACAACAGCAGGGAAGAAAATGATGGAGTAGTCATCTTTGGCAATAATAAAAAATGTTTTATGACCGAACACCACTTCATAGTCATAATAATTTATACTTACATAATAGTAAACAAAGCTGCACACTCTAATTTCAGTGTCTAAAGCAGAACATTAATTATATGAATCTGAAAATATGCTTCAGGAAATTTCCCTTTTCTGAATACCAAAAGTACAGACCATTGGCTTCAAACATAAGATAGTCATGCTTCTTTACCGTTAATCAAATTTCTATTTTCCATTTCTCTACTCTGTGGAAGGGGGGAAGGAAAATGAAAAGAACAACACACCAGCAACAAAGAACCTTTCTCCTTCTGCTAAGTCCACTTCCCCCCATTTTCCTTTCACAGAAAAGTATAATTTGCTTCTGAAGTGACATTACTAAAGGGGCTTAATGAATGTGTTAACAATTCTATAAGTAATTATTGCATATTTCCTAAATTAGGAAAAATAAACTAATGCCTTTTTCTTTTTAAAAGTTACGCCACATCATATTTGTTTTCTCTTTAGCAGAGCTACTCTATTATTTACAGGAGACAACACATACGTGCTCCTTATGACACCTTTTTAGGCTTTACTTATATGTAATTCTGGGTTTGAGAGATCAGGAACACATCCCAAAGAAAACAAAGCTCTGACACATGGACAAGAGATGAAATTTCCATTGTCACAAGCTGCAGTTCAAGATAATCCCTCTTCCACTTGCACGCACTTCTTCAGCAAGTCAAATTTCTATGGAATTCCACAAAAGGAATCCCACTTATGCCTTAAACCCAATCCAAGCACAACAGGCATAACCAAATTTCTCCTAGAAAATAACTGGCAACTAGAAGACAATTCAAATAGTAGCATTCCTCGGAAACAGGACCCGATACTACCATTTCATTATACCTCATTTGCATCTTCTAAATGCAAATTAAAACTAGGGGAAATGCCAAAGATCTTTGCACGAATACAGCTGGACCGTAGCTTCAGCAATGGATGGCTTCCAAGAAAACTCAGTGGTATGACCAGATACTACAGCAGTCAGAGCACTGGAAGATGTTAACAGGGGGAGTGGAGGGGGAAGTACATAAACAACAAAAGACGACACTTCAATACCACCATAAAACCACATTCCTGTTTAATTGAACAAAACCACAACATGGACATCTAATTCCATATCCTATATATTTCCTGCTTTCCAAGCATGCTCTGGCAACAGCAGACTAGGAACAAAGACAAACTCAATATTGCCTTGATTTAGAAGTCATTTTAAATGAAGAACTAAGATAGAAAGAGAGATTTTTCCCATATGCAACACGGAATCCTGCAAAATACAGCACACACCTAGTAACCTTTATTGCATTTGGGTCAGACCCATTCGTAGAACACAACTCAACAACTGTCCAGTGTTACCTCAGATCCACCTACTGCAATCAAGTCTAGATCATTGTAAAGATTGAGAGTAATGGTAGTGACAAAACCCCTTCATCGCCACACAGAGTAATTCAAGCAAAAAGTGTGTCAGACAACTAAAATCTCTTCAATCTTCATGGAATTTAATTTCCTCTTCTGAAACCTAGTAGAATTCACAGTTCAAATGAGTTACAGATTCAGAAGATTAATCTAGGTGATGTTTTGATCCAACAGGTTAATAATAGTCAACTTTTGAGGCACAACAGGACCAAGATGCAGGTGATTCTCCAAATGTAATTTATATATCAAATTCACATGAAGGTTTCAGGCCAGCCCTGTCCCAGTAAAATACAAATCAACAAGTACCACTGTGTACTCTCTTCTGTGACTGATTTTCCCATTTTTCTCTCATACTCATACTCATTTGGGCTTACTAAGCATGTGAGATGGACCTTAAAAATCTGTTAAGCTACAATTTCCTTCTCAATAAAAAACAAGTCAAGATTTAAGACTGCAATATTTTACTTCAAATGTAAAAGTGCAAATTCTGAAGTGTCAGTATGGATCATATTTATCTGTTCTGAAACACGACAGCTCTAACCACATGTAACATCATTATTAGTACTGCTTGTTAATTATTAGATTTGTCTTAATAAAGATTTTAAAATATCTTTAAACCTGGGTTTGGACCCAGATGGGACTTTCAGAAGGACTGGAAGACACTACAGTGGTTCACTGTTTACAGTATTTTCCCACAAAAAATTCAAGGGAAGATACACATCAAGTTCATTATTGAGCAACTAACTTCTCTGCCATAACGTTGAATGTGCAGCTAAGTTCCTGCTGGCCACAGCCAATGTGAAAGGCTAGAACAGCTTCATGCATATCAGGAAAACAAGGGATCATTATATCAAGTTTTCACCTACAAAATAATCTTTATCTTAATATCAAAAGATTCTGTGACTCAGTTTACCAAGAACACACCCCATATTAAGAAATCTGTATCCAGTAACCTCTGCTACTTTTACCTGGACATGTTCATTACAAGAAATACCCATCCCATGTTTTTCAACAAGATTCTGGTTTTTTCATTTTGGTTTGGGGTTTTTTTTTGCTCTTCTTTTTTGTTGTTGTTGTTGGTTTGGTTTTGGGTTTTTTTAATTTTATTTAAACCCTGCTCTTCAAAATCCTCCTATAAAGAGCTGGTAAAGTGGAATAAAACCCCACTTTTTTTCCTTACATACTGTTGTGGGTTTGTGTGGCACGATTTTGGTAGTGCTGGGGGGCTGCAGAGCGGCTTCTGCAAGGAGTGGCTGGAAGCTTCCTCTGGGCCCGACAGAGCAAACACCAGCCGGCTCAAGGCCGGAGTCGTTGCTGACCAAGGCTGAGCCCATCAGTGATGGTCACAGCGCCTCTGGGAATCACATTTGGGAGAAAAAACCCGCAAGCAGCTGCTTTTTGGCACCAGAGAAGGGAGTGAGAAGATGTGAGAAACTGTGCAGGCACCAAGGCCAGGGAAGATGGTGCCACAGGTGCCAGAGAGAGACTCCCCTGCAGCCTGTGGAAAGCCCATGCTGAAGCAGGCTGTCCCCCTGCTTTACTAACAAGTAAAAACCAAAATTATCTTATTACAATCCTCCCCTTGAACTTCTTAATAACCCTCATAATTTCTGAAGACCTCACGCTAACAAAACTCATCCTTTGGCTACCGATTTCTGATGTCATTTGTACATTCTCAGATCTCTCTCTTCACTAATATCTACAGTAAATTGAAAAATAAGCTGCAAACTGAAACAGACTGTACCTCAACTTTGAAGCTGAACGTCTGTATTTTTTCATTCTACAGCCACACTATTCAAAAGTGGCCAAATCAGAACTGTTATTTCCCAGCCGATGTCATTTAGGCTTTCTACAACCTATGGAAAAGCGTTAAACCGCTCCATACCAGCCACTAGATGGCTCAAATTCCTCTTTCCTTTTTACACGCTTATGCAATTTAAGAAGATTGCCAAGTTTCTATTGTGCATTCTGCTACTGGCATGCACAATTCAAGGCAGAGTAACGTTCCCATTATATTTCACAAAATGTATAATCCACAGTATTTTACAGATAACTCAGAAGGCAAAAATATATCCATAGGTACCTTTTTATATAACCAAGATGAATAAGCATGTTCAAGTCCTGCTTCTTTGAGCAGTCAAGAAAAAAAAAAAAAAATTAACCAATAAGGAAAATTCCACCCCTCTCACAGACCTCCTGCATTAATCCAAATAGCTGGTTTATAGTCTCTTTCAAACAGCAGATGGAAACAGATTCCCAACATTTCACACGCTCTATTCCCTAGCTCTTTCAGACCGAGTTCACAAGAAAACCTTATTCTCCATCTCCCAGCCTGAAGCAAGTGCTTTGGGCAGAGAGACATCCGACTGGACCACCACAGCTACATGGGGCAAGTGCCTTTTTCTGACCCTGTGTTTCTAGATGAAGTGTATGGAGTGGCCATGGTCACGTTCAGACTTATAAATGGCCACCTTAGACTGACTCTGGAAATGTACTCCCACCACATCTGGATCCAGATGTTTTTCACCAGAAACATACTTAATCTGCCACAAGCACTTAAAGCTCTGTTACCAAGTCCAAATTTGTTTTTTATAAATACAAGAATATACAAAGACATTACGCTTGCAAATGAAAATCTGTCCAGCGGGTGCGTCTAGGAAGTCAGGGCGTAGAAGAAGGTGCTAAACAGTCACAGCTGCCTCAGGGCAGCATCCAGTCAGGACCTTTCAACTTAAAAATGAAAAAGAGTAGGTTTTTTTGCCATAGTATCATAGCATTGCTGATTTAGAAACATTCCCTCTCTAACACTGCCTCTCAGTTTTGCCGATATCATCATCATTTGTAGACAGCTACAGTCAACTGGATGCCAGAACTGATACAGGTAAAGAAGGATTTTTTTTCTTTTAGTGGATTAGTTTCCCAGCCAACTTCACTGTGCAGTCCTCCCCCCTCCCTGAAACAACTGCATTAGCACCAGCAAAAGAGGTTAATGTCAGCAAAATAAGTAAAAGCCTGCTACCAACAAATGTGTATCAAACCTACAATGACTTTTCAAACAGAAAACATGAAATCATAGATGAAAGATTCGGACAGGCAACCTACATTAAAATGATCCAACACAACAAAGCACACCACCCCCCAGTATTCATTACCTCCTAAGCAACATCTGGCTTGTGAAAAAGCAACTTCTATGGGTTACCACAAAAAAAGATAAAAACTTGAAGTAACATCTCAGCTTTCTCTGTGCAGACCCTTAATCACTGAGACATGCAGGGAAATAAACCATTTCTTCTTTATGACTCGAAGGGACAGTGCCACATGTAGGTAAAATAATCAATAATTCATTTAGAAGTTGGCACTATTTGGGTGTGTCCCACCATGCTACGAAATGAAAAACAGAACAGGAGAAACGAAGTCCCTATGCAGTGAGTTGGTGGAAGCCTGAAGGAAAACCAAGGGAAAAAAGTTGAAGTTCAGCACCCTTATGAATGAGACCAGTGACTGGTCTTCGTTTGCTTGCTACTGCCAGGAAGCAGAGTCATTGCTGACACATTAAAACTGCTTGCAGCAGGACTCCCAACGCCCCTTCCACAGCTGCTCAAGCTCCACTGGAACCTGCAGTAGGGCCCACGTCCCACCAGAGCACAGAAAGCTGACGCGGGCAGGGGGCCATGGCTCTTCAGAGAAGGCCAGGAATGGAAGATTTTACAGTCTTGCTTGCATCCCGTGGTCACAGGGACGCTTGGCCACCTGTCTGAAGCAAAAGAATATACTTCTTGCCTTCAAATACATGAATATGTTTATTTCTTTACAGAAAAAAAAAAAGAAAAAAGAAGTTTTGACATTGTGGTGCCTAATGCCTCCTCCTGACACTACTCAGTATGTAACAACAGGTCCCTGGAGAGTATGTACCACATACAAAATTCCACTCAGGCTCCTGTGCGTAAACAGCTATATGCCTTTGGGAGCTGACAAGCTCCAGCAGCTCCAGTCACAAAGATTGTAAGTGTTTGGGAAGAAGAAGGGAGGGTTCAAATAAAATTTGTTTAGATTTGTACAAATATGAAAGGGAGCGCTACCTGCCTACAGGTCCCACGCATCCCCAAGACCTGAAAAATACTAAGATCTCAGTAAGAGGTGTATTACAAATTAGTGTCATTAGTTTTGGCTTCTTCAAGGTCTTCAAGAAATCTTACAGTACCTGGAAAATCATGACCTTTAAACTACAGATCCATGTACTATGCTTGCATGACCCTGCTTCTTCGGCAATAACCACAACAGTAAAAATATTGTTACTGGGTGTATGCCTGCATCCCAGCAGCCACGTGAAAGCAATTAATATATAAAAGGCATTATTCCTGTGACAAATATATTCTGGCGTTTATAACTGTTTCATTAATGCACCAACTTGGTAAATAACTACAAAGTAATTTCATCTTGTCTTTAAGAAGTTAAATCTTTTCAGAGAGTAAGTGTTGTCAAAACACATCTACTACTCGTGTAAGAAAACCAGCTAACAGAGCTTTCTTAATTCATAAATAATACTTCCTTTCTTCTTCCTTTTACAGAGAAGTTGTTTAAGAAGGTGAAGCAGAAAAAAGCCAAAATCCAAATGCAAACACAGGAAAGACCAGGGTACATCAAGACAAGATTACTAGTGAATTATCAAAACCAATATACAATAACTAATTCAAGGCACATTAATAGTTTCACAACCCCTTGATTAATACACAATCTCTTTATAGGGACCACTTTAATATAAAAGAAAACGATAAAGTGACATCAAATAACTCAGATCCCGTTCATTTACAATGGAATATATGAAGTTTTGTAACCTGGGTATTCCTTTAACCCTAAGTAGATTCAGGTTCTTGACAAAAAGGAAGACTGATCAACTAGTGTACCTCCTCAAATCTGTCACAAGAACCAACAGCCAAGCAAGCATCTAAACAGCATTTGTTGCTATGGGCATCTGACTTCTGTGCTTTCCACTGAAGCTCACACAGTTTCATTTGATGTAAACATCTTCATTTTCAATTTGATACAAATATTTTCAATAATTTAAGTGTTTTAACAGAAAATGGTACTTTTCTGAAACAAATCAAGTGAGCAAAGGTGTTGTGCAACACAAAAAGATTAAATTCACCTTGAAATGCATTTTCTAGAGATGATTCACCTAATCAAATGTAATACTCTCTCTACAGATTCCCTGCAAACAATCACAAAGTTTACCATTTATTTTGTACGCTACATGTTTTAAACAAAACCCTCCCTAGCCAAATAGCAAGTCAGGTTTGAGACTGGATGCTTTAGAACTAAACCAATTTGTCCAAGGTTTGCACAGAAAAATAGAGGTGATGTCTCTGTAGGATCAGGTTTCCCAGGATGATGTCTAGCTGGGTTTTGACTGCCTCCAAGGATAGAGGACAAACTCTCTGGGCAACCTCCTCCACTGTTCAATCACTCACCTTTACAATTTTAAAATAGTTTAAAAGAAATTTTGTGTTTTCAGTTTATGCCTGTTGCTTTTCCTTTTCTCACTAGGCACCACTGAGAAGAGCCTGGCTCTGGCTTCATTGCTTCCCACATCAGGTACCCGTACACCCTGTTGAGGTGCCCCTGAGCCTTCCCTTCTCTAGGCTCAACACCCCCCAGCTCTCTTAGCCTCCTCTCCTTGTACAACAGATGTTCCAAGCCCTTAATCAGCTTTACGGCCCTTTACTGGACTTGCTCCAGTATCTCCCTGTCCCTCTTCTGCTCAGGAGCCCAGCACTGGACACCACACAGCGTCTCACTGGGGCTCAGTAGAGATGAAAGAAGATGGCTCTGCTCTGCCTTACGCAGCCCAGGATGCTGCAACAGCACAGTGCTGGCTTACAGTCAGCTTGTCCACCAAGACCCCTGAGGCCTTTTCTGCACAGCTGCTTTCCCAGCCTGTGCTGGTGCACTGGGCTCTTCCTCTACAGAAACAGGGCTGGGCATCTCTCTTTGCTGACCTCCACAAGGCTTCTATAGGCTGTTCATACGCTGACCTGTCTGTACTTCACCAGTTTGTTCATGTTCTGGGAGACAGTGTGGAAAGCCTTACTAAAGTAAACACAAGCACTATCTATAGCTCTTGCCCCCCTCCACCAAGCTAGTCATTGTGTTGCAAATGGCTATGAGGTTCACAAAGCATGATTTCCCCTTCATAAAACCACGCTGATTACTTCCAATAAACTTGCCTGCCTAGAGAGCATTTGGAAATGGTTTCCAGGTTAATTTGCCCTATCACAATCCTATGGCTGGAGGTGAAGCTGACTGATCTGTAGTTCCTTGGATTGTCCTTCATGTCCTTCATGTCCTTCATGAAGACAGGAACGGCATTTGCTTTCTTCCAGGCCTGAGGAAACTTCCCCCACCACCATAACCTTTCTAGGGTAATTGAGAGTAGTTTCACTCCCTCAGCCCTTGTAGATAGCCAGTCTTTTTAAGTGTTCACAAAACTGATTCTTCTCTACTGAGAGCAAGCCTTCCTGGGTCCAGACCTTCCAACTGGTCTCAAGTGCCTTTGAATCCTGAAGGCAACTCTTTCCAGTAAAGACCGAGAGGAAGAAGGCATTAAGAACCTCAGTCTTTTCCACGCCCTTAGTTACTTCTGCCATTGAGCAGCAGTCTCATGTATTCTTTCATCTTCCTTTTGCTGCTTATATATTTGTAGAAGCCCTTCCTGTTGCCCTTCACACACCTCCCCAAATTCACCTCCCTGTGGCCTCTGGCTTTCCTTATGCAGTACCGGAATGCTTAGCTGGATGCCTCTGTAATTCTTCCTGAGTCATCTCTCCTTGCTTCTAGCTCTTTAATGCTTCATTTTTATGTCTGAGTTTGGTCAGGTGCATCTTGTCCATCCATGCAGGATTCCTCTCCTTTTTATCTAATGTCCTGCAAATCAGGATAGACTGTTCTTGAGCTCAGAGAAAGTTATTATCAAAAATTAGGAAACGATCATGGATCTCTCTTTTCTCCAGGGCCATACTGAAGGGATTCTTCCAAGCTGACCCCTGGGCAGAACCACATTTCCTCTCCCAAGTCCAGGGTTTTGATTTTACTATTTTGTTTTGTTCCCTTGCCTTAGGATCCCAGACTCCATCATTCTCAGTCCCTGCAGAAAATGTTGCCCTCAGCCTTCTTTCATGTTTGTAAGCATGAGATAAGCAAAGCAGACCATCTCCCTTTGCTGGTTTCTTCATCACTTGTGTCAGGCAGGAACTTGTCAATAATATACTTCAGAACCTTCCTGGATGGTTTGCACCCTATTGCATTGCCCTCCCAGCATGTGGCCAAGCCCACTATTAGGACCTGTGTCCACAAATACAAGGCTTCCTCCCGTTTTCCGCCGAGGGCCTCACCTACTGCTTCCTGACCAGGTCATCTGTAGCAGACGATGACCACAACATCACCTGTATTGGTCATCCACTGATCCTGACCCATAATCTCTTAAACGGCTTGTCAACCACCCAAAAGCATGGCTCCATGCATTCCAGCTGTTCTTTCAAAAAAGGGCTTCTCCTGCTCCTCACCCTCCCAGACCCTCCCTCCTAAAGACCCTGTACTCATCCATTACAAGACCCCAGTTGCCTGAACTACTGCACTGCATCTCTCTGATCGCAGTGAGATCTCAGCCCTGCAATTGCAGGTGGACCTCTACCTCTTTCCATTTTTTCCCAGTTACACCGTTTAGCTCAAGGTGGCAGTTGGGCACCATGCAAGCTGCCAGTTCACTCCTTGCCCCAGGTGGGGTGAGGAGGACAATCAGCAGAAAAAGGCAATATACACTTCTGGCCAGGCCAGAGTCAACCTCCCCAAGCAGCCAGCCCAGGGGAGCTGAGTTTGACGCATCACCTGATATCAGTCCCCCATAAGAGGGGCTGCTTGGGGGGTGGCACACTGCCTCAGGGCAGTCAGAGTGTGGCCGGGGCATCCAGTTGGGGATCGGTCCTCCCATGATGCAGCACTCTGCTACTGTCAGGTCAGTAAGGTACTATGTTATCACTGGGTGCGAGCGAAATTTACTGTGGGCTGTTACTGTTCTCCTTTCACTGCGCTTTCCTCAGCAAACTGTCTGTATCCCAACCCACAGAGGCCTTGTCTGTTTCTCCTCAGAGAGTCAGTGAGCAGCGTGTGGTGCTCAGCCACTGCTTGGGGCTGGGTTGGGATAAGGACAGTTTACTGGGGCGGCAGAGGAAGAGGAAAATAACATCAACAGTAGGTATAAAATAAAATACAAAAGCAGGTGACGCACCATGCAGTGTGCTCACTGCCTAGAAACCAATGACCACCCAGTACCCAAGCAGAGACTCCTCCACCTCAGTAGGCCTCCTTTTTCTGCTGAACATGACATCATATGGTATGGAATATCCCTTTGGCTACTTTGGGTTATCTGTCCTGGCTGCATCCCTCCCAGCTTCTTGTGAAAATTAACTCTATCTCAGCTGAAACCCAGGACAGCCATGCTGCACCTATTAGTGTACAAGCACTTCAGGGAGTCATATATTTGTGTCAATTTCCAAAAAAAGATAAAGAGAGATTCCCCTATAATGTCCTGCAGCCACTTCCTTACTTTCTCCATACCCTTGAGGTGGGAACCCCATATTGATTACCATAAGCATATGAAACACAGAGCAATTCTTCTTAACCTCTGTTTCTCCTCGACTGCTACTCCTCTTAATTCACACCCTTAAAAGGATTTGGCTTTTCTCTTTTCCAAGATACGCCAATGTAACAAAAATTATTGCACCTCTTTAAGTAAGTTTTCAATCAAAATACAGAAATTAATGGCTGTTCCTGTACACACACAAGCATTACTTGAAGATGACATTTGGACAGTTTATTGAAATGTTTTATTCCCTTGTATATGGAAAGTGATCATCGGTATTGACAGTCATCTTAGAAACATTTTATGAAACAGAACTGCTGGTATGGAATTTTATGGTCTTGATTCACCATTTTTCCAACCCTTTCCAGCAAAGATAGGAATCCCACTGAGTTTACAAGGAACCCCATTATTTCCCTGTCAGTTTCTCACTGCTGGAGAATCATTACGGTGTTGGAAAAAAGCCCTAATATCATTAATTACCCAGCTGCTGTACCTGCAGCACTACACATAAAATTGGAGCAGGCAAGCTGAATATACTAAGACATGAATGACTACAAATTGATTTGAATACCCATAAGCAAATCAGTAAAAAGCCAGCAAAATGAAAGCCATCACAAAAACAAAGTGACAAAACTGTCTATGGTTGTTTCCTCGAATCGTAAGTCACACTGTGCTGAGCAGTAACTAGAACCAAGTCGAATTAATTGAAAAATTTTAAGTTGAATTTTTAGCCAAGTTCCCTAAGAATGCTGCTGTTACTTCTCTGTTACCAGCTGGGTAACACTTCAATCTGTTAGCTGCCTTCAAATGAATTTTCCAGAAAGCAAGACATCTCAAAGACTAAAAACTTGAAGAATGTCACTGCAAATACCTGCTGGGTAGAGGAAAAGAGATGCTGAGCCAAGGCCTACACACAGAGTTTAATTACTCTCCCTTCTTTGGGAAGAGATGGTTTGCCCATTAGCAGAGATTTAAATCAAGCATGTGATTTTCCTGCTCAGAGATGTCATAGGAAACAAGATTTCACTCAGGATGCTTCACTGGGAAAACTAGAGGAATTCCAGATCGTGTGTGCTTAAAGGGAGAAGTGGAAGAAGGAAGGACAGGAGGCGCGAAAGGACAACAGACACCAGCCCATTACTACCCAAGCTTCATTAGTTCCAGCATTAAAACAATTTGTTCTGTAAACTGCAAACTGAACAAAATCCCACATTTGGAACAAAATTCTGAGTATGAGCCTTAGGGGGGGAAAAAAAAAAAAATCTCTGGTCGCTTCAATTTTGACTTAGTTTTTATATTAGCAATATCTGAAAACAGAAAACATTACTGGATAGTATGGGGTATGCATTTTATGAATACATGTGAATATATAAAATATTAAAATGAGAATCTGTTGGGTTTTTTTAAAAGGTTTAATTACTTTAGTATCAAAAAGCAAGACAATTGATTTATGGTTGCTACTCGGCTATCAATTATTATTGGAAATTATTTTCCGATTAAGACTGTGGCTGATTTAGTAGTAATCGCTAATTGGTGTTCTAATTGGTGATTTGCTGTTTTATTTGTCAGAATGTACAAATACTTAAAATAGGCTACAACAGACAAGGCAGCAGGCCCACATGACAGGCAGCTGGGGGAGCAGACAAGATGGCCAGCAGCCAAGAGCAAAGCAAAGCAGCTGGGCAGCCCACCAACCATTCCCACAGAATCTTTCAATTCCATCAAATCATCATTTCTTAACAGAAAACTGTACATCAGTAAATTTTCAGCCCACTCTGTGAATATATATACTAGTGAGTTTAAGAGCCTTCAATTTCTAAAGGCAAAACAAACAAAGGGGAAAAAATAGAAACAAGCCGAATGATAGGACCCTTTCCTCACTCTCTACCATCTCTTCTCTGCTAATTCTGCACTGCTCTGCTCAGCTCTTTCTTCGTTTACTCTGGAGCTCGGCTTTCTTTCCCTCTTCCTCTTGCCACTGTATCACTGCTGCTCTACCTGACGTCACTTAATTACTTCTGTCAATGGTTTCACTTCTGAAAAATTAACTCTGAAAACCTGCAAATGGAAACATCACAGTTCTCCGGAATCAGGGACCTCAACTAGCCCCTCCTCAGTGCTGCTACCTCATCTTGCAAGGAAAGGTTTTAAGACACCTCTGAAAGTTAGCAGCTCTGATTTTTTTTCTTCCCCTCCGGCGCAGCTGATCGCCAACCCTGCAGCAGACCACCTGAAGGAGGAGGGGGGAGAAGGCATAAGATGACGACCAATGAACCAATACCATAGGATGGGGCTTGTCTACTGCTCTGTGTTAATTTGACATCCTTTTGTAGGATCGTAGGTAGCTCTTCTTTAAAGGTACCTTGCTCAGTTGTGTTGCACACAGTTATTTTACAGTACAATTGCTCCTCCTCAGTGTGAGTGAATAGCCCCTTTCCCCTGTAGTACGAGTCAGCAGAATCCCTTGCTACCTCCCAGGCACAGTGTGTGTTGATTCACCCTCCTTCCTGCCTGTCTCCTCTGCAAACAGATCTTGGACACACTTTTGTCGTTCATCTGAAATTTCAGCCTGCTGTGCTGCATTTGAGGGGATGATGACTCGCAAAATGTCAAGTTGAACTATACTTATCTTTTATGTAAGACTGTGACTTCCAATATAGGCTTCTATATTGTTCTTTAATAAACTGAGTATTGTTCAGGCTTCTAACCTTTTCTTTGTATTCCTTACTTTTTTCTGAATACTATCAGCTATGTGTACATGAGGTGTGAAATTCCACCTGCTGTCTTAATTCTCCAATAATCATTCTTTGTACTTCTAAATTTCTACCATTCAGTCTACAAAATTTACCTTCTCTTTTGGAATATAGGATTCAGTGACCCTGAGCAAGTTTGCCAACACCATTGGTAAGACTTTACATTACTTTGCTTAACCAAAGAAGAAACCTGTACAGGAGGACGAACGCTAATATGTGAAGATTACGTGAATGAATTAAGGGGGCTAAAATATTGCCCTGCTAGGAAGAACCCCCAACATTAAAAAAATAAACAATTTACTCCTTGGGAGGACAGACTGTAGCCCCTGAAGGCCTAAAATTCAGATCCTCTTCAATAAAACAAAGAGCATCCTCAGCCTAACAATTTGTTTTGGCCTTCCCCACACACCTCAGAGAACTGCTGTCTGTGCAGGATGCATGGGATGAAAGAAACAAAATAGAAAATCTTACTTTATTTACTTGCATTTCAATGAAGAGTGAGATTTCACATGAAGAATTCAATGAAGACTTTAATTCAATTTCAATAGGAATTTATGTACCAACAATTCTGAGTAGCTTGGCTTTATGAGATCTATGTCTTAAGATTTTCTTGCACTCGGCCACTCGCCCTTTGTTCTCTGTTTCTAAAAGCAAAGTCTGCTAGAATCAGTCAGGAGAGGAGGTACGTTTCTGGATTTAGATCTATTTGATAACCCCGACCAATGGATTGCTGTTCATCTCACACTTGACTGACACAGCACAGAGACAGGAAACTTTGTTCCACGTACGACAAAGTAATCCTTTGTCAACATGGCAGATCACATTCTTCCCAATAATTACAGAACTGTCAACCACTTTCTTTTCACAGCCGGAACAGAGGAGTTACCATGAAAAGCAGCAGTGCTTCAAGACAGTCCTCCAACACCTCAGTGACTCACCATGCTCCAGACAAACGACAAAGCAAAGTCCTACCCCTGGTACTTGTTCCCTGAACTCGAACCACTGAAATAACTCGCAACACATACAACATCTCCCAGTTAGCGTGCACGGGCTGTGCGACTGAAAATACATGACTAAAACTAGAATCTCAGGAAAAGATAAAAATCAAGGTTTAAAGAGGTCAAGTAACATGCACCCATGAGAGATGCCATGTGATTTTGGAGTGACAGATCTACATAAAATACCAGAATTATCAAAACCACTGAACAGGTAGCATTTTTTAAAAATCAGAAGTACCAACTGTGGTCCTTCAGAGCCATTTTTATTTCGTCTTGTTTGTCCAAGGCAGCACTTACTATCCATTCTCACTTCAAGACTAACTGCCTTCCTGCGGCATCACTCATTTAGGTTTGTTCTGAACTCAGCAGAGACATGCATCATCTGTTTCTCCAGTTGTCTCTTTAGTCAAAGCCCAGGTCAGAAAAATTCACCAGCAAGGAGAACCTACATGTTCCCTTCTGATAAAAGCCTTGGAGATCCGAGGCGAGACTCCCGAGGCATTCATCTGACATCAGTGCATAGGGAAGAAAGTTTAAGAAAGGAGAAGGCAAACGCTCCCCTGAAAGACGTTATCTGCCTGGGTGAAGTGGAAGCGCCTTCAAGACGAGCTTTTCTCCAGAACTTATTTACAAGTTTCAGACAGACAGAGGGCTCTGTTTGCCTAGATTTTGAGATCAGAAACAGAACTGAGACAGGGTTATAATGCTCCATTATGAACTAGATGGATGATTTCATTTATGTTATTATATTTTTATGGATTTCAGAGAGAACAAGATAAAGTGTACTGAAATTCTTGTATAGCTCCACAGAGTAATTCCGCTCCAGATAACATCCAATGATGGCATTTAATCAGAAAATCATCCTTCCTCTCCAAAAGGTAAGGACTAGGTCACCAAATGGAAATGTAACTCTGAGTAGGTGATCATGGAGGGACAGGGCAGGCTGTCCTACAATCCAGAAATAACATTTAACTTTTAAAATGTTGCTGCTCAAGTTACTGCTAAGAGAAACTTCATTCACTTTTCTGTTATTATTTTAAGTCTCCTTCTCCCAAGAATACCCTCCCAACCTCTAGTGATTTGTGGTTCAGAGGTTTCTAAAGCCAGACAAAATGTCTTCGTATTTAATTGCTCTTAATGGATTTTTCTTCCCTGATTTGGTCTAGTTGCTTTTTGGTACCATTAAAACATTGTGAGTCTGCAGCATTCGGCAAAACTGATCCAACTTTATAACCAGTGATACGAAAACTTCTGGAAGATGCAGTAAGCATCAATTTCCAACAGAACAGAAAATACCACCATCAGCACTAGTCTCATTTAAAAAGACTCCCCCTTCTCTGTCACCAAATATGGGTGAACATAGTCATCTGGGATGATAATCAGCTTATCTTCCTCCTTCCTTTCCAAAAACAATGTTCAAGCTAACTGCACAGATGACTGAATCACTCCTTTCTATTCTCCTTCCTCCTGCCATCTCCTTTGACTGGATCCTGCTTGATCTGCCTCTCCCACTACTGTGTTTACCAGGACTGGGGTCACATTTTTGAACGGACTCGTTTTTCAGAAAAGTTCATTAAGTTCTGATTACATCATTGAGATAGCTGGGAATGGATCTGTGTAATCCCAAGAAACAGAGTCCGACAGGACTTGCTTCCCTCTTCGGGAAGAAAGGTAAAAACAGTACCTGAAATGCTTTTAGAAACCATGTTAGACAGTGTTGGTGTAGTTATCCTGTCTGGTAATAAAGTTTTATTGCTGTTTTTCTGATGACCCTGAGAATTCGGGAAGCAGCAGCTGGGATACTGCATGCAGGAAGCAAAAAGACTGGAGTAAAAACCTGACCCAGAACGCAACGGCTGAACAAGGAAATGAGGAAATACGGCTACATTTATTTTGGCTGGTGATACCAGTTAAAATTTAATTGGGGAACTTTCTGGCCTTGCAGAATGAAGACTAGGCTGGGGAAAAAAAGAAAACACAGTGAAAGATCCCAAGCTGACTTAGTTCTCCCCTATCTGAAATGTTGGATCTCTCATCAGTCCCATTCCTCTGGCACATGAGATGAGGAAAAAATTGCACAGCGTGAGGAACAGAAGTTCCGAGTTACCCCTCAGACGTTGGGAGGGGTAACTTGTACAGAACAGAAGGGTACTGCACAGCAAATTAGGAATTGGTGCCAAATAATTTGAATACAGCAGCCCAGAGAAGTGGCTGAGGGTGCCGAGCTATTTTCCCAGGCTCTTTAGGATGCTGGTAAATCCCTTTTTGCTCCCTACAAACCTGCAAGCTGCACAGGAACAGGTGATTAGCTACGGGTTTTCTAGGTAGCTGCAGACGTTCTCAGAATACATTTAGAAGTAATTTTGCTTGAAATTATTTAAACTCAAAGATTTTCTTTGTTTGCTGTTGGTATGTTTCAACGTTTGAATCTCCAGTACCTTTTCAGCACCCGGCCTCCCCTTCAAGGAGAGCACTCACACCGTGAGGAGTCGGTTTTGGCGCTGTTCTCACCCACTTGATGCACTCCACAAAGGCAAGCAGACACCACAGGTTGCTTCTTGGTACACCTTTATGCAAGTCAATGTGAGAAACAGAACTGATTTCTTTTTCTCCTCTCAATACTCATCCTTGTAAGGGTGCTTCAAAGAGCAGAGCACAATCATGCTCAAACAGTATTACAAAACAACATTTTAAATTATTTGCCTTTTCTACAAAGCACAAGCTTATTAGCCTCATGCAAGCTACTTCTTTAAGAAAGAGCCCCCAAGCTCTACATCTCCCCATCCTCCAATCTACCACCTTCTCCATCTATTTGCACTTAATCCACTCACACTCCAACAATTCCTTGCTCCTCCAACTCCTCTGAAAATACTGAATCTGTATCTCTGGGAAAAAGGGGGAAGCCATGCAGCAGAACACTTTGATTAGGGATATGCTTGAAAGAGTATTTTAAAGAACTAGAACTGAAATGTCAGATTTGGAGAGAGCAAATTTAAAACTCGAAACTGGCAAAATAAAACATTTCTTTGCTTCTAAAGCTAAGCAGATATTTCATCTTGTAAACAAAGAACCTTAACATGCAAAAGATTTGTTTCTGAGGAAAGAAATACCACTCATTAATGAGTGGTATCTACTTACAGGTTATGATCAAACAGGAATCTACAAACTACAAAAGAAGAAACCTAGGGTGGTGTGTTTTGTTTTAACCTTTCCTGTACAATGCAAGAGCAATCATATGAAGTAACTGTGGCATTACTGCCCTTTCTGCAAACAAGAGAATACATCTGAAAAGGCAAGCATCACATGCATGGCCAATATAGCTGTTTATATATTTAGAAAAAGAAACATGTGGTCAGTCGGTATTATCAACATTCAAGTAATGCTCCTGCCTACTGAAGATCTGTCTTCTGCTCAAGCCAGACCTGTTCTACCCCACACAACCTGTCTGAACCCTCTGAACTGGCGAGGTTCTCCACTGCCACGCTTCAGCATGTTCAGCATCTGGCATTCCCCTCACAGGGACTGAAGGAAGGCAGCGTGCTATTATCCTGAGTACTACTAGATGAAGGATGACAGTTTATTAGTCTGCACAAAGGGAACTTCTGCAGTAGGAGGATTAAAGCTTTCCTGAAGAGACTTTTCCATCCATCCTGATGATACTTATTTTATTTCCACCCAGAGTGCTTAAACTTCTAGACTGAGATCATACACACAAGTGGACAAGAAGAGCATTCCTGCCAAATTTCCAGGGTGAAGCATCACCGTTAGAAAAATGTTATGGTTTGGAAACAGATACAACGTCTGGGGTGAGGGAGGAGTGTTTCCTCTGAGATTCTGTCTTGTCTTCTCCTGACCCAAGCAAAGTTTCTCCCCAAAGCACATTCTTTCCTCATTTACCATTAACATTCTGAGTACATCAGAGTTTTGAGTTCTTAGAAATCCATTCATTAAAAAGGGATGAATGATTTAATGAATTAGCATACACTGAAAAAAAAATCAGCACTGAAGACACTGAAATAAAATAATAAAACCTTCTTTTCCAATTTAGTGGAAATGCAAATATTTATAAACAAACAGTAAGATACATGCTCCTGAAAAATACCTAGCACTTCTTCTGACCAAGACAGGTACATGGCTTACACGTGTAGGAGCTGTCCTCTGTTTTGTATGATGACAGTTAATATAAAAAGACATTAAAAAGAGGCAATTTATCAAATCTATCTGGAGGTCAAAAGCCACATGTCAAAATTTATTAGTTAAACTGCTCAGTCTCATTCTTTTTAAGATTTTACACCTACTCTTAATTCCTTTCAAGGCAAGGGAACATACCCTCCTGTCATAATTTCATTAAATAAATCATCTAATAAGAGAGTTAATTATTACAGCCTTGTACAATTTTGCTGTACACAAAATTGGACATGGTGCATCATTTGTCTGCATTCACAGCAGCAAAAACCAGTACCTGCTGCTTTCTCTGTCATGGGACTGCCCACGAATCCTATGTTCTAGCTAACAGAAGGGCAGAATTTTAAAAGCATGCACACCACAGAATATTAAAAGCCCACAACTGTAAGTCTTAAGATTTATTACCCTTTAAGAAATACCTGGCTAAATGTATCATCTTTTATAAACTAGGGCTCAGTTATACTTTACTCTAATTAACAGCATGAAATAAAACACATCATCTCCTTAATCTTGCTAGGTTGCATTCATTTAACACCACATTTCAGGAAAATAACAACAATTAAAAAAACCAAAAACAACTTTCAGCTTGTCTGCTTTACTGATTTGCAAGAAATAACATTTATTTTGCGCATCCAATATTAAAAGATCTTTTTCTGAAACCTGAATGAATATTTATTTGCTGTGTTTTTGTGTATGTATATGTATTTATGCTGATCAAGTGTTATTGGTAACACAAACATCATTACCTTTCAGGCATTCCAGAGTTTCTCTTTATTTATTTTCTCTGAAATATTTTAAAAGCATACACATAACTCATTTTTAAGAGGCAGAGTTAGTAGCTAGTCTTCCTAAACATAGTTTGCATTAAGCATCCAAATTCTTTAACGTCACCGAGTGATCACGCTAACTGACCACAACTATGGGATGCTGAAATAATTTCATTTACAGGGCTACCAAAGCTACAAAGTATTCTGGTACAGAAGAGGGACTGTACAGGGCACAACTAAAATTTAGCAGTCTTCACAATCCCAGTTTCTCTTAGGTCTTGCTCTTTTAACAATTTTTCCAGCTCTTCAAGTATCTTCTCACATGCAATTTCTAGCCATCTTGACATACTGAAGGGTTAAGTTCATCATCTAAAGGCATACATAAATAAGCTTGAAAAATATTTGGAGAAAGATATATTGCTAGCTATGGGCTTAATTATAGTTTTTTACTCATTTTTCTTCAAAATTACCTTTTATGATGGTGTATCCACCTCTTTTTTCCACATATATCTTAGGATCAAATTGAAAAATTGTCACTAACAGAATTACTGACTCAATGTACTCCACAGAATTAAATGTTATGGAAAATATGTACTCAGGTATTTTTTCATCACCAATCCAGTAAAAGACTGTAGAGTCGCTACATCCTGGTTATCACCTGCTGCAATAATGGCTACATACATTAAAAGTCTTCATTGTTTAATTAATAGGAAAGGAGTTTCTGTCATCTTAATTCACTCCTCCTCTTGCCACAGCCTCTCCAGTATGTTCAGGACAGAAAGTTAATTTTTATCAGCTACGGCCCCATTACTGTAATGTCCTCTATTCTAAACATGCCCATTTTTCGTTACTTACTTCTCTAGCTCCCCCCAGGTGACTCTCAGACACTCTACCTTCTTCTACCTTCCTCCAGACCGAAGGTCCTCTGATGAAGGGTGATACTGTGCTCCTCACCTGAACAGCTACTGTCTTCCTTGGGTTGTTGTTTTGGTGGAGGTTGTTGTTTCAGTTTTTGGGGCTTTTGTTGTGGTGGTGTTTTTGGTGTGTTTTTTTTTAAATCTCTCCTGCTGACAGCAGTTGCTGCTGGGGAAAAAGCTTGCAAAAGTCTCATTTCAGACTTCCCATAACCCACTCCTGTATACACCTTCCTCCCTTCTCCCCATACGCTCTTAGCTTTAAATTTGTTTCTACTTGTCTCATTTTCTTTACATTCAAATTCTCAGCAGGGCTACAATTTTCCTTCCCCCACTCCCTCTGATTCTTCCTCTAGCCACGCTTCCCCTTTCCTCAGATTATTTGTTCAGTCTCACTCAGTCTTGCAGTTTTTTCTCTCCTGAGACTTCTCCCTCCCCTTTTCTTGTTTTTCTTTTTCTAGATGTAATACCTTGCCATCCTGTATTATCATGCTGTATCAGATTCAGACTGCATTTCCAGACTGCTTTCCAAAACACAGTCTCCTGAAAATGCTTATCCCATTAAATCCCATTAAAAAGATTTCTATCTCCATTATGATGCCCTGTGTCTTCAGTATTTAAAAATTAGGGCATTTCTTTCAAAGTTATCTCTATTTTATATTTGCTGTTCCATAACATGTAATACCGTGCTTCCCTCTCCTCTTAGTCTACAATAGGTCTTTAAACAGTTGTATTCCTTACTCTCTGAGAACTTGACTCATCTTCATCAACACCCTTCCAGTGAAAGGACCGCAATCTAAACCCTCTTGTTTTAGGGGTTTGTTTCTGCGGTGCAGAATCCCACGTGCTGTGCTGATGACCATTACCTTTTCAGACAGCAGAGCATCTAGAAGGCATTAATAGTATCCCCCTTCTCAATGCCTTCACAGTCACTGAATCTTTATTCAATTTCTCTTTTTATTTTTCACTTTCAGATTCCCCATTTTTCCCTGAAATCTCCATTTATTCCATTCCCACACTATCATTTGATTTTATTTTGCAAATATATTCTGAATTGCAGGTTTCCACCTTCCTCATCTGCAGGTCACCTACCTTATCTCCCATCTCGATCTCAGCAACTTTCACCTTTATTGAGGAATTCTGAAACTTGCTTTCCTGACCAAGTCTTCTTCTAAAGGCTTCTCTGATTAAATCTCCTCTGATCAAGGTGACTGTTTCTGTGTTCCTGCTTTTAGTGTACATGCCCTCTGTTGCTCTGTGGCAATAACTTATATTAAAGGCTTTTGGTGTCATTTTAAATTTTTGTTCTCAGGGGACTTACAGGGCAATCTGTTTCCTTGTACAGGGGCATCAGGACTCAGGGCTTGAGCAAAAAGCAGCATTCACAAATCATCCTACTGTTTTAATCTAACTTGTGTTTCAGGAAGGTGTCTACTCCAGCAATTCCTACTGATCCTGTACCACTGTAGTGTTTCAATTAAATTAAGCATTTATATCTAATTCAAAAAATAATGGAAGTTTTGATGAATTCTTTCTAAAAACACTACTTGGTATTTTGAGGTTACTGCAGAAAATAAAACAGTTGTGAGTCAATGAAGTGGAAAATTGCTGTCTTACAACAGATCCTCTAACGTGCAAAATGTTCTCTTATTTGCTGTTATCAGTATGTCTGGTAATTGCTTTTTGTCCAACTATTTAAGGAGGTGGAAAAAGACTTACAGTCTAGAGAAAAAGAGACAGCAAAACATGAAACTAAAGCATTAACGGTTTTTTAATTGTTTTCTTATTTTATAGCATTAAGGAAACATACCAAAAAAAGACACTTGGCCTACCAAAACGGGAAAGGTAGGGAGATGAAGCAAAGCTGCATAAAAATATTAAAATGAGCAACAGGTCACATGTTAAAACACTCATGGTCTTTTTTACTTCAGTTCTTTGGCAAAAAAAAGTATTACTACTAATTAAAAGTATTTTAGCCATAAGGTTGAGGGCAAGCCTAGCAACACTTCTACATAGTTTTAATTATGAAACAGCATTATAAACAAATTACCTGGTACTAATTACACTTCAGGTCTACATAAGAAGGAATATTAGAACATCACTTGCTGTAACAAAGTAACATAGACTAAGATCACATCCTTCCGCCATGATTAGCATACACATTCATAGCTGCATTGTCCTGGGTTTTCCATAGACAATTTTAGGGATTTTGTTTGTTTGCTTGTTCATAATGCTTCTGCATAGTTTTGGATTCCCCTCAGTTTTGCAGAGACTATCTGAGAAAAGTGAGAGGAAATCCTGTTATTTGCAAATGTATAACCAAAATTAGATTTCTAAGAATAATTTGTTTCAAGAGACAAATATAAAGAAGGTCTGACATAAAGATATGAACTCAGATGGTAGTTCTAATGTCCAGTAAACATGGACAGGGAGTACCAATTAGCTGCTTTCAAGAGCTAGATCTGTACATTACCTTGCTGTAAAGAAAAAACAAAAAAACAAAAACCCAGGATTTATTCACACCCTCCAAATTCTTTTTTAAACTAGACTTTGCACTGTAAATTCAGTTCACATCATACTTGCACCCTCACATTCTGAGAATCCACTGGAACACAGAAATAGCCTCGAGTTTACTAAAATTCTTTGATGTTTTCAACCTGACCACATAAAGCAAATATTTATTAAAAAGGTGATTAAGATCACTTTCATAACAATGACATAATGCCTGACACATTTACTTTTCTTCTAAGCAACTTTCCAGCCAAAGTCAACAGCTCACAAGAAGACTATTTCTGAATTCACAATGGAGGTTTTAACTCACTAATTAAGCTTTCCTCAAACATCTCAAAGAAGATTCACATTTTCTGACCGATCCACTCCAAGTACTTCTCCATAAAGAGCTACTACAGTTGAGTACAACTGAAGAAATCAAGGTTTCTTTTCTTTTTTAAGGCATCTTCAACCTAAACTTTAACATCCTAGTCCACAGTAAATAATTTTCCTTGATAGAAGAGTAACTTCCATCATTTTAAGGTTTTCTTAGGCACGTTTCTAAATGCTGTGTCCTGGCAACCCTCCAACCTATTTACCTATAGATAGAAGTGTTTAAATATCTGTGTACCCTCTATTATTCCGATGAAACGCAGCTTTTTATAAATAAATTCTTGAAGACAGGCAGGATACTTCTCTGATGAATTAACACACTTAGAATAAGGTACAATGGCTGTGCTGTCCTCATGCTCCTCATAACTTGTCCACAATCCACTGGATTTGACTAAAAACCTATCTAGAACGCTACATGTTCATCCCCTAACCACAGAGATGTTATTAATAGACAGCTCAAGGAAACACTGCAGAAAATCAGCATACAGGAGATTGCTGCTACCTAACATACCTGTACCAAGATGTTTCATTTATTCAAAGTCTGTGTTGCAACAACTAGAGGCACACACTTTCTAACTCACAATATGCGAACATTCACCGACCTGCAAAAGGTAAGTGAGACTTTAATCAAGATTATCACAGCACGTAAGAGCTGCAGTAGCTGTGCCATGCAAAAGTAGAGGAGATCTCATCAAAGTACCAGGCAACTGGGATCTTCTGTAAAACTCTTCCAGGAATCACTCCAGTGAACACTGAAACCCCTTGCAGTCCCATGTATGGAAGAAGGTTCCCAGGTCTCCTCCCCTGGCCTGGGCAACCACGTCAATGCAACAGATCCAGATGTTCTGCCCTTACACATGCTCGATTCACCTGTACACTGAAATTTCTGTTCAGACAGCCCTACCCAAACCCAGCTGTTATCTAAGAGTTCAGTACAATCAACTGCATCACAATACAACCACAGGAGATAATTAAAGTAACTTTTCCCAGGTGCCAGATATCTGCCATCATGTTTGCCTGAAATCAAGAATATCTTACTCCTTGCTGAGTTTCTAATCCTGCCTCCTCAGAACATGTCAAAACTGATAACCATGGCAGACACTTACACTTGGTATCTTTATTTTCACAGCAGCACCAAAATCTACAAACTGCAGTTCCAGTCGTCTCCCTCTCCTGAGCTGCCCTTCCTATCCATTCATCCCCCACAGTCCTCCTCACCTCCCCCAACATGGTGACACAGGGGAGTTTTAAAAAGAAATCAGAATGAAGTACACTGCACAGAAGGGAGATTTATTTTAGCACAGGCACATAAAAAGAAGAAACACTGAGAAAAGTACTTGAATGCAAGAACTCTCTCTCAGCTTTTACCCAAGTTGAGATATTTACTTCATAAGATTGCAAGTAAAACAGGGTTTTTAAATGCAGAGTTAAGCTATGACAGTAGCACTTGTGCAGAACAAAAACTGCAGAAACCCAGTAGTTTTGCTGGACATTGTACGTTGATCTGTGGGTGCCCAAAGACGTTACTGTAAGAAGTGGACTATTTAAGAATGTAAGGCATAATGCAACCCAGCTCTTTCAAAACTATCTATACAGGTGGTCCTTCTTTGAAAGGAAGAAATGCCTCATCAGAATGGAGGAAATAATCGATCTGGTACATGGCAAAATACAGTGTCTTCCTAACCTCTCTGCTGCTGTAACATATATGCAGAATACATTTTCTGAAGTATTTCCTCTTTCTCGTTTTATCTCCAGGATCAAGAAGATTCTTACTGTACTACCAATCAAACAACCCATGCACCAAATTCTGACAGAAAACAACTTGGTAAAAAATTCAGACCATCAGGAAAATCTATGAAAAAAACCCCCATGTGAAATGCTTTTCTTCCTGAAGACACGGGGGTGGTGGGGAGGGAACAAGAAAATTAATAATAATAATAGATTGAAGACCATATAATGAACTATCCATGAAAATAATGCTGAATTCCAGCCCCATGCAACAGTGAAAACTCTATGCAGTAGATACAATAAATACTATATACGGACTAACTATACCCAAAGCAAATTCTTCTAGAAGTTTTCTATTTATAAAACAAAGAACATACAGAACACTTATTTCATCCACGTACATTTGTACTGCACCACAGTATGTAATTTCAGATATGCTGCCTAAGTTTATAAGACTGTTCCTGTCTGGTTTCAAACCTGTCTTATATAATAATCTTCTTGTGATTCAGCACTCTCCATCAATTTTTCAGTACTCTCTCACAGCTCTCCTCACAGCTCACAACCACCACCTTTTCTTCACACCCTTCTTCTCTTTACCATCGCAAATTCCAACAACTTAATTGATAACATCTAACCTGGGGGAGGGGGAGTGAGAGAGAGAGAAAGAGAATCTTAAAACCAAGGTAACATTGACTGCTTTTTCAGTCATCTATTCCTCTGCAAAAGAAAAGTTCATTACAATGTGTATCAAAACAGCCTGTAATATGGTGATGTAATAGGCGGTGCACCAAAAGCTTATTATTCTTGCCTAAATGATTTCTTTTGCATACAAGACATTATGGACAAGAAGAAATTCTCTCACTTGTAGTGGGGGGGGAACCTTTCTCTAGAGCCAATCCATTTTCAGAAGACCAAAAAAACCCAACAAACCCATCCCTAAAACAAAACAAACAAAAACATCTCCACATAAAGTCCAACCAAAAAAAAAAAACAACCAAAAACCAACCCCCAACCCCTAACAATTTTTTTAGGCCCTTTCAGGCTCTTTTCATGTGTTTTTTAAAAAAAATAAATTAATGAAGACTCCACAGTTATTATGGGGAAAAAAACCACTTTGGACTACACATCTATAGTAACAACATAATGACATTAAGCCTTCCCAGGTGAGGTCAACCTACAGGAAACTTAATGGATTTTTGTTCTTTTTCCTCTTTCTAGAAGACAAAATGTTCTTTTGTCAGGTCCAACAAATGCTCTCATGCTTGCATCTGGAATTGTTTGAAATCATCTCTGCATGGTAGAACTCTTGAGATACACACAGGCACACGGGTACATTGGAATATCGGTACGTTGAATGCAAACAGAAATTGCTTTCAACAAGTCAAGCACAGATCACACATTTTACTGCCATCCATGCTCTTGAAATGGGACTGCAAAACAATGAGAGTCTGCCTTTTTCTTAATTGCAGATAATCTGAGCCACACAGAAAACCTACGCCTCTGAAAATTCATATAATCACTTACACTTCACCTGAACTCTCTGAAAACACAAGGAAAATAATTTGCTAATCATCTATCACCTCTTCTAATAATGAGTTGAAAGAGAAAATAATTTGTCATGACCTAGTCTGAGCAGCTTAACTTGGGAAGAGGACAAACCACAGAAAAAGCATTTTTCTGAAAAAAAAACTGCTTCAGCTCCAAAATGGCTTGGCACAAAAATGGCACTTGTACAACTTCTACCGGAGCGGGGGCTCTACAAGACAATTGGAACGATTCTCCTAGGACCCTCTGACTGGGCCTCTGCTTCCATATGGCAGGAGAAGGCATTATTTCAGTTCACTCTTCTCCCTGTGAACTACCCTGCCTTCCTACCCACCTAACCGGAGCTGTCGTCGCAGGGTGTTTCAGAACATGCTCACAGTCCCTACACAGCGCAGAGAACCCAGAAAACATCGTTTCTCTAATGCTGGTATACACATGGCACTGATGACTTCCCTGAGCAAGCCCTCCCCACTGGAAATACACACTTATCCACACACTTTTTTAAGGAAAACAGCTGCTGAAGCCCACACAAAAAGCGTTAGGTGCTTTCCTGCACCTCTGTCTCAACTGTAAGCTCTAGGTTGTTTCACATGACACTCCAGCAATTCTAACTAACTATTTTTGGCAGTATCGTTATGAGAAACATTTTAATTTTATTCATTTAAAGCCTTGATACCTCCACACAGACACTGGGATCAGACTGCTATGCTAACAGGAGTTTCCCCTGTCATACACAAGAATATAATCTGAAATACTGCAAGGAATGAACCAAGCTGGGATCTACAGAAGTACAAAGCAACCTGGGAACATTTTCACTAGCACAAGTCCAAAGCCTGCACAGCAGCTTTCAAGAGGTTGTGATTCTCTCAACATACATATCCAAATATCTACACTTACTGATAATAATAACAGAAAAAACCCTAAAATGTGTCAAGTTAATTAATCTGCCATTCCAACAAATGGTGCAAAGATTTATTTCCTCTTAGATTTATAACAAACTGTACACATAGGTGAACATTTCCATTATGATTCCATTAATATGCCAAAAAGTAATTGCTGGTAGATACTCCACACTTATATTTAAACTATTTTAGAAATTAAAGTATTTTAGAAATTCAGTCATTTAGAATAATAAAGATAAAAATAAAAAAAAAAAGGCATATACAGACCTTCCAGTAGTCAGATTGTAAACTGTAGTACCTCTGGTATGCAGATAATGCTGTAGGAAAGAAAAATGAATGTTGAATTTGTTTTGTTGCATTTTCTTCAAAGAAAGAGATAGAAAACCTTAAGAGTCAGAATATACAACATTAAAATGATAAATGGTTTAATAAAAGTAACACTGCCACAATAAGTACACTGTTGTGGGTAATTCATTCCTTAAGATTATAATTTTGTTTTATGAAATGTCAACCCAAAAGTGTATTTATTATTAATCTTACAAATGTAAATCAAGCAATATTTTAAAGAAAACCTATAACAACAGAAATAATTTGAAATTTTGGGATTTTCATCCTGGACAAAGCTGTTGTAAGATTTAAAAATTTAATCATGTAGCTCATTTACTATGCTCCCTGATGTCCTGTAATTTCTAAAGAACTGGTGCGGAGGGACATACAAAGAGAAATCAATTTCACATGCCCTTTCATTCAGTAACTAGAGAAACAAAAGCAAGCGGAAAAAAGCTTACATCTTATTCAACATCTAAGACCAAGACTAACCTGGAAAACAGCACTAAGATCAACTCTGATCACTACACTATCAGCTCTACTTAGCAAAAATTTCTCCCATCACCATTCCTGCGTCTCTCTTCCCTGCTACAAATTCTGGTTGATCCATCTTGCCTTCCAACTAACAGGCCATGTCAGATTAAAATGCAAACAGGCTTTATGTTCTTGTAAGAGCATTGGACTAGGCAACATCAAAAAATGGAGAATTTTAAATAAAGATTACTGCAGTAACACCAAGATTAATTTTTTTCAAGTATTTGCTTTTTAAGATTCGAGAACGATTTCTACACAGTATGCATTTTCCAAACAAGTGAAGACAACCTCTGCTTTGAAAGATTACAAACACTGAACAAACCTCAAACAGATTAAGACAGCAAGAAGAGTTTGTCCTTTATATGTGGGTTCTTTTCCTGCAGGTACCATGGATAAACAACATCCCTAATGTTATCACCCTTCAATGCCTGTCTTGCATATTCATTTCCATAACTTAACAAAAGTCCCCAAGTGAAATAAGAACAAGATACACACAGTGACAAGACACACAGAGCTTTGGCTACTGAAGAACACAGCTTCACACTCATCTGCCCTATGGACATTAACAACAGTGTCTTTTTAAACACCCCACCGATACATGCAGTATCATACCCGTAAGGTGCTCCTCACCACTGCAACTGCTTGTGAAGCCAGCTTCTAATTTTGGTGTTCTAAATTGTGATTCACTTAAATGCCCAGAGGAGGAAAAAACAAATTAAAATAAAATAAACTAGGAGAACACTCACTACCAACAACCAATACGTACAAACGTTTACGTGGAACTCAGCTGAACAGAACAGCTTAACAATCTAGTCAGCAGGCTAAATCTTTCACAAATTAGAACACAACTCTCCCCTTCTGAACACCCCTCCCAAAAATAATGGTACAAACTGAAGGATATGTCCAAGTTTAAGAATGTTAAGACCAACCATATTTCAGTCACATTCTGTAATTATGTTTATAAAGTAAATTCACAGTAACACAAAATAGCCTCCTACCCCAAATACTCCTAGATTCATCTTCTCCAAACTACTATTAATGACTTTGATGGAAATGCATAATTAGCTTTTTAAGATGGGAATGAATTTCCTTTCCCAAATAGGAAAACAAGCATGCACACTGTGAAACCATTTTATACTGCACTACATTTAAATAAAAGGATTTTTTTTTCCACTCAAGCACGACTTACCCCAATTTTAAAGGTTAAAACACACTACAAATACTTAAGCACCATATTACACAAGATTTAGGAAACTTAGAATTTCTTGTTATCTATTCTTTTTAAAAAAAAATTATTGCAGTCAATTTTACAGAAGATATGAACAAAATACTATTTTTTAAAGTCTATTAAATGCTAAGGATCTATACAGGGCAAATAGAAGGGAAAACTTTTTCAGTGTAGCTGTTAAAAAAAAAAAATTTGAAAAATTGAGGAGCACCCACGTGAGCGTATCCATTAAAGCTGAAATGTGTGTTTGCCTAGAGCAGTTAAGGTACTCCTAGTTAATTTATTATAAGCATCAACAGTTTTTTAAAAATGCAAAAATAGGGAAGCAACAGAAAACCTGAAAATAAAAGAGGGGGAAGTGTGTATGGCGGGGGGGAGGGAGTGTGGGGCAGAAAGCACGTTACTGCTATTCCATAACTAAATCACTCCTTACACAAGTATAACAAAAAGGTGTACAGGTCAATCCCATCTTCTTGCTCTTAACTAGCTGGTCAGAGTGTGCCCTGGCCTGTTCCCCACACAAAAAGAATCAGTGGAACAGAGGTGAGCAGCACTGAAAAAACGGAGAAGGCACCTGAAGGTGCTCACTCAACCAGACCTGGGCATGCCCTTGCAGCTCGGAAGACCAATGGGATCCTGGGCTCCATCAGAAAAGCGGTGGCCAGCAGGGACGGGGAGGTGATTGTCCCTCTCTACTCTGCCCTCGTGAGGCCCCATCTGGAGTCCTGTGTCCAGATCTGGGGCCCCCAATACAAGAAAGATATGGAACTGTTGGAGAGGGTTCAGAGGAGGGCCACAAAGATGATTAGAGGGCTGGAGCACCTGCCCTACAAAGAGAGGCTGAGGGAGCTGGGCTTGTTCAGCCTGGAGAAGAGAAGGCTGCAGGGGGACCTCATTGCAGCCTTCCAGTACCTGAAGGGAGCTTACAAACAGGAGGGGAATCAACTTTTTAAAAGGGTAGA
Organism: Zapornia atra; assembly: GCA_013400835.1. Taxonomy (NCBI): domain Eukaryota; kingdom Metazoa; phylum Chordata; class Aves; order Gruiformes; family Rallidae; genus Zapornia; species Zapornia atra. The sequence continues at coordinate 39,241 of VZTU01023870.1, forward strand.
TAATGGCAGGACAAGGGGGAATGGATTGAAGCCAAAGGAGGGAAGGTTTAGATTAGATATTAGGGGGAAGTTTTTTACAGAAAGAGTGGTGAGGTGCTGGAACAGGCTGCCCAGAGAGGTGGTGGATGCCCCGTCCCTGGAGGTGTTCAAGGCCAGGTTGGATGGGGCCCTTTGCAACCCTGTGTAGATCCAGGCCTGGAGGTTGGTGGCCCTGCCTGTGGCAAGGGGGTTGGAGCTCTATGATCCATGGGGTCCCTTCCAACCCAGACCGTTCTATGATTCTATGATAAAGCCTTGTGTCATGCAAGGAGGAAGATTGGGCGGGCACAGGAAACAGGATTTTTCAAAAACTAAACCAACTTACTAGCAGTAGATCGTGAACCATAAATTTGAATTCTACCATATGTTCGACTCCCTGAGCGAGTCACGGGTGCACAGATATTTATCCTAAGTTTTATGGTGTAGAAATAAGAGTATCTTATCTAAAGAGCTTATTATGGAACTACAAACAACTCCTCCCTTACATTAAGGTTACAAATTACAAACTTTAATAGATTAAGAAGAAAAAAAAAAGAGCAAGTGAATCTGCTGAGCTACAAAAATTTTCACAAGTCCTTATCTGACATATAGGCTATGCTTCATCAGCGAAATAATTCTAGTAATAGGATGATATTCTCCGTTTTATTAAAAAGTGAAAATAAAGTCACTTGTGTTGTGCTTCAAATTAGTATTAAAAAGACAAACCCAAAACCAGACAAAAAACCCCACACCCACCCAACACTAAAGGCTGCAATGTCATTTGCACCTGCACTTGTCATCCAAGACCTCTCCTTCCACGGTGACACAATTTTTTTTGTAAAGAAAAAGTATTTCTATCAATCACTGCCCTTTGTTCAACTTGGGGTCGGTTCTCGTTTAGACAGATACAAGTGAGTTACCCTGTTTCAGTTAAAATGTCCTTTTTTTAAACATAATGTAGTGAGCGCTTTGAAACCACTTTAAGGGCCAACAGAATTCTGCAGACAATTTTTCTGATTAGGAACTTATTTTACCAATCTAAAAGTTTGCCACTGAAATTCTTAAACTTCAGGAATTGTTGAAGGCTGAATACATAGGAAATTCTTTTTTTCTGCATGCAAAATACTCACTGCACATCTAGAAAATGCACATCCATACTCAGAAAGAGCAAGACTGACTGCCAACAGCAGGACAGTGTTTCTTGCTTCAATCTCAACTATATTCATAAGGTGATCTAGTCAACCAAAGAAAATTCTTAAAAGCACAAAGCTGAGAGAACACGTTTAGATATCTGAACTAATACTGGACAAGTAACTCAAGAACTCCTAAAAAACCATGCTCATCGTTAACTATCTCCACCCTTCTGCCCAGTATTTCATTACTTACTGTACCTGTTTACACTCATCCCATTAGCTTCTCTCTACCAAACCTGACACTTTACCCTACTTGCCTAACCAGTTGTCCTTATGATCACACTCTTGAAGACCCTACAACATACTGAGTGGCAGACAAAGCTTTTACCATCCCACCCTGAATAGGGGGTATGGGATGGTCTGTGAACCTCTTCATATCAAATCATCGGCTATTCTGCTTGGTAAGAATAAAAGACTGTTTACCTAAAATAGCTCTGAAAAGAAAAAACATCATCTTTCCACCTAAAGAATTAGTACTACTGGACAGTAAGAAACCTTCAGCTCAGACATGCTTTGGAATATGTGTTCAAGCCTCTGCCACCTCCTGCAGAGCTGGCCCTCGATGAGTTCATACAGTCACAGTCTATTGGTGTCCTCTTCTTACAAGTTTTTACAGCCACGCAGAACTACCCTCTTTACAATACCTACAGTTACTTAAACACTGATGGCCATTAGCTTGCCTTCACCTCTTACTACGACTAGAGTCAAGGAACATCTCAGAATCAAGACATGGATGATACTACTTTGTTATTCAGTCCTGTTTAAGTTTCCTTGATTTCACATAGAATAAAAGAGATTTTACACATTAACATGTATGCGGTTTTGGGTTTTTTTTTTAATTTTCAAAAGAAAATGGTAAAACGTCATAGAACACAAAATTATTTCAGTAATGCAACAGACAATCTCTCTTCACATCCAAGCTCTAAATATGTAACCTAAACAAGGTGAAAACGGGGAGCAGAATGTCTACACTGAATGAAATGCGCCTGTCATTTCCAGCACATCTAATCACAAATTACACAATCACAGAAGGATGGCTTTAATGATCTGCTCTAACAAACTCTATAACACCTGAAAATTTAAGAGGCCTTTGAAAGTGATATAAACTTGCAACCATGCTTTATTTAGTGCTTGAGTAAGAAAAGGTGAACTAGATACTGACACCATCTAGTGGCACCTTGCAAGGCTAAATGTGACTAACAGATTTTTGACTTGCTGAACTTTAAAAAGCTAAGAGCAAGCACCAATTCTATAGCATACCCCTGAAAAAAAGAACGTTAGAACAACACGAAGCTCCATATTATTCTGTGAAAATCAATATTTTCTTAAAGAGAATTTTTTTAAATGCTAATTTCTAAAAGGCCACTAACATTTCTTAGTCCTTTTATTATATTAAAATTAGTAAGATAGAACACTAGTTGAAGACCTGCATGAGGGAAGCAAGGAAAGGGTATGTGTGGCTTTAAATCTGACAAAGCATTCCAGAAAAAAGAAATCTTCAATAAAAACCTAGAAGACATAGGCAGGTTATGGAAACAACTTATTACATAGTACAGATTTGATCCATAGTAGTGTTTTAACATAATAAGATAAACACTGCTGGGCCATAAAATTAAAGACATCAAAAGGTGAGGAAATTCCAAGTTTGAGCCCATGGAATTGACTCTTCTCTGGGTGAAGAAACCGTCTGGACAGCCGGGCCCAAAGAGCTGAGGTGAATGGAATTGCAGCCAGTTGGCGTCTGGTCACAAATGGTGCTACCCAGGGCTCAGGGCTGGGGCCAGTTCTCTAGCACCTTTATCAATGATCTGGCTGAGGGAGTCGGGTGCAACTTCAGTAAGTCTGCAGACAACACCAAGTTGTGCAGGAGTGCTGTTGTGCTTGAGAGTACAACTGCTCTACAGAGGGATCTGGACCGGCTGCATCGATGGGCCGAGGCCAACTGTATGCGGTTCAACAAGGACAAGTGCTGGGTCCTGCACTTGGGCCACAACCCAAGCAATGCTGCAGGCCTGGTGCAGTGGCTGGAAAGCTGTCCAGCAGAAAAGGCTGTGCCAGTGTCCTGTTTTCAGTTGGGATTAACTTAATTTTCTCCCTAGCAGCTGGTATGACTTTGGATTTAGGATAAGAATAATATTGATAGCACACTGGTATTTTGGTTGCTGCTAGGCAATGTTTACACCAAGTCAAGGACTTCTCGTACTGCCCCACCAGTGAGGATGCTGAGGGTGCACAAGAAGCTGGGAAGGAACAGGGCCAGGACAGCTGACCCAAACTGGCTAAGGGATATTCTATACCGTATGAGGTCATGCTCTCCATATAACTCAGGCGAAGCTGGCTGATGGTTTAGACCACAGCTTGGGAACCAGCTGGGCATTGGTGGTTGGCGGGTGAAGAGCAAGTGTGCTGTGCATCACTCATTTTGTTTATTATCTTCCTTTTCTGTCCTATCAAAGTGTCTTGTTTTCAACCCACGAGTTTTCCTTCCCTTCCCCCCAATTCCTTTCCCCATGGCACCACACAGGGAACAAGCAAACAGCTGTTCAGGGTTGCTTCAGCTGCCTCTCAGGTTAAACCACAACAACCTGGCACTCGTGATGCTGCACCTCAAGTCCTGTGTTCAGTTCTGGAACCCTCACTACAAGAAGAATACTGAGGTGCTGAGACACAGCCAAAGAAGAACATCAAAGTTGGTGAAGGGTCCAGAGCACAAGTCTCACGAGGAGCAGCTGAGGGAAGTGGGGTTGCTCAGCCCTGGAGGCCGAGGAAAGACCTTATGGCTCTCTACAACTACCTGAAAGGAGGTTGTACGCAGGTGGCTGTCAGTCTCTTCTCCCAAATAACAAGTGATAGGACAAGAGAAAATGGCCTCAAGTTGAGTCAGGGGATGTTTAGATTGGACATGAGGAAAAATTTCTCCAATGGAAGGGTTGTCAATCCCTGGAAAAGGTTGCCCAGGGAAGTGGTTGAGTCACCAACCCTGGAGGCATTTAAAAGATGCCTAGATGTGGCATTTAAAGACATGGTTTAGTGTTGGACTTGGCAGTGTTAGCTTAATGGTTAACCTTGATCTTAAAGGTCTTTTCCAACCAAAATGAATCTATAATGATCAAAAAAATGCAGTGGAAGCTGGAGAAGTGAAATGCAGCTCAGGTGTTTTGTTCCACCATCAGGAAAGAGGTTGTTCTTTAATTTCCTCCAGAGATCTATGCTGAAGGTACCAAAGAGAGAATCAAAGAAGCCTAAAGCATGTCTACCTTCATTGTGTTAGAGGAAGACACACAAAGGCAACAGAATCATACAATTAAGAAAGATAAAATCACCCAATAGTCCTCTAAGTACTTTTGTTAACAACTACACATCCTCATCTGGAAATACAGTGCAGCAGCACACAGCGAGAAGCCCACCGTCCCAGGATCACATCCAACTAGGAGTTGCACAGAGAACTAAGTAGTACTGAAAATGTAAGATGTACAGGATTTCACAAGGATTTTACTGTTACAGAAATCCTTCAGATAATGGACTCTATGAAAGGTCTTAAAATATTGAGAGTATCAGTGAAGGAACACAACAGAATTACACGAACCTCAAATACCCTTCAGTGAGCACATTCTGCAAAATGACTTTTAACCATTGGTTATTTAGAACACTGCCCAAAACAAACATTTTCAGACAAGTCAAAACCCACAGTCTATAATAACAATTTTCTACTACTAACCTCAGCACCCCTCCCCTATTATTCTAAAGAACATTTTCATGTTCTAAGCTTAAGGTAACATGCTTAGTTATTTCTCTAAGAATTCCACACAATGGTTTGAAAGGCCTGAATTTAAACCCTACTAAACAGCAGCATCCTGGAGATAAAGAGCTCCAAATAGCAGGAACCCATTTTTTTCCAGTTATTACCAAACAACAATGACAACAAATCTTAAACCAAAAGTTTAAAAAAAAAAAACCAAAAAAAAAATATCACACTTACTTGAAGCACAACCCAACAGTACCCTGCTACAACAAGCCCAATTCTATCTGAGGTGGGAAGTTCACTCCTACATTTGCTAAGACGGCTCCTACTACTCTGTACCTCAGGACACAGCACATCGAAATGCTTCCTAATGACAACAGTTTCCTTTAAAGTCCTAGAAGACTAAGTCATTAACCATTATGGACAAATTCTCTACAGAACTAGAATTGTAAGTGCAAAGGAACACAAAAATACTGCTGAATTTGGGAGTTGTTCTCACAACAAAATTACTTTACGCAAGAACAAATCAAAAAGGGTTTCAATTTTGGGCTTAGGCTGTATTTTAATAAATGAGCACCTCTGTATTCATTCTGCATTTTCTTTTTCAGTTTTGTTTTAAATTTTGGCTTAACGATTGCTAAAAAAAATGCCCTTGGACTAATGAACACAGATTTGTCTTCTAGATTAGTTAGAATAGTTTTATATTAGAGCTTTTGACAGTGCAGTCACAATCTACAAACAATTACTACAGAAACTGTTCTGACATAGTACAGAAAAAATGTGATCACCACTTGAGTACAGCAATAAGAATTACTTTAGTGCAGCATCTATTGTCCTTTAGTAACTGTGATGTGAATAATTGCATGTTTTTTCCCAAATCATTCATTAAACTGCATTATCTACTTTTCCTTCCAGGAATTTTCCTTAGAGAACAGCAATTCAAGGGAGACAAATGATAAAAGTATGGATGTCTCCACTTGTGCAACTGCTAACTCTCCTCCTCCGAGTCAGTCACAGGCTGGAACACAGCCAATATATGTGACCCTCCTACAAAACAGATATACAGATCCCTTAAGAAAACACACAGATGATCTCAGAGTCCATGAGCTCATTAAACAACCATCAAAGTAAAACCCAAACCTTAAAGAACACTGTCTACACTCTATACTCCTTATGGAAACCAGAGTCATGGAAAACAAAGTAATAGAAAGCCTCCAACAATTGATGTAACATCAGTTTCCTTAAAGACTAGGGGCACAATAACTTTGGAAAAGTCCCATCCCTCCCAAGGAATGCAACAGCAAAGTTCACAAGTATGTATCATGGAGTTCTAGCTGGATTCACAGTGTTGCCAGTGTCCAAAAGCCTACATGACAACTCATCAACCTTCTCTAGCAAAACCTGAGGCTGAGGTTTCACATTCTGGGGCAATTACATCACGTTTTTCTGCTAGGTTATTTTTCAGTTGGATCAGTTCCCTACACAGCTGCACGTTCAGCTGTGCCAGCACAAAGCAGAGAGCAGCAACAAGCAGATGGGGGGTGCCACTAAAGACACACCCAGGGAACAATGGGATGGGAACCTCTGAAACAAACAGTTGGGGAATAGCTGCCTCATTTAAAAAAAGACAGAAAAAAGAAAAAAAAAAAAAGGAGGAAGACATCAGATTAAAGTTTAGCAAACATTACTGGGGAAACAGAAAAGCTCTGACTGGGAGGAGCAAACATTCTCATTTTGGGAAATCCTGAAGCCAAACTGACCAGTAATGATCAAGATGATGAAAGCTGGGCAAAGAAACCACCTTGAACATGCTTGCTAAGCTGAATCAATCTGCCTTGGTTATAATCATGTGAACACAGGTCAGCGGCTCACAGTATCCAAATTCTGCAAAAAAGGTTGACACCTTGCCTAGGACCTCCTCTGAAGAGGAGCAGAGTGCAATTAATGAGACAACTCAATTTCATGGCTGCAGTGAAAGCCCTTTAGCTAACAACAGCAATTCAAACATACTGCATGTGGGAAAACTGCAAGCTGCAGACCAGCTCTGGATTTTGCAGGCTCAGAAAAACACTCTGATACTCCAGGCTGACCTCGGACATAATGCAGAGAGGAACGAGCGTCAAACATTCATTTTTGTTGTCTCAAACAGTAGCTGTGAGATTAGAAATGCTTCTTTTTGATTTGGGGGAGGGGGGAGCAAATTAAATCTGGACTTCAGTGGCTACATGTGACAGAAAAAAGGCACTTCAAGAAAAATTACAGATTTCATTTAAAAATATTAATACAGATGCTAGATGTGCTTAGAAGTTCCAGAAGGCATCAGCCATGAACTTAGTCTACACTCAAAGGTATCCTGCCCCTAACTCACATTCCCTGCATATATATGCAGCAAGGGAAATAATTATCTGGTTAGTTCCAATAATGGTGTGCACTAACTTGCCATGAATTTTTCCCAAGGTCCACCTATGGGGTGTGAGTCCTAACTCTTGTAGGGAAAGAACCCACAACCTTTTTTTACTACATTGATAAGAAAGTATTAGATCCATGAAAATACTAACATACAACAAATACACCCAACTGAATGATTCACATTTGTCAATGTAATTGTAAAAAAAGGAGATGGATCAAAACAGAAGAAACTACACACCTAAAACACAACAGATCTGTATCAGCCAAGGATTGCTTCACCTTGTTCACTGATCAGACTTGGGCGATCAACTAACAGTTGTGTTCTACTTCACACAAACGGTACTGCCAATGCTTCTGAACAAGGAACACTGCACACTGGCTTTTAATAAAAAGACACATTTCTACATTATATACAAAGGTGTACAGAATTATTAAAGCTATTTAATTCAGTAAATAATAGGATTCCAAGGGAAAAATAAGTTCTTCAGCATTAGTCATACTACTATCTTGTGATATTTCATTAATTACATTCGGTTCAGTGAATGCATCAACTTCTCTACAACTTGTCCAACTTCAGACTACACAGCTTTACAGTTCTGATGATCATCCTCCTTCTGCATCTTAGACTTATGGGACTTCAGGACTTAAAGACTGGATAAAATATACATTAGTGAGATCAAAACATTTCTAGACTCCCTTTACTTTTCAATTCCCAAGTATTTAAAATTTAACTTTAACCACAATTAGAATGTACGACCATTAAAGTAACAGAATTTATAAAATGGAATAGAATTTATTTTTACTTGGAATATATAATACAACAGCTTCTACTTCTTTCAAGTAACAGTGGTAAATTAATTACAGAACACGTAGGATTTTTCGTGTGATGGGTAAGACTTACAGTCTTTGGCACTGAAGTTCAACAACTGTAGTGAACATGTCCCTCAATAAAAATCCTTTAACTTCCCTTTTCAATTAATTAAAATTCCACCAGTATTACTTTCACTACCCCATTTCTTTGAAAATACAAGTACAACTCTTTTTTAAAAAATAAACTTCATTACTGACAGTTTTTTTCATGCCTTGAGATTTCACGATTAAGATGCGACTTTAAACAGACATCTATGAAAACATTAAGTATTTTAATTCAGGCTTTTAATACCCAAGTATTTATTCCCACACAATGCAGCTCATGCTTGTATACAGTTCTGGAAAACTGGTATTTTCAAGTACCATTTGTATTTTTTGTGCTTGTTCTTAAAACTGTATGTAAAGCACAAATCAGACTCCCCATCAGTAAACCTCACTTCCGATCCATAGCCACGCTAGTCCCATCACTCCTAATGGCTACCAACTCCACAGCAGAGTTAGTACAGTTCAGCCCACAATCCTGCACTGTCTTTGCTAAATAACATTTATCCAGTAAGCCCTGCTGCACTCCCATAATACCAAGTTGCATTCAGCTAATCAGAAACAGCAGTGTAAGTTCCTTGCAGAGGGCCTGACACACACCGTGACATGAAGTGGAAACAGGACAAGCTGAATATTTAACCCTATGCCTCAGTCAGCAGCACAGCAGAGTATCTTCGGGAATACACACCCTAACAAAAAAAGCATTCTATGGGCCCACAAGCAACAGAGCACAAGCGTACGTAAGGCTCTGGGCTTTCTAGCTGCAATGATGGGGGTTGGACCTGATGATCTCTTGAGGTCCCTTCCAACCCCTACAATTCTGTGATTCTGTGATATGGCAAAAAACATTTAAGTGTTTTCAAAAACTGTTGAAGCAGAAACCTAAATCCACACTGGGACCAGAGCTGTTTGGTATCTTCATCGATGACACAATGACACAGTGGGATCCAGTGCACCCTCAGCAAGGTTGCAGATGACACCAAGCAAAGTGGTGCAGTCGACATGCCAGAAGGACAGGATATCATACATAGGGACCCGGACACCTTGGAGAGGTGGGGCCATGCAAACCTCATCAACTTCAACAAGGACAAGTGCAAGGTCCTGCACATGGGTTGGGACAATCCTCATTACCAATACAGGACGGATGATGATTTGATTGAGAGCTGCCCTGTGGAAAAGGACTTGAGGGTACAGGTATGACAAAAAGCTGGACAAGAGCCAACTATGTACACGTGCAGCCCAGAAACCCAACCGTATCCTGGGTTGCGCCAAAGTAAGTGTGACTAACAGGTCAAGGGAGGGGATTCTGCCCCTCTACCCAACTGAGACCCCACCTGTAATAATGTGTCCAGCTCTGGAGCCCTCAAAACAAGGACAGAGACCTGTTGGAGCAAGTCCAGAGGAGGGCCATGAGAGGGCTAGAGCACCTCACCTATGAAAACAAGATGAGAGAGTTGGGTTTGTTCAGCCTGGAGAAGAGAAGGCTCCAGGGAGATCTTCTAGCGGCCTTCCAGTACCTAAAGGGGCCTACAACAGGTAATCTGGGGAAGGACTGTTTGTAAGAGCATGGAGTGACAGGACAAGGGGCAATGGTTTTAAACTAGAACAGGGTAGGTTTAGATTAGACATCAGCAAGAAGTTCTTCATTGTGAGGGTGGTGAGACACTGGAACAGGCTGCCCACAGAGGTGGTGAAGGCCCCATCCCTGGAGACATGCAAGGTCAGGCTTGATGAAGCTTTGAGCAATCTGATAGTTAAGTGTCCCAGCTTACTGCAGGGGGTTGGACTAGATGACCTTTAAAGGTCCCTTCCAACCTAAGGCATTATACCATTCTGTGACTCTAAACCACTCCCAACCCCCTCCCAATCCCCTCTGTCCATTCTTGCAGTCAGTATTTAAAACAGAACTCTGCACACGTGAAGTGAGGATTGTTGCTTCTGAATGAACACTTTCAGCCCAGTCTTACCTGTCAAGACTGGATGCAAATGAAAGCACTAAGACAGGCTCCCATCCTGTGCACTGTCTCCCACTACCTCCCAGGAAACCTCCAGAGGCATGGGTTCAACTGCCATTACAGTCATGTAATAAAGTACCAGAAACATGAAGCAGGTAGTCTGGAACTACTGTATAAACTAAAGAAACTTTGTATTCATACCTGAAACAGTAATGTTTTGTTTTGGTGGGGGTTTTTTTCCAATTAAAAAAGAAAAGGGGGGGAAGAAGGGGTGATGAGAAATTGGAATACAACTGTTTTTGTAAAGACATCAGTCTCATGCTGTTATGGGCTTTGAAACAGAGTACAAACCAAGAAAAAGGTGAGTTATGCAAATGTTTTTCATTTTACTGTGTTACCTACATCAAATGACAACCCCCCAGTGACATTTATCAGAAGTACTAAAAAACCTTACCTTTTGGATAATCTTCCAATAAGAGGTTGAAGTGACCTAACTGACAAAAGAAATCAGACTCGACCTTTCCTTCAGCTTTCAAAATTAGCGATTCATAGCAGCGAACAGCCTGAGAAAAAGAAATACAAGGTTTTCAAAATTCTGTATTTAACCAAAGCAAATAATATCATTTCTGTACATGTTGTGAGAAATAACAAAGTTTCTTGTTAGCCTGCAAGGCAGGAAGTCAACAAACACTTTCAGTAACGTAGTTTGCATTGTTTTTCAAAGAAGAAATGTAATATTTAAGATATTGAAGATTTGAAAGTTTACCGATTCAAATGCAAATTGACAGCAGATAAACAGTAAAAGTTTCCTCTGGTTTATTTGTGGACTCCAGAAACATTTGCTTTCCCAAACATAAACCTCTAGCATACACTATGATTTTTAATTTAAAAATCAATGAGATGGAAAAGGATTGATTCCTTCTTTTCAATCTGTAAGCCAGAAGCTGACTTTATTCCCATTCTGTGTTTTTTTCTACAGGAGTCCCATTTCATTCTAGCTTTTGCTAAACTGACAGATGCACCACCTCAACACGCTCGAGCAATTTATGTACCTTAGCATTATTTCCCCAAGATCTGATTCTTTCCCCATACCTCTATCATGTCATAAAACGCACTTTCCTACCTTTTAAGTACTACACAGACTAAGTAAAGCTAAAATTAGAAACATTAATTGAATTAGAAGAGAATTTTAGTCTGAGAAAAAGTTGCCCTAGAAGTTTTTAAGTGTCTGACACAATCCACTTACATTCTGTGCTGCTCACGCATTTTTAACAAACTGAAGGGATACTTCATATACACCACAGCGTTCATGCTCTGTTACCTAGTGTACTTACCTCATGGCCCTATTTACACTTTGGGAATGAATAAATGAAGTGAGTTTCCTAATTTTTTGAACTTCCAGTTTCTTGATTTTGAACACATTAGTCATTTAAAATGAATAAACTTATAATGAAGGTCCTTTGCACCAGCAGAAGACTTCATAGTTGTCAAAAGCTTGACAAACAAATACAAGTTCTGGCTGGTTAATCCATGACTTTCACCAACTCATGGTTTGACTATGTTTCAAAATTGGTTGCAATTATGAACTGTTTGATTTTAATATATTGTGGTAACCAAAACGCTTAATACTTAATCTGAAATCATGAGCTTCGTTATCATTTTATTAATACTGGAAATTCAAATGGGAAAAATAAAAATCTATCTATCCTGTAATATTTAAGCCTGAATACTAAATTAATAGTCTTGCCCACATCTATGATTTACTTCTTGCACGCTTGTGTTAATCATTGAAATAAGAAATGCCAACAATGAAATGTTAAGAAATAGTTAAGACACACCCATGGAAAATCCAAATTACTGATTTAATCTGTACATTTGACATTTTTAATGTGCTATGCTAGTTTTAAATATATTTTTTAATGGTGAGCCCTAGTAAGATAGGTGTTATTGTTTAACCCCAGCCGATAACTAAGCACCACACAGTCAATCACTCACTGCCCCCACCCCCCAAGTAGGGTGGGAAGGAAAATAGAAAAAAAAGCCCACAAAAACACTCACTCGTAGGTTGAGATAAAGACAGTTTAATAGGAAAACAAAGAAAAATAACAATGACATGATTAGCTATATTGAGTATAATGTGTGTGCATACAAAAACAAGTGATGCACAAACACAACTGCTCACCACCTGGATAGAAAGGAAAAAAGACCCTTGATACCCAGTCTGTTTCTGAGGAGCAATCCCACCTTCTAAGTAGCTTCCCCAGTTATAGACTGAGCATGCGATCATACAGTATCAAATACCCTTTTGGTCATTTGGGGTCAGCTACCCTGGCTGCCGTTTCCTCCGCCACCCACAATTTCTTATGTACCTCCAGCCTGCTCGCTGGTGGGGTGAGAAGCAAAAAAAAGGCCTTAGCTCTGTGTACCCCAACCCCATTTTCAGCACAAATACAAACCAGTCCCTACTAGCTACTATAAAGAAAATTAACTGTATCCTAGCCAAAAGCAGCACAATGGGCCTTACTGTACTCAAGTGAGCATAACGCCATCTCTGTGACCAGGTGAGTGGGTCTCAGTATCCCAAGCCTGAGGTGTATTACATACATTTTCAGCCAACTTTTGAGGCTGGAACTGCCTTATTTCACGGCTGTTTTCAGAAACAAAGCTCTGAGGATAAAAACAAAGCTATGCTCCCGCAAAACTGCAACTTAAAGCATAACATCTGTCTCAAATCTATTAGTTCTGTGTGTCGTATTCAAATGATTTACTAAAAACACTTAAAATACGTATTTCAAACTGTAGCTATTTGGCCATATTCCAAAAATATTAAATTGAGATGGGTATTTTCCTTGACATCAAAGAGTTGTGGTAGAATTTTTCACTTGTGTGGCAAGCTTTGCCTTGACAAGCTGTACTACAAGAACTTGGCTGGTTGGTTGGACTCAAGAGTTGCTCGATATACAAGTGGACACAAGTGGTGTTCCTCAGGGGTTGGTGCTGGGACCAGCAGCATTTGATCATCTTTGATGGCAATATGGTCAGTGTGACCAAGTGCATTCTCAGCAAGTTTGCCAAGGACACCAAGCTGTGTGGTGCTGATCATATGCCAGAGGCAAGAGATGACATCCAGTGGCACCTTGACATGTTTGAGAGATGGCCCTGTGTGAACCTCATGAAGTTCAGCCCAGCCAAGTGGACAGCCCTGAATATGGGTCAGAAAAATCCCAAGCACAATTAGAGTGCAGAGCAGGGCCATGAGGATGACCACAGGGCTGGAGCACCCACCTCTCCTGTGAAGAAAGGCTGAGAGAGTTGGGCTTGTTCAGTCTGAAGAAGGCTCCAGAGTGACTTTCTAGCAGCCTTCCAAGTACCTGAAGGGGGGGCCTACAGAAAACCTGGAGGCTGTTGACAAGGGCATGGAATACACAGGACAATAGCTAACTGGTTTAAATTAAAAGGGGGTAGATGTATTTTACACATCAGGAAGAAATCCTTCCCTGTGAGGGTGGTGCGGCCCTGGCACAGGCTGCCCAGAGAAGCTGTGGCTGCCCCCTCCCTGGCAGTGTCCAAGGCCAGGCTGGATGGGGCTTTGGGTAACCTGGTCTAGTGGAGGCTGTCCAGGGTTGCAACTAGATGGGCTTTCAGGCCCTTTCCAAACCAAACTGTTCTGGGATTCGTATGATAAATATAACCTCCTGGACTGTAGATGACTTAAAAGATGATCTCATTTACTTCTGCAGAGAAATGCAGAGCTTTGGGCAACCTGGTCTAGGTGGTCTATTAAGGTCCCTTACAACCCATACTGTTTGTAATTCTGTAGCTGGAATACTGTTGCAGTTAATCAAAGCTACTACTCCTTTAATTTTATTCCCACTGATATGAATACCTCTTAAGAGAGGATCATACTCTTGGTCTGAAGAGTATGATCCTTGGTATCAGAAGCAAAGCATGCTAGTCCAAAACGAGTTTCTTAAAATTCCTAGGTGTGCATGAAGCGAATGTCAATGTTCAGGATCATCAGATGAAACTATTCTCATGTGCCAGTGTTCTAATGCAGAATCTTAGGGTTTGTGCCTTGCTTTCTTCTCCCAGCTTTTCGCTCTCATCTCTCAATTTGTACAAATCATAACACAATTCTTGCTGGTGCCCCTAACGTTACTGTCACAGATTAATCTGCAGGCAAGGCTTTCCATTCATTTATGATACGCAATACCTGCTGCTGCAACTGTGACATTTTCTTAAATTAATGTTTCTGTATTCTATAATTTAGTCACTGTTAGAGCATATAAAAACTGCTACCATAACAGGTAGCTTACAAAAACTGTTGGAGAGGAAGTTTTAAGGTAGTTTATTTCCTGAATTAGGTGGGTACAGGTATTTAAAGGGGACTTGACTTTATGAACAAGTGTCAACAGGATTTTTCTATACACATGATCAAGGAAATTATAAATCACATGAACTTAAACAGCTAAGCACCCAGGGACCCTTAACATTTCCCCAGCCCCTTTTTAAATAAATTCTCATTAAAAGAATTAGCGTAAGTACCTGAAGCACTATATATAGCAGGGATACCAAAAGCTGTGCCCAAGCCTTTCACACAACTCTAATCAATCCTCAATAAGGCAGGTTTTTACTTTGCTTTGGAATACACTTTCAGGATACCGCTAAGGCATCTTACACTAGCACAAGGCAAGGCATGGGACATCAGAGCTGCAAACCAGAAGTTTCCCTTTAAGTAGCAGTTAACTTACAGTTAAGTCTAATTAAATCTTAATAGTTAACTGTTACCCTAAGAGCAGTTCAATTGCACCATTTAGTACACTCTCTCAGCTGATCTCTAACTTACTTACTGCAACATTATCAGGGAAAAACCTTACATTTAAGCAAACTGAAATTGTGAACGCTGTTTCATATGAATCTTTAAAATTCTTCTAGCACATTCTAACGAACTGGAACAGAAACAAAGAGCAAGCATTTCTCCCTCTGCAGGAACACCAAAGCATGATGAACTGATGAACGATCAGAGTGGTCAGTTCAGGGCTCTCATTCTTCCTCGGAGCCAGACCAGATTAATCTAGACAAACCCATTTTTTCAACCTTGGTTTTGGTAGTGACAAACTTTTGTTCCCATCAAAATCCTCCATAATCTCTCTTTAGAAAGGGACAAGCTTTTGTCTGCATAGATAAGTTGTCTCTTAGTTGGACAGTCAGGTGCGACGTGTTTTGAACAGGGAAGTCACGACTACACGTATCTGTCTGGTTTCTTTGAAGGAATAATCAAATGATCTCATTTCAGTGGATCTGTAACGGCAAAGGCCATCGATGGCACCACTTGTGCAAGCAATTTACATCATCCTGAGACACTCAGAATTCTAAGGAAGTTCAAAACCCCTCTGGATTTTAAGTATTGTTATTTCTCCACATCATTTGGATTTGTAAGGGCACTCAATGGAGCCAGCCTTGAGAATTGCTGGTATTGACAAATTAAGGAGAAAAAGAATCTGAAATGAAAAGGATGATTGCTACACTTTGTCACACACTTTCTTCCCTTTGTTCAAGGCTGCACGAAGATAAAAGGGAAACCTGAAGAATTTAGGAACTTGGCAAAATCATCACCTACACTGCTTCCCAGTGAGGCAAGCAGAGCAGAAGCAGGAAACAAACGCAGTAACGGCCGCAGGAAAAGCAGCTGGCTTATGAGACACAAAAAACCCCCAACAATATTCATGCTCTTTGCCACCTGCTTGATTAAAAACAAACTGAAGCAATGCATCATCATCAACACCTCTGCCATGACAGTTACAAGCCCCTATTATGACATCATAGTTCATGACTGAGAGCAATTTGATTTCACAAATTCAGCCACCAGCTCTTAGGACACATTTAAATATGATACAGAGAAGAAGAAAAAAGGCATAGTGTAATTTTCAACTTGGAAAAAGCTAGCAAAAAAGGAAAAAATAATTCCATTATAATCTTTAAAATGCACTACCAAATCCCTGTACATTCACTGATTATTATTCCAAAAGAAGAGCAACTGGAATATTTTTTCACTCTCTTTTTGAGAGCCTTTCCCCCCCCAAAAAAATCCCCCACAATCAAACAAAAACAATCCCATAAAAAATGCTAGTTTTCACTATGATTAACATGATTTCTTTTCATGAAGACCCCAGAGTTGGAAAGTGTAAGAAAACAAAACAAAATCCAATAGATAAAAACAGAATTCTAAATATTACAGAGGAAGTCACTGAGACATATTACAGCTCTACTTCATAAATAAGATGGAAGGACAATTTCTATTTCAACTAATACAAAGGAAAAATGTTTACCATTATCATTGGTTGCAATTATTTGTATTTTACAGCACAAATTCAAATTACAGTTAATCAATTATACAAAAAAACCCCAAAAAAACAATACAGCTTTTTTGAATAGTTTATAAAGATGATGTAATGCCATCTTTTCTTACTCCTGACAAGCATGATTAACTAAGATGGAAGCAGCAGTATTAAATGGCCAAACATGACCAGACATCGATTATTAATTCTTTAATATAGTAACAATATGAAAACAGAAGTGCAGTGAGTTGACAAATTTTTACTTAAAACAGAAAAAACACTGTCAACCACAGAAAACCAAAAAACTAGCCATATAAATAGTCAGCATGGCAACAGCTGGGCAGTAAAGCAGATTGAAAAAAGAAAATTTTAAATTTTACCAGGTGGCAAATTAACAATTTGAGAAAAAAAATTTTTTTTTTATGAAGGCCAAGTACAAGGTCCTGCACATGGTCAGGACAATCCCCAGCACAACTATAGGCTGGGTAGAGAATGGATTGAGAGCAGCCCTGAGAAGGACTTGGGGGTGTCGGTGGATGAGGAGCTCAGCGTGACCCAGCAACGTGCGCCTTCAGCCAAGAAAGCCAACCATGCCCCAGGCTGCATCAAAAGCAGCCAGGAGGTCAAAGGAGGGGATTCTGCCCCTCCACTCTGCCCTCCTGAGACCCTGCCTGGAGTACTGTGTCCAGCTCTTGAGCCTTCAACACAAGAAGTATGTGGACCTCTTGTGGCAAGTGGAAGCTGTCCCTACCCATGGCAGGGGGTTGGAACTAGGAGGTCTCTCAGGTCCCTTCCAACTCAAACTGTTCGGTGATTCTATGATAAATACAACCTCCTTGACAGTAGATGACATAAAAGATCATTTCCTACTTCTGCAGAGAAGAGCACACTATTAATATTTGATTGAAAGTAACCTATATTTATTCAGCAGATCTTCCACTGAAGGCTCTCATGTTATTTATGGATAGCACAATACTCAACTTCCCTTACTTTCTTATGCAGTATCAATTCTCACAACATTTAAAGCATGTTTATATACTGTTTTTGTGAAGCTCATGAAATGAGATGTATTATGAAATTTGTCTCTCAGCATAAATTTACTCTCCTGTTATTTCAAATATGGATTATATTATACAGATGCCTCAGTAAATGTTAGATGTACAGCATGCTGGGCACAAACATGTTCATGTCCCAAGAAACCTAGCCCTCAAGAAGGAAAACAAGAACTGGGCTATTTGAGACTTTTAGTTTTGTAAAATTTCAGTGCTATATTGGGATGTTATGAAGGTACTCCAATTTGCTAATAATATTTAAGAACATTTCTCAAGGATTGTATCATCAATTTTAACCCATTTGTCTTGCCATGATTACTCCTTCATGCAACAGGACACAAGAAAAACAGCTGAAGAAATCAAGAAGAAAAGCAGTTGTGCACATTCATAGCTTTATAACAGTTAAGATTCATTTTCTTTACACTATTGTAGTCTAGGACTTATCATATAGTCATCATTTGAAACAAATATTTGTTATAACTTCCGTATAATCTGGAAGTGGAACAGAGGAGCTGAAGTAGCAAAACAGGAAAAGTCAAGGTCGCTCAGTTTACAAGTGAAAATTAACCCCAAAATTAATTGAAAGGTAAATAAAAAGCGTTCTAGAGACTAGAGCAAAAGCAGCACACTGTGATCATAAGAAACAAACGGTAAAAAAAAAATAAAATTAACAATTTATAAAGCTACTGTGGAGAATTAGTATCACCAAAGCAAACGCCATGGTCAGATGGAGAACAGGAGATACTAGTAACTTAAAAGTTATTCCTCCTGAAGCCAATTATAATTGAAAAATGAGGGATATTGTTTCATAAAAAGCACAGAATTGCAGATGAGAATACAAACTAGAATATATGCAAATCAATGATAAATGGAGAAAAGTGACATTTTAGAGGAGGGGGGGAAACCAACTTGCCACCACGGAATACAGAACATTTACTAGAACTCTATATCATTATTTATAAGTGTCTTCCGTCAGATAGACAGAAACTCAATATCGTAGGCTTCTCAGATCAACATACAGGAAGCTTAGTTGTTTTCAACTGACAGTGTCCATAACCAATTGCAGTTTAATGAAAAATTTGTTGACTGGATTTATTGTAGAGTTCCTCCACATTAATACTGAGATCACCTTCAGGATGTAAACCACTCCCTGCTGCTTCTTTTTAATGCAAGATATACTTACATATACAGATGTGCATGTATGTACAGACACACAATTAGATAGGAAATGAAAACAAATTCCAAACTATTAACAAACATAATTTTCTTTATTCTGTCCCTGAGAATGTTTCATCATCTGAAGACAATGACAAATTTTGTACGGAATTTTACTGTTCTAAAGCCCACATCGTTGGTTGGGGGTTTTTTTTCCATTTTATTTTTGTTAGTATTTGGTTAGTTTGAGGTACTTTGGGTTTTTTTGGTTGGGATGGTTTTGTTTGGATTTTTGGGGCGGGGTGGAGGGGTGGGGTGGGGTCTGGGAATAGAAGAGGGAACAAGACAAAGCACACACCAAAAACCCAACCAACCAAAAAAACCCAAAAACCCACCATAAAAAGCCACACAACAACCTCTTTTTTTAAAAAAAAAGTAGTAGTATTTTTTTTCATAGGCAATTGAAATGGCTATTTTTTTTTATCTGAGATTATAGGAACTTTGTTATTTTCACCATAAGAATTCTATTTAGAGAATTGCAGCACCTTAATTTAACAATTGTTCAAGAGGTAGTGAAATACTTCACCACACACTACAATGTAAGACAACTGAATCTGATTTTATTCTAGCAATTCTTAACTATACCAACATGGAACACCACAACTGAAGTGCAGGCATGTCGTGCTTCAGAACAGTCAGACAGTTAACTTTGATAAACCTACTTCTTTGAAACTGCTAAACTGTTTATACCCAGGAGGCTACAGATTTTCATACAGATTTTCACAAGATATCATACATGAAATAAATAGCTGTTTTCAATTTCACTGGGTAAATAACTTTGGAAATACAATTAAAATAAACAAACAAGAGTAATTAAAGCCAGAGTCTGCATTAATAGCTGCCTTTTCTACCAAAGGAAAAAGCCCCAAGTTTAAATCTGAATGACTGTTATTTATGCTAAGATCTCCTGGTCTGGTCACAAGCCTTTGGAAACGTAACCAAGCTACCAAGCATAAGGATGACAATGAAGCAATGAAGAAAGAACCTTGATGAAGAGTATTAAACAGAGAACTATGTACATACATATGTGTAAGAAAACGTCTACAAAGACTGACAGAATAAATATACATTTGTGAAAATACTTGATTTCAGACTAAACAATGATTTTCTGTGCTGCTGTTTGAATACAAGGTGATACTGAAAAGCAACTATTATAAAAATATTTTTAAACTATCACCAATTGCTCTGCACTGCTAAACCTGCACAGTTTAAAATTCAGTTCCAAAAGGGCTCGAGCACCATAGGTGGCCTGGTTTTCAAAAATAAATATTGCTGGTAGCTTAGTCTGAAAATATAAGGAAAAGAAGATTTATTTTAGAAGAATAGAAATGAAAATGGGTCAGGAGCTGTTTACGAAGAAAGTGTAAAAACTAATGCTAATAGGGTGGGAAGTATGGAATTTTCAGCACCGCAGGAGACAGAAAATTGGTAAAGGTACATTATGACACAAAGGATAAAAAGCCTCATCTAAATGGAAGCAACCTGGCTTCAGATACTGAAACACCGTTATTTCAGAGAGGCTCAGAACGTTGGTACTTCTAACATTAGCACAGACAGTACAGCAGAAAGGGCGCCCCACCAAGATTTTCCATCACGTCACCGAAATCTCACACACAGGTACCACTCCATGTCTCACATCCCTTTTCTCACTGTCATTCATATATATTCCCCTTGTGGCTGCTTAATTACACTTAGACAATGGGGATGCTGCTCACGTATAGAAGTGAGCAACACTGGAACATAATCAAATATGTATGCAAACCAGCTTGCATAGAACAGTATTTTGGCGAGAACTTTATGCCCAAAGGCCACCATGAAAAGCACCACAGTAATTCCCATGAAGAGCTGTGGCTCTTCTCCATCAATGCCTGCAAACACCCAGCCTTATCTCTCGCCTGTCCAACCGTGTATGAATCTGAACAACCACCCCAATAAAAAACCAAAGCAGCAAGGAAGTAAGAGGAATACAGTCCTCTTGATACAGTCACACAACTAATGATCAGTGCCACTTCTGAATGAAAGGGATGGGAGTTACATTCATGGAGAATTCGGCCACTATGAAGTGCACGTCAAAATTACTTTGCCTACAAGTGGGCATTTGTATTGGAATATGCATTAAACACCAACTAAAATGGCAATACATTACAATATTGCTGAGGAACCTGCCCACAGAGTCTTCAGGTAAGTAAAACTTTTTTGAATTTTCACAGTCAACACATCCTGAAAAATCCCATAGCTGCGGGGTAGATAGCCACACAGGTTTTCACCACAGACATTTTCTGTAATGTTCCCTGGAGCTAGATAGACCTCCTCCTCCTCGAGTAATGCCTCACAAGCCTGACTGAACATTAACAAATATCAAGTGGAAAAACGTGTATGTATCAAGCTTAACACTAATTCTCCATAGATCTCTATGTATTTTCAGGAACCTGTGTACTGAACTAGAAAACAGAGCCTGCTTCAAATGACACAGCTCCTGGTAAGTTCAGCAGGTCAGAAACCATTTCTATTATTTAGGGCAGGGAGAGGAGAAAAACACTTAAAAAAAAAAAATCACCATAAAGCATTAAAACCATCTAATAAGGACATTCATCTAGGATGTGAAAGACCCGGATTCAGGACTTTGCCTAATTTGAAAGAAATTCAAGTTTGAATTTGAGTTGTCCATGCTCGTGCCAAGTGCCTCAAGTATCAGATTCCATAGTCAACCTCACTTTTAAACCAAAAGCAGAGGCTAAGCTTACACCTGTACCAGGAGAACTCCGTTTCACCATCCCTTTCCCTGACCACAACTAAGCATGACCCTGCACAGGCAAGGTGAACGCTGCGATTTAAAAACCAAAGAACTGCATAGTAGAATTCAATGGGATGGGGCTACACTATCACTAATAAACACAGCCTAAATCAGAGTTCTCAATTCCACCACACGGGCTATTTTCCTTCCAACAGAAGGATCTGAAAATACTATTTTCCACCTTGCCCAGGTGGAAAAGGTACAGTATCCCCTTCTTTTGGGCCTAACCTCCAGTTACCACACACTGACTACTTAATATACAGTACTCTGAAATACTTCTGAGCAAGCAGCTACCAAGTCAAACCATACATAAAACAGTGCTCACTAACAAGGGCTTCTACAACCAGTCACACCTAACTCCTCAACATGTAATTCTAATTTTAGAACACACACACACACACACACCAAAAGCAACCAAGAAAAACCCAGAAACAAACAAAAACCCAGTAACGGTAAAGTTGTGTCAGATTTCACTGCAATAGCAGGTGTTAAAAATTGTGAAGTAACAACCCCCCCAAAAACAACACACAACAAAAAAAAAAACCAAAACAAAAAAGAGCATCTCATCTTCAAACCATAATTAACTATAGAATTTTGTGAGTTTTTCACAAAACTGCCTGAAAAACGAGTTATTACACTTCAGGAAAAGCAATATATATTTCCAAGATACCTATGTCCAGAGGCCAATCCTCTAAACCAGCTAAACTTTCAGATTAAAAAAAGAAAAAAAAACAAGGCAGGAAAAAAGTTTATATATAATTCACTACCCATACACTGCTGACTGCATGTGCCAGTCCCAAAATTCACTGAAAACAGCTAATGGCCTACTTAGTTCTTAGAAAATGCCTATGTGTAGACTAAAAAATTAGAACGGCACAATGTAAATAGAATTCTATTGTATGGAACCCAAATCTTTAATCTGGCATTTATCTTAGGTTGCACCCATACAACCTTTCAGAGTGACTACATCAGTATCTCTAAGCACTAAACCCACGGCTTGTCTCTCAGAACTAGAGGAAATTCACAAATCTTTAAACAAACTGTTAGAAAGTGTTTGACAAACCCACTGAGGTGCAAACTTGATCATCAGAGATTTGAAATAGGACAAAGTGTTCCAAAAGAGCAGAGGTGCATTTCACATGAGGAAGTTCAAAGGCTATTGGCATCATTCATAAACCAGCGTGTGTACATGATTCATACACCAAGTACCTCTGAAAATCTCCTTACAATATATTACAGTAAGGTTTGGAATAAAGATTAAATAATGATAAAAATAACTGAATTATATACATTTCAGACAGATGTTGAGAAGCCTTTATTTTTCATGAACATGCTGTATTCCATGGGTATTAACTCCACTGAAGATGAGGTGTTCCGGTAAGTTACAGCAAGTATTTGACTTCAATTGAAGCTCTAATAACTCAAGCCTTCAGGTGAAGGATCAATTCCTGCATTCGTTTACAGGGACAGACATCATCAGTTTCAAGCCTGCATTAATGCAAAACCTTAGAAGGAACTTAAGCAGTCTTACAGGCAACATCATTTCCAAAACACAACCAACTGACACAGTGACCCTGGGCATAAAGTCACTGGAGTTTAATCACTAAAAAGACAGTCCCTTAATACTACATTTGACTGTTGAGAGTTTTATTTTTTTAAAAAGGGTTTTGATGAATGGGACATACACACGTCTTCCATTTCACTATCACTAATCTACCTTTGTTCAAAGGTTAAATTCACCTTCAAAGCAGCTCTGCTCTCACCTTCAAAGGACTCAATGACCTGATCATAAAAGATCTTTAAATTGTGAGAACACAGCACTGTGAAACTTACTCAGTAAGAACATTTCTCAGTGCAAGAAAAGCTTATTTCCACAGAAGACTGGATTTTTAAGTACTGGTCCCAAAGAGTGGAACTAGTCACTCTTAGAAAAAAAATGTGTCATCCACACAGGGTATGTGGAAAGATGCATACACTTTCACATTTGCCTTCATTAATATACATAAAACCCCCACCATACACTGTAGAAAAATCCCTGTCAAAACAGTATGTCACCATGAACAAGCAATTCCCCTAGAGAGGAAATGAGAAAAACAGCAAAATAAAACAAAAATCTATGAACCAAGCATGACAGAGTCAGACACTGAATAAAGTTCTAAAAAGCACACTGGGCACAGCCACAGAAACAGCAAAAAAAAGCTCAGACAGAATAAAACAGGGGGCAAGAAGGAACGTGGGAGAGACGAACTCTTCGTCAGCGGGTAATGGCAGAGAAGGGAGGCAGGCAGATCACAGTTTACTCAAACCCCAAACGACAGCACCCTCTTCCACTGCATTATCATTCCAACCCCTCTCCATCTGGCAGCACAACAGCCTCCCCGTTATTACTCACCCAATACATAGCATCTCCACATAATAATCATTTCAATCATGCCAGTCACTTGGAGAACAAGTGATTAGACCTCTGCAGAGAATGTTTGGGGAGGATGAAAAAATACAAAGGTGAGGGAGCTTGAGAACAGTTTAAAATGCATCAAATTTAATTAAAAGACATCTTCAAGTAATCATAAGAGGCAAAGGGTAGCAAGCAAGTCAGTCCCAAATGTCAATCTTCTTAATCCCTTATTTTAAAGTGTCAACTGTAGTATAAAAGGTTCATTTTTCATAGCTTTCTGCAGTCAAAGATAGATATAAAACCAAAATACCTAAGCCCATCATTCTGGACTGCCAGTGGTACAGGAGGTATGTAAGCTTCATGCTTGGAAACATGAGTAACACTTGCATGTGCAAAAGAGTACTTATGTTGTCTGTAGGCCACAGACAGAATGGGCATCTCGTGGGGTGCATGCAGCTTACAAGGAAAAACTCATATCTAGTGAGGTCTGCGCCGCTGCTGAGCACATGGAAAGGCTGCAACTGCTTTCAACTTGGCCAGTCAGCACTGAAGAGCTGCAGGAGAACAAGCTCCCCGGCCAGACCAGTCAGGGCCGGCCGGGCAGCGCCTGGGGGGAGAGGGTTTCCTCTCTTTAACTGTTGTTCCTTCCTCTCCACATGCTCAGCAGGTAGAAGAGCTCCTTAAGTGAAGTCTTTGACAGCTGAAGACAGGAAGGCCCAGCCCTGCAGAAGCAGCAGAACAAGCAGAACCAGGAGGCATGCAGGTAAGCCATGGAGAGGAGAAAGAGTCCAAGCATCAGAGGGAAGACAGGGGAAAGCACTGTTGGACTAAGTGTCAAAAGTTGTAGGTTTAAGATTTAAATATGTCTATTTTCAGGCTAGTAGGAGAAACCACACAGACATGACTTAATTTATGCTAAGAAAGGAAAAAAAAAAACCCCAAACAGTATACTGAAAATATGTTTGAAACTTTCTCTTGCTGTGAGATAACCTGAAAAACTGAAAGTCTTTGTGGACTATCAACTTTGCAGCTCTTGTTATTTCCCTACCTCTCCAGATGTGAAGACTTGGCTGGTATCTTTATGCTAGTCACTCTCACACCCAGGCAGAACTAAGAGGAACAGAACCTCAATTTTGTTCTCCTTATTGCGACCACGCTTAACAATACAGCTACACTGTACAAGGTACAGCAGGAATAAATAAATTTGTCAAAATGTATTACTTCTGTGCAGTAATGGAATGACATTTGAGACTCTAGATCACAGTTTCCTGTGCTTGTTTCACATGTTCTGCAGGCTTTCGTTTTTCCTCAGGGCCAGATGGAGCTCTACTTAAAAGCTATTTTCACAGGTATTCAATAGTGTCCAAAAGCAGCACAAAATTCAGCATAAAATGTGAACTGCTGTAATATTAAGTACACTTAGTAGTAGTAACCTATTATTATCTCCATAATTTGCAGTGAAACAATATTGGCCTTTGGACTGAATTTACAGTATTATTTTAGATCCATCGGCTATAAATGAGGTGAGGACATTACAACTATAAAACACACCCATCAGAATGTCACAGATGGATTTTTCAAAGGTAATCTTAAGAGGCATGTAGCAGTAAAACACACAGCCATGTAAGGTTCTGAAATCTGCAACAGACTTATTAAAACTACTCAAAAAACCCTCAAGTACATTAATTATTGGATTATACAGCAACAAACCATGATGAGTATATGCTGCCAACATAAGGCAGATAAAAAAAAATACCAAAAAAACAACCACCCATACATGATTCTGGAGTTCAACAGAGGATAAATTTCCAGCAAAGATAAAATAAGATGACCATGTTAAGTCAGACCAATGGTCAGTCTAGTGCAGCACGCTGTCTTCATGTTTATTAAACCAGCAATAATAAAAGATTAGCACAGGGTGTACATGAACACACACTTGAAGAAAGAAACAATATAAAAAGGTTAGTAATATTTTTTCTAACACTTTCCCAGACTGCTGCAATTTAAATTCAGGAACTTCTTGGACACAGGTGGTACTGTTGTTCTTAACTGCTCTTAATGGGGTTTTCTTCCATTCCTCTGCCACATCACTCATTTAACATTCAGCAGTGAGCAGTTCCACAGATTAACTGCAAGGAACCCTCTTCAGTTTGGACATCCACATTTGCTTCCTGGTAGTTTCAGCTGATGCTCCCCAGCTCTTGCAGCAGAAGAGACAGTCAAAAACCTTTTCTAAACGCAGAAGTTTTAATAGCTTTGCAGGTTTGATCTACAGCATTCTATACAACTTCCCTACATTGAGAAAAGATAAATTCAGAAGAGAATTGCAGGAATAGGAGGAAAGATGAGTAGTCTCTTTTGCAAAAGTCAGAACAGCTCAAATTATTTACCTTAGCAAACCAAAAGCTAGTATGACTGTATTCTACAAGTACAGACAGGACATACCAGGGAAGGAGAAGAGCTGTTTCAGCGTAAAAACAATGCCTACTGACAAACAAATGTCTATTTCCAGTTTAGACTGAAAATTTTTTTAAAAGGATTTGAAGAGTCTAAAAATTAGGAACTTGCATAGCATTTAAATGGAAACAAGAGAGGCCAAAGGGCACTAAGTATTCTTTTTAATCACTTTTGAGAAAGTGATTTTCATAAATACGACGGCATTACGTGTGTGTAATGGGACAGGCTTCAAACCAGATGGAAACGCTCATGTAAACCTATGTATTCTATTAAGTTCTCTCAAAAAGATTCTGGACAGGATTTCTGAAAGCAATTTCTATCTGAGTATCCAGTTACTTACTGGATAACCAGTATCCATTACTTACTCTAAAGTGCTAAACTGTGAAACAAAGGGCTCACACCCTTAAGGCACTTTTGTATACAAGTATTTGGGAAAGCATGAGTAAAAGTTTGAATGAACTTTTAAAGATTCTGAATGACTGCATCCCTACTGTCCAGACAGGAGGCAAACATTGTCTGCAAGTGGAGGGTATAACTACAGACCCAAAACCCACAGACAATATTTGAAATCTGGCCAGCTTCAAGACCATAAATACATGTGGGATTCAGTGTCTGGATTCTCTCTAGAGAATCTCAATTTTTAATTAATGAAGGAATGCAATTTTTTAGAAGATTTATTTAATTTATTAAGAACCAAGCCCACCTATTATGGTCTTTTAAACTATATTTTGGCTTTAATGTCAATATTAACAAGACAAGTACTAACACTGCAGGTATGTCAGTATCACTTAACATAACAGAAGCTTCCCATCCTCATATGAAATAGCTTTTCTTTACACAAAGGTAACTGCTTTACAAAACCCATTGTGAAATAATTTTCTCCTAAATTTGAAGACAAGTTTTACTTTGGCAACTCCCCTTTCCTGGGAGCAAAAGAGTAGGAATATTCACAGTCAGTAGCATCACATGTTCTGTTGTATGCTTCCAAAACTTTATGTAGAAAATTAAAATGGTTTTGAAACACAACAGTATATGGTTACTCCTAACGTTCTGTTAACAAACCATTTAAACAGAATAATAAATCCAACACCCTCCCATCACCAAACCCAAACACCAACAGAAACGACGACTGGGCATCACTCTTTAAATAACTTTTGATGCCTCATGTCCAAGATGCATTGCCACTCACACCACAGTACCAAAAGACTGAACAGACCTTTGACACCAGGAGCTATCAATAATACACTACAAGGGAAAAAAGCACTCAGGAATTATGGCAGTTACATTAGAAAGGGTGTTTTTACAAGTTTTATAATGCTAAGCTATCGTCTCAAGTTCTCCAAAAGCAGTATGTTCCAAGTCATTGTTCAAAGAATTTTTTTTCAAAGATGTTCCCCCCACCCACATTCAAATGGTAGAAGCACAAAATTTGCTTTCTGGTGCATCATTTCTCTAGTTGGTAGGCTTCTAACTCAGACTTCCTCTTTTTTCCAAAATACATATAAACAGCAACTGTCACCTATTATTTTAAAATGTTCTTAGTTCCCATAAAGACCACGAATGCCAATTTTTCTCTCCAAAAGAGAAATGTTACCAAGAAGATCAGAAGGAAATGACAAAAGAAGAAATAGATCCAGCAAAATGCAGCAGTACAGTTGGCTTCTGCTGTCATTTTCATTCAGGACTCAAGAATCAAATAACTTACTACCTATTTTCATCAACTTAAGTCTCAATCTGGCATAGCATTTTGAAATTTGAAAATTGCTATTTCTGGTATTGATGTCCTAATGCTACTACTTGTTTTCACTATCAAAAAGCTACCATTCTCTAAAGCTACTAGCTGTAAAATAGTGAAAGCTACAGAGAGTGATCTCACTATCACTATTTTTTGTAAAGTTTCTCTGAAAACCTAATGTATCTTTTAAATAGAAACTGTAACTCTAGGTTGGTGAAGCAGGTTTTCAGAGGGACACCCTATGTGAAAAGACCTTTTGTCAATAAAATTTAACACAGTTTGTTAGCAAGTAGCATCCTGCGCAAGGCCTTCCAAAAGGCTTAGAGCACCGAAATAATGTCCCGAAAACAGGAAATACATGTAACCACAGTTCTGTCCACAAAGGTCTGACAACAGTCACTGGGAAGCAGCTGTTAGTACTCTAGGTGCATCAGGGGTAGCCGTACGCTACAGTCAAGACATCAAGCAAAAAAGCATGACTTGGTATGTTAGTAGTGATGCATGCAGAAAGACTTTCCCTTCAGAAGCGTTGTGAGTCTGACTGCTAACATGATCAAACAAAATAACACTTCTGTGCCTCAAGAAAACCCCCATGACTGACTTAGCACTGTCTTGTAAAGGCGGGAGGGAGGCTCAGGGACACCCAAGCCACGATGACCATCAGCAGCTGCATAAGACACGAGTGACATGCAAATCTCAAAGCTGGCCTAGAGAGGTAGATCATTGGAACATGGAGGATAAAAAAAGAAAGTTTAGAAAAAAGCAGAGTTCAGTCTTCCTGGAAATCAGCCTAAGGACTGAGCCATAGGAATGTCAGGGCAGCTCCTCTTCCTTTGCAGACAGTGGGAAAATGAGCACATGCACATTGCAGGCTTGAAACAAGGGAGCGTCACTTGTGGAAGTCAGAGCTAAAAGTTACGTCCATAGGCAAAATAATTTCATTCCCTGGTTTTAAAAGTCTGGCTAGACCAGTCTAGAAGGACACAAGCTACCGCACAACAGAGTTCACTGCATGAACCAAAATTCTGTGCTGTTAACACTAAATCTGCAGAGGAAGGAAAGAACAAAAGAAACTTTTCTCTTACTACAACAACCTGAGTAGTTGCATCCAGGACCCACATATAGCAAAGCTGTCACTAGCTAAAGGATACTGTCCAATCCTCAAATATCCCTCCCCACCTCCAGAAAAAACTGCTGTAGTTTAAAAGGACTTCCAGGTTGTGCATTCAAAACTCCCCAAAAAAAGCTAGGCTTGCATCTCATTCACTTACAGCACTCATTTAAAGCCACTGGTACTCCATGACCTCATGTGCCAGATGCAACTAACTGGTCAGTTTGTACCTGACATATGGGTTTATAGGCAAGGCAAATACCACATATTGCTGTGCTGCTACAGGTTGGCAATTTAGTGCTGCCTGAAGACCAAAACACAATGAGCTATAAGGTGTACTTCTTAACCCAAGTTAAGTATTCCAAGTCTTCTCTGCCCTGTGAACTCCCCTCCTTCACCTACCAAAAGCAAAACTTTCCATCTATCAGACCCTCTACACAGAGCACACAATTAATGGGACATTTATGTCCCGAATGTGGGCTACATCCCAAAACCTAGGGAGATCCTCTTTCCACTGGTTATAGCGGTTTCAAACATGTAAGAGAAAAATAAACAAGTAACTTCCTGATTTAATGAAGTAGTCCACATTATGCACTACCTCTGACCCTGCTGCATACCTGGGCTGTCTTCCCCACCTTGCTGAGACACCTCCAGAAACACTACTCAGCAACTTACTTTCCTGCATTAGAATCTTCCCACTACTCACAGTCTGCTGTTCTCCATCTGCCCTTTCTTCCCTCCTCCGTTCCAACGATACACTTCCTGTCAATTGCAAAACTACTTCCAAGGCATAAACCTGTTACATACGGCAAAGTCTCACTGGATCATTAAACTCAGCTAGCTCACTGGATGAAGTTCTGGGTGCCCACATCTGCACAGCTTTTGTAGTA
This sequence comes from Zapornia atra, assembly GCA_013400835.1. Classification (NCBI taxonomy): domain Eukaryota; kingdom Metazoa; phylum Chordata; class Aves; order Gruiformes; family Rallidae; genus Zapornia; species Zapornia atra. The sequence goes on from VZTU01023870.1 coordinate 69,457, forward strand.
GTTCAGGTATATGCTTATAGGGTATGAAGAGTCGGCATTTCCTTCCCTGAGAACGCAGCGCACAACCCAGGCATACCACTAGTCAGAAACTGAAAGCTTTTACGTACTGCCTGCACACAAGTAGCTGGTACTAAATTTAACTTGTTTCCCCACAGATAACAGAGGCTACGTGCACAGAAATAAAACACCACTTGCATGATAGCATCTAAGAGAAAACTGTAGAGGACCATTCCAAAATATATACGCATATTATAAAGTGCTGTTAGCATAATTAAATAGGTTCTTTTTGCACGTTTGCGTATTAGTTGAAAAGTGTAGTGCTAGAGCTAAGGAAAGGTGGAGAATTAAATTAGTAATACTGAAAATAAACACTGTTTGAAACTTTCTTCTTCCCTAAAATTAATAAGTATGTGCCTTCCACTTCACCCACATCCTTTCATAACGCTACATGCAAACTTATCACCGACACATCGCAACACTTACATGACAGGGGGCTAAGGCGCACGCTGCATTTAAGATAAGCAGAGCCAGAAATGCTGCAGTGGGAGGGGAACCCACATTTAAAAAATTAATTGGTTAACAGGATGGAGAGGTTAGGAGGCCAACGTTACACAAGCAGTGGAGGTTCAAGCTCCAACTGTTTCTAACCAGCCAAAGACAAGACAACTTACACAGCTCTACACAACTTCATACAGCCATCTAAGTGCAACTTCATGGGCACTTTTCTGCAGCAAATGCCACTTGGCAATGGAAACTTCACCTCTCGTTTCAGCTCAATCCCCTGAGCAAGTGCTGTGCAATAAAGCCTCCCAAGAGGCATCCCTTCTCCAAAACTAATGGAATCTTCATTTAAGTTCTACATGAAAAAAAAGAGGTCGAACCAAAGGGTTAATCAGCTGCCAAGATTTTGATATATGTGAAGGAAGAAAACCCAACATTTCATTTTGAACATGAATTTTAAGGAGTAATACAACTCACCTTTACACAAAGAGCCAAAAATTATTTAGAAGTAGCAATTTAATTTCATTTCCTTATCTGACTCTGGAAGAAGAGGCAGTGTCATGGTACCTGCCCTACTTAATTTTGAAACAAAATGTGAATTTGTTCTACTTAACTGAATTACCAATTTAACAAGCAATACAAAGTTACAAAAACATTGCATCATCTTAAGAATGTTATCTCTTGTTTAATAATGTTCCTTTAACTGCCAACTAAGTAACACTAGTCATTCCTCCTGCACAGCAGACTTCATCCACAAAGTATATTTTCCAATGCTTTGTCCAAGCCAAGTTAAAAAAAACCTCAACCACCAAGGACAAACATAGTAGCTTATAGTTAAAATGTAAGTTGACAAAGCAGTCACAATAAAGAACTTATGTAACTTGTGGTACAAGTACACCTTTTATTAAAGGCAAAAAGCAACAGCTGTAAAAAAATGTTTCTTTCCTTAAAAGCTGTCACTTTGGAATAGTTTTCATCAAGACAATATTCCATCCTAACCAGAGTTTAAACCTGCACAATCACAGTACAGTATAATATCCTATAGTTTTTCTGGTCATTTGAGATAACAGATAGCAAGATCACAATACCTGGGCTCTAAACTACATTACTTGCAAGAAGATTTAAGGCTGATTGGCATCTTTCACTCAGCAGAAAACATGGAAGATACCGAAAGCCAAAATTAATATAAGTGGCATCACAACAGCAGATGAAGGCCTCAGCTGCAGACGTTTCTGTTTCACAAAAATCAGCTCTACTGCACTGCATGCTCATACACTAAGGCAAGAAAAAAGACCCATACCTCTTGGTTCAAACCTCCAACTAGGTAACAGTAGACAGCTCTAATGGGCTTTGATCCTGATGTTGCACATAACAGTGCAATGATGCTAACAAAATAACTTCTGTCAGCATACACTGTGTAGGGATTGCCAAAGCAGAGAAAGTGCCAGAAGGGCTATAGCAGTAAAGACTACTGTCCAAGTGAGATCCAAGTGTGAACATAGACACGGAGGTTATCTGAATTTGACAGCATGCTCGCTCTTAAACCCAGGTACCAACATGTAGGGGTACTGATACTACTACTCTTTGGTATTTTATTTTAATATAGAGAAGAGAATCACTGGCCAACAAGTTGCTAAGCAAAACAGGTAATCTGCTGAGATTAACTCTAATGTTCTCATATGCAATGAGATGACAAAAACTAATTCACTGGAGCAGAAATGCATTCCTTCTCCTTCCCAGCTGTCTGAGGCCTGATGGACCTCAAGTCAGTCATTAATTGCTTTGTATCAGTTCGTTCTATTTTTGCTTTCTGATTGTGGAAGCGAGAAAGCCCTGAGAAAAAAAGTTGTGAAATGACCTGGAGTTGGCACTTGGTTTCCTGTTTCAGTCAGTAAATCTGCGTATCTGCTTACCCACTCCTCCTGAGGCAGTTTCCTGGCTTTACCAAATTCCTACCTATCTGTGCTGAAAAAATGTTTAAAATGAGTTCTAGTGCATTGGAGCCAGTGCTGCACTATTAAGGAAGCTACCCTCTAATCAAATTGCTTTTTAAAAAATTAGATTAAAAAAAATCAAGAACAAGTTAAAATAATCTCTGAATATCAACAAGCTTTGTCTAGAAGATCCTTGGACAATCCAAAATACCTTTGAACACTAAATACAGAAACCGAAGCAGAGCAGTCAGGCACAACCCATGCAGTGCTTGGGAGGGGGCAGGCAGGTGGTGTTGCTAGCCTTTCTCCAGCAGTAGAGAAGTCCTAGAGATGCTCCTCAGTTCCACAGGCAGCACATGTTCCCTGAATCCTGAGAGCTTTTTGTGCAAAATGAGTGCTCTTGCCCACTTTCACTTTCTCAGGAAGGTCACTTTCATCTAGAAATCATAATAAAAATCACCCCTTCCATCACTCTCCACAACTGAGTAGCAAATACTGGTCTGAAGTGGAGGGCATAAACTACTCCATTCTTTCAAAGACCAAGGACTTAGCTTAATTAGCAATTAAAAGTAAGTAGTACAAAAGATTCCTTTCTCACTGGATATAATGGAGTCATCATTGTTCTCAGATTTTTGGCCACAATGCAAGCAAGCAAGTTTGCAACTGGCATTACAGGAAAACATCCTACCATTCAAAAGCAAAAAACAAGCTGCCACGGGGGAAGATCAACTAATAAAGAAAAATACAACTTAAGATGACAGCATTTTTACTGGCAAGGAATAAATAGATTGCGATATTCCAGTTCAGCTTTTTCCTCACACAGTTTGGAACACATCTACATTCCTAGACAAACCCAAGACAATCTTCAATTGTAGATTTGTACAATTGTAGATGTGGCACTTGGGGACATGGTTTAGTGGTAACTTGGCAGTGCTAGGTTAACAGCTGGCACCAGAACGATTCCATAATTCACGAGTAGGTATCACAGTCCTATGCAACAACCATATCCCTAACACACACAATTATCTAAGGAATCCTTACACAACCTTCCACAATTCTTCCAACTGCCCCCAGTAATCTGCCTCCCCTGCAATAGATTTCCATACTACAATACAGCTTTTGCCATGCTTTCAGCTATTACTTAAACATAAGTGTCTCCTTCCCACCTCTCACACAACTATTAATTCTTTTTTCAAATTACTCGTATCGCTTGTATAATTCTAAAGATGTTCTGTATTGAGACTGCATATAGAAAAAATTCCCAGCAAGACAGCAAAGATGGACAGTGTATAACTAATCCCAGAAAACTGTAAAAGCTAATGAATTTTTTATATGTGAACTTGTAAGTTAACAGAGCCCTTTTAAGGTTGAAAATGAGACCTTATTCTGCTCATTAGTTAACACGGTCTCTGACAATCTCTGTGATCTCATCTTACTTAGGCAAACAAAATTACCTATTTTATAAGTATAAACAGCTCTAAATCCTCTCCACATAAAACCAGAAGAGGTATTAAAACCCTTTCAACTATTAATATCCTCCATATAGTAACTACAGTCAAGAAAGCTCTCCACTAGAAAAACTTAATTCGACAATTAAATATGCTCCTGTGCTAAAAGTACGTTGGAGGATTCTCAGACATGCATATCTCTCATACCATCTAACTCTTCAAAAGTTTTCTTTTCATGCACAATGTTTTTTAAACTTATTTCCCCACCTCTTAAGCAAAGTATAGAGGAGTACATACTGTTCTGATTCAAAAGTAGCTGAACAGTTACTAACTAGGGACTCTTCAGAAATTATAAAAAGCTATACTCACCCCTTCCTCTGAATTTCACACTCATTTCTTCTTAAAAATCTGGCTATGAAGCAAAGGTGACCATTAAGCCTAATTTGTTGATATTTTTAACATGTAATACTTGAAACTAGATAATCCTTCACTGAGTTTTGTCGTCCCCCATCTTTTAAATTTGTAATGTTCAAGTGCTAACGAAGTCACAAATTCCAAGGCTCTGCCGTTCCAAGCATTAAAACTCAGGGCATTAAAAATACTCAGAGAACACCACATTTCTGTGCACCACACCAAAGCTTATCAAGTTCTTAGTCTTTAAGAACCATGCTGTGTATAATCTACCTTTAGTTACTGTATTTGTAACACATCCAGAAGCTCCATTGAAGTTTACCAACATACTTAATTTTTTACTTCTCTATTCTTCCCAGTATCACCCCACTTTTTCTTTCCTACCTGAGATTCCTTATGACATGCTTTATCATGTTATAAAATGGATGATCTTCATTTTTCTTAACCTTCCACTTCATCTTACTCTCTTTCTACACTTTGTTGCATTAAACTATTCCACTCCATTCTCTAGATCAGCATCATTCTCCCTTGCACAGGCTTTCTTGCCCCTTTAACATACCCACTTACCTCTTCCTTACTTGCTCGCTTTTCTTTATCCTTCAAATCTAACAGCAGAAAAACATGACATGAGAACCAGACATATGACAGTTCTCTGCCTTCATTTGCACCCTGCGGAAAGAGCAGAAGCAGTAGGCTTCGTTACTCTTCCCCTCCTTGGGGGGGTAAGAGGAAAAAGGGAAGCAGCAGTACAAAACAGACATAGAGCAGCCAACTCTTTGGTTAAAGGAGCAGCTTTCTCTACCAAGCCTTACTTTTATTTCAACACTATTATATTCAGGACTTACAGCATGTAACTTTTTTTTCCCACCCCCCTCAGTTTTTTAATCTCTATTTTGTTTTTGTTTAATTTGTATTTAAAACCTTTTGGGGCAGGGACCAGCACTAAGGGCTTAAATGCTACTTTAAGTTAGCAGTAACAATCAGATAGCACCCAGGAACACAATGCAGATAGCTACTGGAAAGAACAAATATACTATGATTTCCACCCCCACTCAGTCTGCATCACTATGTCACCCATTCAATTCCTAGGTTTCCCACTCTTCCTTGCATCTGACCTAGCAGCATGCATCTTCTACTTTTCCTTTAACTGAAAATCCTTTAACTTCCTTGTATTATAACACCATATTCTGAAATACCTTCCCAGAAGACTGGCTCGTTTCTCTTTCCCAAAATCAAATAGGAACCTAATTTTCAGCAGGCCACAGATTCAAACATAATTCATTAAGAACTGAACCTAGATCCCTCAGCATCTTTCCTTCATCCAGAGCCACATCCACAATGACATAAACAGCNACAAACAAACAACTCAGATAAAAAAAAAAAAAAAAAAAAAAAAGGCTTAGGTCTTCTTCTGAAGTCCTTGTTGCCTATATTCTGGCATTCTCAGCTGCTGCACAAATGTTCAGATTTGAAACTGTCCTCAGTCTTCTAATGGCAAACTAACTTCACGAAATACTAGGTCTTCTTCAGAGAGTAATGAAGCTAAGCCACTGCACTCACTCCATCACTCCTCAAAAAAAAAAAAAAAAATATACTCAGACCACTGNNNNTACTCACAGCACTGTGCTTTCAAAACACGTACCGTTGCATCTCCCATCAGTAAATAAGGGAGCCAGATTTTCTGTTTATAAGTGTTCCTTACAGAAACAGTACCACACTAAGCAGGACCCACCCTGGCCTCCCAAATCTAACTCTCTTAAAGCACTTGACAGGCTTTGTGTCTGCACAATAAACTATATTTGAAACTAATGAGTTTTCTGGTTTTATTTTTTTTAATCTAAATCAGTTCTCAAGCCTGATTCATAGCACAGACCCAAAAATGGTTTCACGAGCGCAAATGAGAAGTGGCAGAGTACTTAAAAATCTGTTTCTCAGAGGAAAAATACATAGAAGTAAAGCCTTAACTTCAATTCTTTTTTCAACTCTGGATTCTTGTGCAAGTAAGTTTCCCAGTCGTAAGAAAACAAAACCAGTGCTTAAATAAAAAGTGCAAATGGCAACTGAAATTGAAGTAACATAATAGTACACCTTAAAAAAAGAGAGAGATCTATTGGAACGATTTAAAAAGCTGTTACACTGGATAATTTGACTAATGATGAAAATGAGATACTGAAATTGTACTGAATTTTCAAATTCTCAAAAGGCAAGCAGAATATTCATGAAAAGCACACTCACAATTCAATCTGCTTTAGACTTTAATAACCGATCTATATTTGAGAAGTGAATCATAATCCTCAAAACGCCACTGTGAGAAGGAAATGACTTAAAGCCATTTTAACAAACAACAATTAATTTAACAACTTACCACAAAGGAAATTTGTATGTAGACATACAGTGTTCTGGTTGTAATATAACACACTTTCACTCACTCCCTTTACAAAACTATAAATAAGCTCTTAATTCTACATCTTAATTAAACAAGCTTCTTCATGAACACTATGTAGCAAATGCAAGAACCATAAAGGAAGCTAGTTTGTCAAACGGCTCTGATGGTAATCCATGCATCCTCTGATACTCTGAAGTGAAAGTAGCTGAGATAGAGTATTATTC
>VZTU01023872.1:0-47580 GCA_013400835.1 Zapornia atra
GCTTAGGCAGGAGGGTTGGACCCTCCACATTTTATCAATCAAGGTTACAGGGAAAGACTAAAATGAGAAACAGGTTTAAAATATTTTTTCACTGATACTGTTTTAAGCTGGATACAACAATAACTATATATTTTCAGGTAGCATTAGCATGCTAACAAATCCTGTCCATCACTGTTTGTGAATCGCTAATGCATTCTTAATATGTGATAAACCAGAACCTTAGGGTGCAAAGTTCTATTAACATGCTAATTCATCTCATCCCTGCTTGCTTTAGAATTAGAGAGTGTAGGTTGTTAGCCACTACAAGGCCATTTTTCATTTTGTTAAAGCCATAAAGAATGAGAAAAGAGATAGAGATGCTGTCTGCCAATCAACATTTCTTATCAACTAACAGATAAATATAACAAAAAAAAAAAGCCTATAAAGCAGAACAGGGAAAGTCAAACTATCATAGCACCTAACTAGCTGGGTTTAGAAGCCCCATGAATTATTTGTATTTAGCATGTACATTCAGAAATTTGGCAGCTGGGTCTATATTCCAAGGCTGCAAAATCTCAATTATTCTGAGTGCCTTATAACTTCAGTAGGATGAATTTAAAAAAGACTATTGACATACCTCGGTTCCAAATTCAGGACTTTCCTTGTCAAATGTTATTCTACTCACAGCATTTGTTTTTAATATAATAACATAGCCCTTCTTCACTTTTCTGGAAGATATAAAGGAGTCTGTCTTCCCACACATGTGAAACTGAGTTACTCCCTGAAATGAGTGAAGTTCTACCAGTTTAAAAGCAAGATGAGTTAGATTTAAAATCAGGCCACCGATGAAGGAGGCAGTTGCACAGATCTCATACTTTCAAGTATTTTACAGGGGAAAAAAGAGTGTCAACAGCTTGATCCATGCACATAAATGGGAAGTCAAAGTGTGGAATAAAAAAAGTCTGTACTGACTTACAGATTTGGCTTAACATCTTTCTGAAGGCAAACAGGGCAGCAGCACTCTGCACCAGCTGCCATGTTAATTAAGGGTCATGATATCCTGTGAGTAGTCTTGATGAGCACTGAAAAGCTGTCTGATTTTGGCAACGCATACAGCAAAGAGGTCAACACTTCAGGGGCCAATGTGGCCCAATTTCTTCCTGATGAGAGAAATTGTCCTTTAGTATACATCCCGTAGGCAAAGAGAGAGACCTGATATGTAGCAAAGATTAGAGGAGGATCAGTCCCTGATGCTGGATATGCACAAAGTAGCAAGGCCTTTTACCCAGCCTTACTTATCCTCTGAATTCATTTGAAGAGCCAGCTGCAATCCCATTTTGGAGCGAATTAGGGAGTGCATGATGAAAATGCTTTGGACATTAAGGAAAGATTATATTCCCTTCTCGTGCAACACATCACTGTTGTCCCAGTCTTTAACAAAAAAACATTGGGGAACATTTGCATGGCTTGAGGTGTGAATCAGCACAGAGCAAAAAGTAGATACTTTCAGCCAAATCTACCCAGATGCAAAATTTTTTCTCATTTCTGTTCGTGTCCCCCTTTGTGAACAGCTTCTCAAGAACAATTGAATACAGCAGTATCACAAGTACTTTTACTATTCAGATTTTTCTTGGTTTGAATACTAAAATCCAGATATATCTGCCAAATGTATATTTTGCAGAGTTTCTACTTTTCACAATATTGGTCAGTTACCTGAGTCATCACATAAAAGAAGCGTGCAAACATTATCTGCCTATGTTCACTTACACCATTCAAGAAGTGACCAATCATTTAAAAATGCACAGACTAGATAAAATTAACAAACCAGTGAAATCTGTAGTAGGCTAGTGGAGAATTCATAAGCAGAAAAGGTGACATTGAAATCAATTATTCATTGGAAATTATTTGCTTAACTCCACTGCAGTCAAATTTCTACTCAGCTCTAGAATTAAACCATTACGCATTCATTCTTGTTTGCATCCTAATTAGTTTTTGAACCTAGCTTAGCAATGCAATATGCCACTATATCATTTAGCTCAGTGTCCCTTAGCAGAGGTCTGAAAGACAATTTGACATCTTGAGATCATGCCAGCTGCTGCAAAGGTGTGATCTCTGAGACACAGTGAGAAAAAAAGAGAACTGGTAATGCACAGGATATTGGGGGAAGAAATACCTGTCTCCTTTTTAAACATGCTAATATAAGAAAGCAGATTCTAACGTTAACAATCTACTCACTGAACCTTATGAGTTATAAAATTGCTAGACAGGGTAGTATATATCCTCAGGTTTGCATTTCCTCTTGTCACAGATATGTAACCAGCACAGACTCAATCACACCTGAGCTGTGTCATTACACTGACAATATCCAATTAAAATAAGAGTACAAGTGAAAATTTTCAAGTTATTATTCCACTACAGACCCCCAAACCTTATTTAGAAAAACATTTTATCTTGCATATCCAAGTGACAGACAGAAAATGAGAGAGTCAAGAGCAACAAACACTATGACCAAAATATAATAGAATATATATCTAATTTGTAAAGCAGGACATATCCCTAGCCACCTGTCATACATTGCAAACTACACACCTGACCTTCTGTACATGGGTTTTCTACAGTTGCTAGTTCTCACTGTCTTATCACGAGTTTCAGAGACTTGGCACTTGTTCTGAGAGTCTTAAACCCCAGAGAGCTTTGTGAGACTGTGAAAGGCTCAAGTGAGAGAAAAAGACATACCTTCTGTAGTTGAAGAGCGAACTTGGAAATACGCATTTTTAAAAGCCCAGAATGTAAATAATAAACAGGGGTTTTATTAAATGTCACATTAATACATCTTAAACCAGATGCTCAAACCACAAAGGCTCAAATCTGGAAATGCCAAGAGTTTCTAAAGTGTAGCTCTGCATTCTGAGATGACGCTAGAGCCCTGTCTCATCCTGCTGTCACATCTCTCTTCCACACATGTTACAGAGATATTCTTTCTAAAAGTTTTGACACAGGCAAGTTGGGTATGTATGTTCTGCTCCACCATGCTTATAAGGTAAATTAGAGCTAATTTTATCAATGGATGATAGGGAAAATATAGTGTCTGAAGCACAGGCAAGATGTAGTCCTTGGAAATGTCTTGCTGAGCCCATGGATTCTTAAGCTTTAATGCTGTGTTGAAGTCTGTGGTCTTTCACTAATAATTAAATTGCAAAACATTTCATGAGGAACATGCAGAACAAGTCAATGAAGATTTAAACCCACATTAGCCTAATTAGATTTTTTTCTCAAAATAGTAATTTAAAAGAAATTAAGGTACTTTGCTCATTAAATCACTATGCAATTAATTTATTTTCATATTTTGCACACATCCACAGGAAAGATTAACAAGAACATACCACACATACACTAGGTGGAGGGAGAACATTAGTACTCCAATTTAGTATGCTGAATTATTAATACTAACAATGCAGGAGTGGTTGCAAGACATTTTCAATAAGGTATTAAAATGTTGTCTGAGTGACTGGAAAGTGATTTCATAATCCAGCCAGAGGATAAGTCACTGAAAGTCTGGGGAAGTGAACTGGGAGCCTTTCTCACATCAAGAATACAGTTATTCACCTTTTAACTCAAATTTTTGTGATAAAGTTTTGTTAAATCCTGTATTGTTACATTGCTTCTAGTAAAAGGTTAAAATCTTTGCATTATTAGACTCTTTCTTTCCAAAACACTTTCAGTTGCTGTAACTATGCTTTCTGTTTTATTCCTTCAGTATTCTCATGTGGTATTGATGATCTTATCATAAGTTATTATGATATTTTAAACTTAAATATTCACTACCCATGCTTTCAGTAATCAAAGTAAGGAAGTTGTCTCCAATGGGACAGAGTAGGTTTTTGTTTGGGGTTTTGGGGGTTTTTTTTCGGTTTAGGTTGGTTTTTTTGTCAATTCACAGGTTTCAGACCCAGTCTCTGAAAACTATAAACTCCTAAAAGCAGGGCTAGAGAAGTCATACCAGAAACAAAATGCCTGTTCATCTTTCAGTTAGGAATTGAAATAATAGGAAATAGTGGTAGGCTTATAGCTGTCATATTCAAAGGATACAAGCCAGATAAGATTTGTAGGTAAAGGTAGTATCTTCTAACAGATCAATGGAACGTTTTACATACTGACTGATCCTATCAACTGTTAGGAATTAAAGGAAGAAAACTGAACTATAAGATGCTTAGCAGTTTGTTTTTGATTATAGAATCTGACAATTGCATAGTTTATATATTGTAAAATAACTGCATATTCATGCTGAGACTTTAATCAAATTCCCAGATGCCTCTAAGTTTATGATATGAAATGCTAATCTATGCTTAAAAAAATTTTTTTTGAAGGAAAGGGTCTAATTTAAGCATCAGTAATCATGACTCAGACTAAAATATTTCCAACTACGTTAAAAGAAGACGTAGCTTCCTTTTTCTGAGGGTTAGACTTTCAGTAAACTACTGTCTTCCGAGGTATACTGAAAAGCTGATTCTGAATTATCCTCTCTGACAAATAAGTCTTCCCCTCTGAAGTACAATTCTTTAGACCCAGGCTCTGATAAAGAAATACTAGGCCCAGTTTCACTTTCATCTGCTAAAGGCTTTCATCTTCACTCCTGTTCTAACTGTCGCTGGCTAGGGTGGAATTCATTCCTATTTCAAGTAATGCATTTGCAGTCATAAGGTTAAACATTCTTCACATTAAGATACATGTTGCATCCCCTTTGAAAATAACTGTTCCCAACCATCATGTGCAGAGCAGAAGGAAAGCTTGGTAAAAACATTTTTTTTTTCTTACTTTCCTCTTTTATGTATGACACTATTAGTACTGTGCTAGTAGAAGCTACTTCAAGCCTTTGTCATCTCTTGACACTTGCTGTGACATATCACAAGGTTCTGAATTCATTTAGGCACCAGTTGGATTAAGTGGCCATTAACTGGCTAAGTATAATTGAATTTTTCATGTAAATGTGCAGAATGCAACATCTAATTAACTGAAAAACAGCAGAAAGGAAACTTGGGACAAGAATCTTAGGGTTTGTTTCCAGCACTATGAACAAAACCATAAGCATGAGATGATATACAGCCCACTGGCATGAGAGGATGCAGTGGCTATTATTTCTATAACTGCAAATGAAGGGCATTTATAGTTATAAATGTCTTTGAACTAGCTCATAACTTTACATCAGAGAGGGCAAGCATTTTCAGCGTGCTCAAAATTAAAATTGTCATGGAGTTCAGTGTCCATTAATAAACTAGGATGACATAATCTCATGTATTCTCAGAAATAAATAATGCCTTTTATTCTAAGGTTATTAGACTCAACAGTCTTCCACTGAAAGGCCTAGCAACTGCACCCTAAGAAAAATCTAAAAAGAAACAGCAAATCACACTCTGGACCAGTGTAAAATCCATTTCTTGTCAAATTTGATTTTCTAACATCTTAAGATATATTGTCAGTATAAAGACAGGACAGGGAGAAATCTAAAGAAGTTTTCTAAACAGAAACATGCTGCCCATGAATGCAAGAACAACTACCAGAAAATACCATTTTGCTCATAGTCATGTCTAGCACTGTAATATTTATTTGTTCTTCAGTCTATGTCCTCAAGACATATTGCACCACCCAGCCCACAGCCTTTGGCCTTACTTGGATAAATATCATGTAGTTACTGATTTGACAGGTCTTACTAATTGAAGCTCATTCAGGGGGTGGGCTGAAGGGTCGGTCCCAGAGGATGATAGGGAATGGGATAACATCGGACTGGCGGCCAGTCCCTAGTGGGGTTCCCCAGGGCTCCATTTTCAGGCCAGTTCTTTTTAACATTTTCATAAATGACTTGGACAACAGACTAGAGGGTGTCTTAAGTAAATTTGCAGATGAGACCAAATTGGGAGGACCTGTTGACTCTGTTGAGGGTGGAGAAGCCTTACAGAGAGACCTGGACAGATTAGAGAGCTGGATAACCACCAACAGCATTAAGTTTAACAAGGGCAAGTGCTGTATTCTGCAGCTGGGAAGGGGCAACCCTGGCTGCACATAAAGACTGGGGGACCAGATGCTGGAGGCCAGACATGCTGAGAGGGATTTGGAGGTCTTGGTCAACAGCAAGTTAAACATGAGCCAACAGTGTGCCCAGGCAGCCAGGAGGGCCAGTTGTATCCTGGGGTGCATCAAGCATGGCTTCGCCAGCTGGTCCAGGGAGCTGATTGTCCCACTCTACACTGCACTGGTGCAGCCTCACCTTGAGTACTGTGTGCAGTTTTGGGCACCACACTAAAAAAGGGACACAAAACTACTGAAGAGAGGGGAAGACCAAAATTCCTTGGTTCGTTCAGGAAGACTAAAGGGGAGACCTCATCGCAGTCTATGGCTTCCTGATGAGGGGGTGCGAAGGGGCAGATGCTGATCTCCTCTCTTTGGTGACCAGTGATAGAACCCAAGGGAATGGTAAGAAGCTGTGACAGGGGAGGTTTAGGTTGAATGCTAGAAAGAGGTTCTTTACTGACAGGGTGGTTGGGCACTGGAACAGGGTCCCCAGGGAAGTGGTCACAGCACCAAGCCTGACTGAGTTCAAGAAGCATCTGGACAATGCACTCAGTCACCTGCTCTGTCCTGGCTGTCCCGGGACGGAGCCAGGGGTTGGACTTGATAATCCTTATAGGTCCCTTCCAACTCAGGATATTCTATGATTCTGTGAGTCCATCTTGAAGTCAAAGGAAGGTTTTCACTGACAGTAGTAAACATTAGATTGGTATGATCATAGAGAAGAGAGAAGACATGTTTCATACTAATTAATGTAATATCTGAAAATTAAGGTAGCCGGAACTTGGACTGCTTGAAAGTTCTATACATGCTCTTCAGTTAGAAGAGCTGAATGTGGCTTACCTGAAGTGGCCTTCAGAACTGAAGACAGAGAGTTAAGAAAAGCTAAAATTGTCATGACTGAGAAAAATATGCAGGATAAAAATAGTCAACTACTAAAGAGAAGCTACTGCTGCAGACCTTATGTGCATACTCATTGAAAATAATGAGAATTCCTGTGAGTATTTGAAATGTGGCATGTTTCAAAAAAAGTTACTGTTAATATGTAACTCTTATGGTACCAACAAAACTGTCTTTCTCTAAACACTATCGCAAACTATGAGATCACACCTTATAACATACTATGTCTTAAAGTTTTTTTTCTGCTGAAATTCCTCCTTTTTTCCTGCAAATATTCATTAAGCAACCATAGTCCCTTTTCAGGCTAATCAACCACAGTAACCAAAGCACAAGTACCCATGCTGCTAGACATAGTCCATCAATATATATTGTCTGATATTTGTTTCTCAAAAGGGTATGTTTTTAGAAAAATCTGTCCATTTTCTCAGATATTTCTTTTCAGTTATTCATACATTATTTTTCTCTATACAAAAAAATGAGCCAGTACTAGCAGGTAAACAAATGTGACAGTCTATGAAAGGACTGCCACACTGCTGATTAAATAGAGAAATTATTGTGAAGCAACAAAATATTTTAAAAGATAATTGCTTGTATTATATATCTTACTTCAATGGTCTGCAAGGTAGGAAAGAATAGGAAACTACTTAGGCAATTTCCTGCTCTAGCTTTTAGTCCAGTGCATGTTTCTTCCTGTAAAAGGGCAACTGTCCAGGGCTACAGTGTAGATACCACATACACTGACTTTAAGGGGCCCGTTGACATAGTTTTGCATGATATAAGACAGCAGAGTATAAATGGAATCACTACGAGACTCATGCAAAGCAATAGTACTCACCAGAGCATTCTCAAAACAGAAAGACTTGAGGGCAGTCGTCTCCTGTGTTGGAAAAAGTATTTTGTTAGTAACCAGTTGGATGAAACAAAGAATATGTTTAGAAGATATTAAAAGGAGGTGGTATGCACATAGAAGAGTCCCAGGCTGCAGTTAAGATCAATGGTGAAGAGAAAAACCTGAAGAAACAGGGAAAAGCAACACACAATTTGATAAAGACAAGACAAAGGTGAGCAGTTCTGTAGAACAACATCTGGGTTATGCCTTCATGTTGGGATGCAGAAACAAGTATTCTGTCAGTATGTTATGAAAAATAATCTTTCCAGACTTCAGGCTCCAGCAAGAGAATTGTTGTTGTTAACACTGCCCCCAAGAAAGATGTAAACAACTAGAGTCCAGAGATAATGATCAGAGATAATTATCCAGAGATAATGATCAGAAGACTAGGAAACTTGTACTGTTAGGAAAGAAATTACAGGATAACTTTTTTAGCTTAGAAAAGGAAAAACTAAAGGGCAACGTAATATGTCCAGGTATGTAAAAGATATGTGCAGACAGCTTCCCAAATTAAGGGAGTGAAACCTTCTATTTATCTGCTCAAGATTAGCAATAAAGAGCAATTTTTTTCAGCAAGTTCAATTATTAAGAATACCTTCCAAGACAGCAATATGCTAAAATAGATTGTTTAGGGGAAATTGTGCGATCTTTCTAGTTGAAGCCTTTTTAAAGTGTAAAACCCTATTCCTGTACTATGCAGGATCTGCCAACCATTGATTATATGGACCATCTGTAGTTACATGTTAGTACGCAGCCGAACAAAGAGAAGCCTCATTTGCAGACCAAATTGCAGCTGTTCCTTCAATAAAGATAACACTGATGGATGACAAGGGTAAAATAAAGTGCGTGAATAGGGAGGGTGTATAACCTGAATAGCAGACATCTCCTGACAGTTTAGTTTAATGGCAAGTCACTTTCACATCACTTAGAGATGTGAAATCACCTGTGCCTCTCCAGTAGTTCATAAATTAAATTAATTATCTGGCTGTCCAAATATTTTTGTATTAGAACAAAACAGGGCCATTTGGGGAAAATGTTTTGGGTTTGCATGGCAAGGTTTTGGAAGCAAGAGGCTACAGGGTGGCTTCTGTGAGAAGCTGCCAGAAGTTTCCCCAATGTCCAATAGAGCCAATGCCAGCCAGCTCCAAGATGGACCCACCACAGGCCAAAGCCAAGCCCATCAGAAATGGTGGTAGTGCATCTGGGATAACAGAATTAAGACAGGATAAAAAATGAGTGGCAGCTTTTTTCAGAGAGAAAGAAAATTAAATAGATGTGAGAAATTCTGCAGACACCAAGGTCTGTGAAGAAGGGGGAGAAGGCACTCCAGGCACTTGAGCAGAGGTTCCCCTGCAGCCCCCCAGAGAAGCCCATGGTGAAGCAGGCTGTCCCCCTGCAGCCCATGGAGGTTGATGGGGAACAGAGATTCCCCCTGCAGCTCCCATGCTGTAGCAGTTGGGGGCACCTGAAGGAGGCTGTAACCTTGTGGTAAGGCTGCACTGGAGCAGGCTCCTGACAGGACCTGCAGCCCATGGAAAGAGGAACCCATGCTGGAGCAGGTTTGCTGGCAGGACTTGTGACCCTGAAGGGGACCCACACTGGAGCAATTTAGCCCGTAAGGTCTGCACCCTGTGGAAAGGACCCATGCTGGAGCAGTTCTTGAAGAACCATAGCCCATGGGCAGGACTGACATTGGAGAAATTGGTGGATGACTGTCTCCCATGGGAGGGACCCCATGCTGGAGCAAAGGAAGAGTAGGAGTCATCCTCCTGAGGAGGAAGTGGCAGAGACATGTGATGAACTGTCCCTGTTCCCCTCTGCCACTGGCTGGGAGGAGGTGGAGAAATCAGGAGTAAAGTTAAGCCCAGGGAGGGGTGGGGAGAAGTGTTTCAAGATTTGGTTTAATTTTTCATTGCTCTACACCATTTTGATAGGGTAATAAATTATTTTTTCTGAGTCTGGTTTGCCTGTGACACTAAATGGTGAGTGATCTCTCCCTGTACTTATTTCAATCCACAAGTCTGTTATATTTTCTCTTCCCTGTCCATTTGAAGAGGGGAGTGATAGAGTGGCTTTGGTAGGCACATGGCCTCCAGCCAGGGTCAACTCACCACAGGAACTCAGCAACGTACATCAATGAAAGTAAGTTTCCTGTTCATTTGTTGAGGTGACACAAACCCAGAAGGCCATTTCTTCAGATTGACTTAGTATTTATGACCATCAACGAGCATTCACTCTCTATATTCTAACCAGAATCAAACTATCTTGTTCTTTGCATGTCTTTTCAGGTAATAAAAAATACTCTTATGATCAAAGAGGACCAATATATTCCAAGGGTCATCTTATAAAAGAGAGACATTTACTGTTCTCTAGCTGATGTGATCAATAATTAAGTATAAAAGGTTTCAAGACACTGGGTTTTTTTCTCAATCAAGAGATACTTTTATAGAAGCAAGCTTTTTCAAAAGTTCATCGAAGGTAATCTGGGTTTTTTAAATTAAATAGGCAAATCATAGTCTTCTAATCTGCTAGTTAGATCTCAAAAATATGAGCTGTTCTCTGTCCAAATGCTTCTTCCTTCTTCCTCAAAAATAAGTTGTAAGTTTGGGATCTTCCCCACTTGTTCCCTTCTCCATTTCTTCTTCTGCACTAACTGTACAATGTATTGAGTCACTTGAATTGCAGCAGGCTACTTGCACAATAAGACATTCAGGCTGTAATTAGATACATTAGGTTTAATCATATAAACCAAGACAAGCCATGCTTCCAAAAGATATGATGTGGTTTGTTCCCCAAAAGACGTGCTGAGAAGTCGCTGGGTTGAATGCTGGAATTATTAGGAGAAAGACTGACATTTGCTCCACAGAAATAGTCAGATCAATTAACTATAAAAGTTCCTACTGGTCTCTCCCTGTTAATTTTTTTGAGCAGCTGTTCACACACATGACCCCAGCTGTTATATCCCAGAAGCAAAGTCAGAATAAGTCAGAAACAGTTTTTGTCTTTATCTTTCTTTGTGCAGCAGCGTTGTGTTTTCTACTGTGGCCTGTTTTATCAAATATGCTAAATGATTTTCTGGGCCATTGACTTCCCACTGCACAGGTAAGAGTGATATGCTGGTACTTCAATACCATAAGCAAATCTCCTGTTCCATTTTTTCTTTTACTAGCTATCATACTACCATGTTGTGAAACATCAGAAGGGGCCTCTAGCTTGGAAAGCAGCATAGCAGGAGACTGTAAAAAAATAGTTATAAACCAAAATGTAAGCCAGCTCCACCTGTCTATATATACATAATTTACTTGATTCTTTATCCCAGTACCTTTGTGGTGTAGAATCACAGAACCATAGAATGGTTTGGATTAGAACAGACCTTTAAATGTCATCTAGTTCAACCCCCCTGCAATGAGCAGGGGCATCTTCAACTAGATCAGGTTGTTTCCAGAGGTGGGGCATCTACCACCTCTCTGGGCAACATGTTCCAATGTGTCACCACCCTTATCGTAAAAAATTTCTTCCTTATATCTACTCTGAACCTGTGAGCCTTGGGTGAATGTCCCAATTTGGCTAATTAAACAAAAATTTTGTCCTTATTAGAAACAATCACATTTTCAGTTTGAGAAATCAGGGTCCATTAGTAGATGCTACAAATACATCTTAGTCTTTTTTTTTTTTTGAAATGTTTAATGTTATTTACTATGAATAAGTAGTGCTAATATACCTTGCACTTCCTGAAAATGTTTTCTCAATTTTGAATCTCTGTCTTTTGTCACTAATGGACCGAACAAGATCCTCCTTTCAAGATCCTTATAGCAGAAACTTTGCTTTGCAGGAATAATTCACAGGCTGTGAAAGCTGTAAGAAGGTTACAGCTTGCATGATGATTGTGTTTCACAACTGCCTCCACTCCCTCCATGTTTTTCTTCAGAACTACCTCCACTTTTGCTGTCCTCTGAAGGTGAAAGCATGAGAAATGCAGGAACTTCTGAGAGAAAAAAAAGTAAGTACAAAGACGATGAGAACATAAGCTCTCAATACAATACACAAAATCAATATAAGACTAGTTCAGAAGCCAAGCACAGTTAGTGGCTCCATCACAGACTAAGAGATATTAATGAAAAAGAAGGAGTCTATAAATGAGATAAAGGAGGAATTTAGAGATAGACAAGGATTTAGTCAGGATTACAAACCTTTGACCTAGATTTCCAAACGTACTTAAAAGCTGGAAGTTTTCCATCAACAGCAATAGCTGTGAAGGGTCCTCTGAGACTATCTTTCTTGAAAAGAATTTGAGATATGCTCCTCTGAGATGGGCAATAAATTTAAAAAACATTGTGGTTTTATCAATTGTTCAAAAAAATAATCTGATGGTCATCTGTCTCTGACTGCAGCAGGAGAGGAAAAGTGAATAGGAAATCCGTGACTCATTGATAGGAACGGGATGACTTTTTTCTGATGTGACAATTTGCAGGAATACATGTGAATCAGTGGTAGAATGCTTAAGTTGGAAGTAACAGTATGCATGTCTCATTAAAACGGAGTAAAGATGAACAGGCAATACAAAGACTTCAGAAAGCCTAAAGAGAAACTCAGAAAGACTGACACCATTCATCTCTTGAAATGTTTCCAGAGGGAACAATCCGAGCTCAAATTTCAAAATCTAATTGCTCCCATTCCTAAAGGCACAGTTGACTGGAGCAGAAATTTTAAAACCTGGGATTTAATAGAAATAGCAACTGGTTATATGGTTTTTCACTAGCTCTCTTTTCAGCTACCAAGACTAAATAGAAACCAGCTTTTGAATGAATGTGTCACTTGAGCCAATTCTGCATTTTTTGATTGTTAAAGAGAGAACACACCTTTCTTCCTCTGGTCTGATATCTTTCTATGGGAGATTTGACTACCTAAAGGCTACAGGCTTGGTCGAGACAAAGTTATTATTTAAAAAACATCAAGGTGTTGAAATTCTAATTTTAAAAAAGGTAAACACAAATTCACTAATCTGTGAATGCTGATGTGTAAACACACATCAGCAAGGCAGGAAAAGAACATTTGAATTAAATAAATAATATTTTAATGTATGAGACAAGTCACTATTATCGCTCATTTTCCTTACTTTAAACAGAAACGGACTATAGAGCTAATGAAAGTGTTTGTATTGTATGCATGAGTTCAACTGGAATTTTGTGCTGATTAAAATATTTCTGTTCCCTGAACTTGGACCAATAACTGAGAAAGGTGATGATAAAACCATATAACCTAGCACTAAATAGAACAATGCTTATTAGATTACATCTTGTTATTGAAAAAAAGAATGTTAAGAGTAAAATAAAGGCATTCTAGTGCACAGACTTCTGATGACCTTTACAATATACTTTTGTTTCTGGAAGACAAATATATTTTAGATAATGTGACTGTTTCTCATTTATCTGGTTGGCATGAATTATTGTTGTTTGAGGGGTCTTTACTAGAGACAGTTTTTTGCTTACGATGGAAATGTGTTTATAAATATTAGCAGTATTGATCCACTAGTTCAAAGAGTTCCTGCTTCCACCTACTTAAAAGAATAATAAAAAGCTGCATAAGCTCAGATAAGCAGGATTCTCATGACTGCTCTGTCAAAGTATGCATATCTCAGAGTTTGTAGACTTTTCTACATACATAAATTTTAACGAACCCTCTTATACTTGAATTGGTCCCTGTTGGATAATAAAAAGTCATATAGAGGGGGGAGTGTTCTCATGACGCAAAGGTGAGGTTCAAGGAAGGAGTTGGACACTCTTTTGTCACCCTGACAATAAAATCAACTTCCAGGAGATTGCTATAAGGAAAATGGAGGCTTTCCATGCTTTTCATCAGAGCCCAGGCATCAGCCTTGTTCAAGGGCAGATCTAACAAGCTTCTCTTTTAGGACCAGGAAATAAAGGCATGCTAATAAATATGATCCCCTAAGGTAACCTGCCTTGGTGGTGGCCCTATTCCAGGTACATCACAATAGAGAATTATAGTAGTTCTTTGCTTTCTATGGATGGAGATGTATTGCCTCTCAGAGAGTAGGAAAGAAAACCTTTCCTGATAGAAATGTCAAGCATTTCCTCATAAACATTTCAGAGTAGTTATTAAGAAAAACACAACCACATTTTACTTTCTTTTTGTGCTGAGAGACATCTTGTTTGTAACAACAAAAATTGTCCTCTTCTATTTAATTCTTAAACAGCATTTGCCATCTGGACCAAAATTAGATCCCTATCAGATGGCACATTATAACCTTAAATCGTTATTTCTGTGCTATTTAAGGAGAATGTTCCCATACTTTTTGCCTCTAGTAATGTTACTATGATCATTATAGCAGGTACAAAGACAACTTTAAAAAGGACAATTGCTATGTGAACAATGCACGAGACACAATGTGAGCAGAACATGGTTGTCTTGCACGACAGCACAGTTTTAAAGAATAGAATTTTATTGACAGTCAAAGAAATCAACTTCCATTCTCAACAATTGTAAACTTTCAGCTACGGGAGTTTCCATCAATACTTCAACTCAGCAACTCAAAGTAGACTGTATGCTCCCTGTTGAGTTTTTGGGGGCTTTTTTTACTCTAAACTTGACCCTGTTGTATACCTGTCTTTCAAACCTGTTGTAAGCTAATGCCAGACACTGGCCTCATTGTCTCACCAAGCTCAAACTTATAGTGTATAGTGTAACTTCACTACATTCTCTGTTCAGCATGTATTTTCACATGGTAAAATAGCATAGTCAAAGCCAACGTTTTACACTACAGGCCATAATCTGCCTTTGCTCTGACATATATCTCAACATACAGGAAAAAAAGCTTACTAATGAGTGTTTATACAAGAGGACTCCATGTCTATATTGTCAGTGAGAAATAAAAATAATATTGCTGTATATGAACACATGTGTAAATGAAGCATGAAAATATTTTGGTTCTAAATTAAAATGGATTATATCATACACATGCTGTATTTACAGATGGATTACTGTAAATATCCTCATTACATGCCTCTAGCTATTGTTTCCTTTGTGAGAAGATGAAAATGTTAATTCAACGAGTTCACAAATTAATAATTCAGAGAAGGGGAAAAAAAGATACCTTTCATAAATGCTTGTTCATTCTACTTTCACTTAATCCAGCAAAAGCCATGATGAGAGCAGCTTCCTCCCCTTCCCTTGTACTGCCAGTTTCACTGGGTGGTGCATAGGAGCAGAACGCAAGATCACCACACTGCATCCTCTCCATGTCCAACTGACGTAGTGGAGGGAGGTGTAGTGAGGAATCGTAGAGATTGAGTTATGTTAGTGATGGGTAACTGTCCATCTCATTATTATGACACAGTGAAAGCTGATCTTTACAATAGGAAATAAGATTTTTACAGTCTAGGACAGTACAGGCATATCCAAAATGTCTCCCAAAGCAAGTGCCTCAGCAAAACGATCGGGTATTAAAAGGATTTAATAACAAGTGTAGAGATGATATGGAGAGTTCAAAAATCCCTGCCAGGCTTTGCTGTAAAAGAAGATGAAAATATCTAGGACAAATACAAAGAACCAATCAGAGAATCCACAACAGGAGAAATACAGGGGATCAAGTTGCAGAAAGAGGTAAAAAGGGCTGCAAGCATCTTTCAGTAAAACTCCATGTGAGTGAGGAAAATATAGAAGGCTTACTAGAGAGGGTTTGGAAAGAGATGTTTATGAAACCTTGTTTATGTCCAAGCTTGTAGCAGGTGGCCTAGGAAGAATTCAGATACTAATGGGGTTTTGACCTTACAATGGAGTTCTAAAAATATTGGAGAGCAATTAGATGACTGGTGTAGAAGTGGTGTAACAGAAAGTAATCAATGAATGAATATAAGATAATATAAACCATTTACTTTCCTTAATGTCTTGTTTCAGAACACAGCAACCCCCTTTCTAAAGTCCATTATGGCTCAGTCCCTAGTCTAAAGTCTTCTAAGTGCTACCTTAGTCTTCCTCCTAAATTCATGCTTGATACAAGGATTTAAAGGCTATAATGGTACCTTTTCATCATCTTTTCAGTGATGGATATAAGTATCCATTTTAGCAGCATAAAACTTTATGTAGCAATGTACTTAAGTTACAATCGAAACAGCTACTTTATATCTTTATAATAACCTACTTACTAAAATTCTTTCAGACAATACAGTGTACTGTCCTTTTCCTGCAGGAATTACACAACAGCTGACAAGACAGTAGAAGCTACTTTAAGATTTAATTTTGACATTTTTTAATACGGTTAAAATTGACTATGAAAAAACACATAGCAAATACATTTTAGCTTAATGAAAGGAGGATTTGAGATTTTTCCACTCTGATGAGGATGCTGTGGAACTGCATTAAGTCTCTGGGTCCTCAGCAATGTTCTTCATCCAAGGTCTTAAAATATAAGGCATATTGGCTAGCTGTGCGATATAGACATTGAAGTGTCAGTCTGCCATACCTAATTTCAATATAATGTGGTTTACATATTATGTTTTCTTCCAGTAAAAGAAAGCGAAACCACAGATACAAGCAGCAGCTAAACTCCTTTATAGAGCCAAAGCTTTTGAGGCAATAGGAGCCACTGACAACACCACAGACACCATGCAAGTTGTATGGGAGGACAGATCTCTCCGGCGCAGAGTATGAATGCTGGTACAAGGGTATGAAAATCACTGATAGTGATGAAGAAAGCCATCAGAAGTTTTTGGCCACTGTGCTAAATGATAAAAAGCTTGGACCTGGAAGTAAAATAGCTAACTGCGCTCATGTTTGTCTATGGAAATATTGGGCATTATAAGGGGGATTGCTGCAAAATAGGACAACCCCTTGATGATCAAATATTTCTGTGTGAAAGAAAACGGTCAAGACTCCAAAAGACCACTAACTTCTCTTATGTCAAAGGGCATACAAGAATATGAAGCAAGGAGGTGCAAAAAGGTTATGAACAACCAGAACTTGTAAGCAACGTAGTGACAACAATCAATGAAAGCAGGAACAAGAAAGAAGGGCAAAACAAAGAAGAGCTGTATAAACTTTCTTCTTTCCATACCCTACATGCTTTTTATTTTTCTTCACTCCTTTCTAAGCACACATTGCCTTTGCTTTAAGTAGGAAGTTACTTTAATTTTTAATTAATTTATTTTAATTTAGTTACTTTAATTTTTTAATTTACTAAAATAGAGTATTCTGAGAGTGAGATTGGAAATTAGGAACCCCAGTGTCTAACATAGAGCACAGAGAAAGTGTCTCTCCCACAACATAAATATGTCCACTTTTTCAAAAATACACTGTGCCTCGCTTTTAAAAAAGAGAATGTTGCAAAGAACATTGGGGAAGTCATCCTTCCAGCTATGGGAAGGCATAAATGTGTCATTCAAACAAGTGTAAGTCTTGCACGTGTGATATGTGTAATATGCATTCCTCATTTCAGCGGAGTAAACAATACTTTGTCTTAAACCTTCTTATCACAGAAGTACATGGGTAGCAGATTCCACATAAAAATAAATAATCCAGAAAGAATCCTAACTATATCAGGTTATTGGTTATAATTTCCATGTTTTAGAATTCTTATTGCTTTCTGTAACTATTTCCTTGCTTGCCACATAATCTGAATCAACTCTCAGGATAAAGATTTTCCTTAATCTGTTAAATTCATTTGACAATACTTGTAAATTTTTCTAAATAAGTTAAAACCAAATCTAGGCTAACAGCTAATTGAAGCTTTTTAAGAATTTTAGCAAACCCAAATTTATGTACCTTAGTATTCTTAATCATTTGTTTAATAGACCAGAAAATAAAGGAGATTAAGGTTCTACCTTGAATATCAATAATTTAACAACCCAGTTGGCTTATTGTCACAGAACAGCCTGAGAACTGGAGATTTCTTAATCACCAGAAGATGGAAGAACATTGAATCTTTCATTAACATCTTTTTCTATCAGCTCTTCTTCAAGCATTTTGGTCAAAGCACAAAATTAGAAATCCTATCCTGCACATTTTAACAAACCTTCATATAAAACAAAAGGAAAAAAAAAAAACCCACAAGTTTAGTCCTATTGCAAATAATGCTGTCGTATGTTGTATGTTTCTTTTCTCAAGGTGTCCCCATAATTATACCTGAAATTCAGAGTATTTGAGACCTCCATCGTTTTTCATTTGTAAGTGTACTTTATGGTCAGTTTAGTTCTCTGAATTCATAGCTCTACAACTCTGCAGGTCGTTGTGTTTAATTTTAACAGAAGAGATAGAAGGAAATGTCTGCTTCTCAGACTAGTTCTTCAGAAACCAATAAAGAATTCAAGATCACCTCCTGTGAGACTACAGAAGTCTTTGGAAACGTAATTGAAAAAGCATCAATTCTTTTAAGATAAAGGCAGAGTGGGAAAATAATTTAATAAAATGGTAATGTTTCCCTTACAAAAATAATCCAAAATTAGTAAACATATGTAGCCTTAGAAAGTAGAAAGTAGGCTCAAAATACTTCCAGACTTTTCACTCCTTACTTTTATTAATCTCTGTGAAGTTAATAATTTTGCACTTAGACTTCTATAGAATCTACTTTATTTATTTTGAATAAATATACTTAATTTGTTGAAAGCAAATCCATTAACATCATCTCCATTTTATGCTTAAGGAATTTCTTCTCCCCCAGTTTTAAACATCCATGACAAAAATAAAATACAAATACCATCATTAGGCCAGCACTAACAGCAGGTACAGAAAGAGGAGAAACATCACTAATTACTTTCTCCACTCTGCCACCAGACCTACTTATGACACAGACAATGGCATATTGACATCCATAAAATAAACAAGATGAATGAATAAGGTGGAACTGCATATGCTTGGTTAGACAGGCTCTCATCTGTGCCATCTTTTGAAATTCTGTTGTTAAAGACAGTCCAACAACCAACACTTCTTCCTTAGTAGAGTTCTTATTTAGAATGACTCTCTGCTTTGAAGTCTCCCATTTCACTCCAGTGGCATCCCTTATAAAGTAAATGTATGTATGCCTCATGCTTTGATGCTACACCAAGTAAATACAAGGTTAAACCCAGGTCAGGAAATTCCAGGTATGAAATGTGACTGAAGTGATTCTCTATGGTCAGAGATTATATAAATAATTATTTTGACAAAAACACCAAAGCCATTTACAGTTGTATTAAAAAGGCAAATATATCTTCCAGCTGTACCTCAACGTACTTAGAATCACTTGAGCTTTGAGTTTATCTCATGGTCCAGGGTTGGATTAACCTAATTCATATGATTTAACATGATGAAGTTAACTACAGGGAAAAAAATCTTGTGCTGTAACTAGAGTCTGTAGAGTTTATGTTTTAATTAGAATTTTTATAAAGCTTCTAAAGGCTACAATGACAGACTTAATTTATACAAATGGACCTAAAATCACCATAATGGCAGATTAAGTCTGAAGAAGCCTGGATCATCAATCAAAAATCTTTAAGCTGTCAGTTGCCTCAGCTCTGTTCAGACTAAGTGATGACAGCTATAATACCACCACATTAATGTCACCAGAGATAGCATTCACCAAAAACCAAGGGAGAGGGTGAGGGGCAATATTTCTATTATACAAAAAACGGAATGGTTTTTTTTTTTTGAAGCAGCATCTCACTGTAATTTTGAAGGACTTATAGATGAAACATACAGAAAACTACCACTGCATTCTATACACCCTGCACTCTGTGCAGAATAGACCTGAATTAACATCCACTGTAGTCCTGCTGGCATAATATTTTACATCAAACAGCTCTGTAATAAAAGTAACTTAATTTCTGGAATATACTTTTTCCAAAGAGAATAAATTCATCTTCTTTTCAAAGGTAATTGGTATACGCCAATCTCAGGGTACAGTAAGGTTATCCCATCGTTTAGATAGGATTTTCTCTTACTTCCATTTTGTTCAAATATTTGTAGTAATCAATGCCACATGGGGGAGAAGTTGCCATTGATTACCCAGAAAATGATGCCAAAAGCAAGCATGGCAGAGTGGAAATCATAAGCACTCACAAAAATCACCTTTGGTAGGAAAGACGACTTCTCTTCACATGAAAAATTTGGACAGTAATACCTTTCATAAGGAATGTCATAAACTTCCCTGAAACCTCAAGAGACAGAACCAGCCTAATGTTCACCTCCTGCAGAGCGTTTGGAAGTGACAGCCCTATTAGCAAAATAATTAACAATCCATTATAAATGGCTAAATTAATGTTCATGGCTTAATTATAAACCCTTTATGAACCTAAAACTTTCAAATGCTCCCTTGTTAATATGACACATTACCTCAAAACTCATCACAATGAACCACTGATTTAAATTACTACAGTGAGCAGTGCAGAAACATAGATCAATGTTCATATTAGCACACTCTTATTAACTATTTCCCCCTATAAAATACCAAGTAAATGCATTCTGACTGCTTTTATGCTACAATACAAACACAACTACATTTTAATACAGGTATGCAATTGGATTTTTGCAGATATACAGTGATGATCTGGAATCTGCTTGTAGTAAAATATGATGAGATTGTCAAGATATTGCTTTCAGTGGTGCAAGCACTGTTTATTCAGCCCAGAGTTTCATGAGAACTATGTCCAGCTAGAAAACAACACAGACAATACTCAGAGGATCTCTGTAAAGCCAAATAATTGGCGATAAGGATTTCAAGTCCACATTATACTCATTCCAGGGGTAGCTGGGTTTGCTTTTTAAACTTAGGATAACTCTAGCCAGGCCCCTTGGACTGAATGACAGTGTGCATCTGGAGCACATCTCCCAACTCAGTCTCATCCAAAAGAAAGCCAAAAATGATACTAAAATGATCAGCCTAGACTGTTTCAAAGGGTGAACCAAAACATAAAGGGGAATGAGCAGATTTGCTTCAAACCAATGTCTTGATCCAAACATAAATTGTACATACCCCAGAGATCAACAGCTTGACATTTTGTCCAGAGAAATGTTGAAATGTGATGATAAAGTGGGAAATTTCACACTTGTTACTACTGAAAGCAAAAATCTCTGAAATCTCTGAGGATACCAACTATTCTCTGGAGTCAGAGAATCAAAAAATTCTAATCAATTAAATAATTAAATTTCATATGGAAAAGGATTTTACTTTAAATGGGAAAAAAAAGTCAGACAATCCACTCAACTTCTGAGAGGCTTTAAAATGAGTCGTTACTGACTCCCTCCCAAGAGAGAAATTCCGATAGCACGGGAGCACAAAACATGTATTGAAATTGCCTCCTGGGATATTACTGCTATCTGAAGAAAAGTTGTCTCTGTGATGGTGTTCCCTAGCCACACTCTAAGAGAACAGGGATGTTCAACGCTGCCTTAATATCTAAATTTTCCCTTGCCATAGGTCATACCACCTGGAAGGAGGCAAGAAGATGGACTGAAATAACGCTGTGAGGAACACAAGAAAGTGGGGGAAAAAAAAAAAAGGCTGTTGAACTGTAAAGTCAACTGTCCCAATGGGTCAAAGATAAACATAGATTGGGCCTTGGTTGTGATCCAGTCCTTCCCTCAGAACTCTAGATCAAGCTGACAAGAAGAGTCCTCAGGTTTCCCATTTGGCTTACTATCAGCTTGCAACCAGACCATCTTCCTTTGACCACCCGTCCCGGTCAAAACAGAGGGGTCTGTCTACAGTCTCTTCTGGGGTCCCTGCTCTTTCCCTGTGGGAGGGCCATCTAGGTTATTCGAAGCGGACTCTGTAGCAAAGCTCTGGCACTATTTCATTCTCATGGACAGCATGGTTAGAACCATGACAAATTTAATACCCACCACTGTAGGCACTGTTATCGTTAAGCCAATAGGTCTAATTTCCTAAAGTCTTTGGACGATTTGAGGAGTTGTCTATTTTGAAGAATCTTCCAGCATTTCCTTTCCTTTGCAAGCTGTTGGTGAGACTGTCAATGCAGTTCAGAAGACCCAGTCAGGTGAGAATCTTTGTTTCCTTACATTTGTCTAGGAATGTATTAGAAAAAGACATTGGCCCATAGTCTTAAAGGAAATATATTTATGCAATAGATCACCTGTTTTCAACTCAAATAACAGTTTGACATTGGCTGAAGAATACTTCCTTGGTACAGCTAGCTGTGCCATGACTCTGTTACCACTGAAAAGTAAGACACACTCTCCTAGCAAGCCTAGGCATTCACAGACAGCTGTATGTGTGCATATCCCATTCCCCACCCCAAACAATAGTAGAGCAGTCCACCCTTTGACTCAGACAGCATCCCTCAGCCTCACTCAGAGCCTTCATCTTCTTTTTTGTGAGTTTGGACTACTCCTATAAGTATAAAAGTTTTCTTCTTTCCCTATGCTGAAAAATGGCAGCTTCTTTGCACATACACAGAGGAAAAACTTGCTAACAAATTTCAGTTGATGATTCCACAAAAATAACAAAAGATTTTGAAAACCTGCTGCCTGTGAACTATATATGAGAAAAAATTTATTTTGTAGTCTTATTCCTCAAAAGTTGTGTCTTGGGAAAATGAACAATAGAATGCAAGCCTTCCTCCTTGCTGGAAAAATTCTGGTTTACCTTCTCTCCATCAACAGATTTCAGTCTGAAATCTATTAAGCATGAAATTGCACATATGCACTTTTCAAGATGAACTTTTGTGGTTTTTCCACCTCTTAATTTATAACTTAGAAAGAGCTAGAATTTTGTATAACATTTTGCAATTCCTTCTTAATTACTTACCAGTTCAAGTGTTTCAGTCAACAGTTTTGCATTATGTAGCAGTCAATGAAAATACAAGTTCCTTAGTATGCCTGAAACGTAGCACTCATGATTTAGACTGCAAAATCTACCTTTTAGTAAGCTATAATTACTGACACAACCTTGAAGATCTTGGCCTTTGCAAATGGATCTAGGTTTTCTGACTGAGTGACCTCTAGATTTCTCTCTTACTGGGCTAAGACAACTGACAGAGGTTTCTGACACATAAATGTATATTGATGAGACTGAAATACAAAGTTAAATGTAGGGTTTAAATTTTGCTCCAACCAAGCTTTCCCATGTTGTATAGAAGGTGAAAATAGTTTCAATAGAAACCAGCAAAAAAACCCCAGAAATGTCAATAGCAAAGTTAACTTTTATGTCATTTTGTAGCCCTTTCATGGTTTCTATTGCATTGTAAATACATGGAAATTGAAAACTTTCTGGACACAAACTGAAAAACTGATCTAAGAGCACTGGCAGTGTCTTAAAGCTGCTATGGATACATGGTTGTGGCAATGGTGTGTTTCTTTCCTGCTCAGCAAGCAATATAAATATATCTGTTATTTACAAGTATGTTCCTTCATCCATCAAGGCTGCACTGAACAGACTGCACTTAGTAGGTAAGTGAGGCATGGCAGAGAGTGATAAAAATGAAAAATTACTCCCACCTCAGCTATGCTAATTCTGAGCTATGTACTGTAAACCTTTACAACCCCTTTTAAGGTAATATCTTTAAGAATATAGCTTTAATAAAATTGCACCAAAATGTTCAAATTAAGGTATTCCTTTTCAGCTAGTTTGAACCAAATAAAAGAAATTCAAAAGCCCAATTAAAAAACATTAGAAAAAAACCCCAAAACACACAGAGGATTTCTTAACCCCAACTCAATAACATAAAGTATTAATTTAACTAGGGAAAAAATGCTGGCATAATTACAAAGCCCCATTTCTGTGACACTGGCTGTATAAGGAGAACAGCTCTTTGAAGTCACTACTACAAGTGAAAATCATTTGGTAATTACCCAACAATGGGGTACAGTAAATTTCAATAGTTCCTTGTGCTTGGCTGGTTCAGCTCCCTATATAGAAGAGGCAGATTCCTGTGAAGGACAATTCAAAACATAAGGATGATTTAAATGTTCTGAAAAAATCCCTAGAGAAGCACAGACATCTCTTTTTACAGTTAGAACAATAGTCCATCTTTCATGCCAGAGTTTTGCAGTATGAAAAATCCCAGGCTTCCCCAAGGTATACTTCTGTGTTAATTGTTGACAGGTGGAAGCAGCTGCTATCTTAAACATCCTTGATTAGGCTAAAAAGGTAGAGACCCAAGACTTGTCCCAAAACCAAATCTTCCAGGGCAGTAGAATATGGGTTTTTGTCCTGACAAAAATGCCAGAAGGGGATTTCTTTACAATGCCAGAAGGGAATTTCAAAGAATCACAGCCAGGCTTCAGTGCAAGCACTATTCCTATCATTGCAATAACGTATGTGATTACTGAAACAAGTTACTTTGTGGTCATAAGTGGATTATCCCTTCACCAAGAAGGCTTGTGCCTGCTCTTGCCCTCTTCCCCCTTCCATCCTGGGGTTAATGAATGGCTGCAGCTTCATGCAGGGAGAAAGTACAGTTCTAAAGAGCCCAGTGGGGTCCCCTTCTGCCAGGGGGACACAATCTAGAAATGTGGAATTCAAGAAGGTTTGCTAAACCCAAGTGGATGGGTGATAGTTTAGAGAAAGAAAATACTGATACAATGGAGAAGATTTTAAGAGGGGGAGTATCTTCAGAGGCAGAGGAAATTCATTTTAGGATTTGTTTTATTAATACTCTTTTATAAACCACAGGGTTTTTTTTTTTGTTTCCTTACAGTCTGGGAAGGATCTGAGCTTTACAGATAGCAAAGCCCCTGTGGAGTAAACCATATTCCATCATGATTTGTGGTATAACATTGCATACCTTTCAAAGCTACTGAAATTTTGACTGGCCTTCCTGACTTCATTCGGGAATCAGGCCTTGTGGTTTTACCATTTTTGAGTTCTCTTCTTAAATCAATCCTTAGGATTCAGAGCACACTACCACTGCTGTTTTTTCTGTCCAAAATATAAGCAGTGATAGGCAAGAAAACCTTTCTTCTTATAGAAGAAGCCACTGCTTTTTTAGTATTCCTTTTAAAACTAGCATAAGAGGAAAAAAAGAATTTTAAAACAATTATGTATGGTTCTCTAAAGCTGCTACTACAAATGAAGTCTAATTAAATATCTCTAGAGGCTTTCTTATCTTGACCAGGTTTCATCTGCATTACCTCTACATCAATCAAAGAGTGCCCTTTTCTTTAATCCCAACACAGTTCTTTTTCCATTGTTGGTTTTGGTCTTTCTAGTGAAAACAGATACATGAAGGAAACCAAGACAAATCAAGCTCATTATCCTTACAACAGTTAGTGCTTTGAACAATAGTTAAGAAGACAAAGAGCACTTGAGGTTGTTGCTTAACAATTCTGAAGTACAAATAGTCATGTGATAGAGTCTTGAGCTTTACCTTCACTGCAAAATTGTTTCAACTTAATCTAATATCCACTTTGTATTAAGCAGAGAACCCCAGTGACAAAAAATTATTGCACAGAAAAAAAGTAAGCCCTAAAAAAACCAGACTTGAATGAGCTGTTTTGAAGGTATTTGATATAGATAATATTTTTCATGCCAAAGGAATCTAGACTTGTTTGTGAGATCTGTTAAATTTAGTAAATTCAGTGGGATGATATTAAAAAGAAGATTTCCTTTGGAACATCCCATTCTAACCAATAAAGTTTATTATGAATATGCAANAAAGACCAAAAGAACATTATGGTTTATTTCACTGTTCACTTTGTACATAATTGAGATGTTAAGCACACTACAGTGGTTGGGGACATGAAAGCATTGGTATGCTGTCAAAAAATTTCCATTCTTGAGGCACATCACATGCTTCAATAAATCCACTTATACAGACAACGTCTTTAAAAGCTGTCTTCCATACCCAATGTCAGCAACATCTCTCAGTGACTTGGTGGTAACCTCTGATTATCCTTACCTTTCTTGACTTCACAGACTGACAACAGATGAGTGACTGGGGAGTGAGACCTGGGATGAGGCCGTATGAAGAGGTCACAAACAATGAACAGAAAAGACTTCAACTGTCCAAGTGAATTAACAAACTTCAAACATGCATCTGGTTGTCAAGGCAACCATGAGCATCCAAAGCAATTGTTCTAAGGGAACATGCAAAAATGAGTAATAGATTTAACGTACTTTTAATATCATCCATTTATGATATTTATATTTTGGTTTGTGACCGTTGGACCTTTCAAGAGCAGTTATACACAGTTGCTTTCATATATTAATTGAAGACAATCAAATAAAAATAAGTATTTTCAAAAGAAGTCAAAATATCAATTTATTGAATTCAGACACTTCTAATCCCAGGCAAGAATTACATTCTGTTACCTCAAAATCTGAAAGGATTTATGGCAGAGAAGTCAGATTTTTATCTCAGCCTGGCTCAGGTCTCCAGCCTGTGTATTTTCCATCAAAAACATTTCTGCTTGACTAATTTAACCATGTTCCATAATTGAATCCAAAATCTGAAACCGTTTTAGCTAAATAATGCAGATGATAATTTTCTGATGCAAATGGCATTGTACCAGGCATGATGTAATTCTTATCAGAATCACACAATGCACATAGATGAATGAAAATTTGTGGACATCTAAGAATCAGTAATCACAACATGATTTAAATTTCATAACAGAAGACAGATCCCAGTTCCAATGCAAACGAGGTTCTTCAATAGAGCTAATTTTCTAAATCTGAAGACCATTAATTTGAAGGAAAACAATTAAGCAAAGATGTGACCACATGTACAGAGCTGCTTAAGAGAGATATTTAATGAAGCATCAGGTTTTTAAATATTTAAAATAATATATATCTTTATATCTCAAATTAAAAAAAAGGAGTAAAATGTTTAGGGTAGTTAATCTCTTGGAAAACTCATCCTAGGAAAGCTAGCAATAAGAACAAATAAGAATGAAAGTTTTTTGAAGTATACTTATAGCAAAATATATTTTAATAATGGTATAGCCTCACTGTTGAATAATTTTCAGTATTCACAATAATGTGGAAAAGTAATAGTGTTTGTTTAATATTCTGTTACATGTGTAAAAAGGAAGCAGAATGAAGGAGTCAAAAGAAGATGCTGAAGTAATTTACATTTCAATAATAACTGGAAATTTCAAACAGCCCTATGAATTATAGATACTTTTAAAATGGAGGCTTTGGTATTTTACACCCCAAAACAGCTGGATAAGCCTATTTCTGCTTTCAGTGTCCCTACACAAGAAGTCCAACAGGATGCTAGTGCTTTGCTGACACTCAAGAGCAATGGCACTCACCCAGATAATTATAGGCTTGCTGGCCTGCCATTAAACTGAAGAAGAAAGGAAAATTGCTATGAGAATCAATTAATAAATACAGAATAATAATTTATGCCAGCCAAAATGGTTTTACAGAAGATGTGTTTCAGCAAACAAATTGATAACTTTTGTAGTGCCCTACAAAATGTATAAAGATAACTGAGTATTTGGAGCCTGGAAAGATATATGAATCTCCACTAAGCAGCAGTAACCTCGTTTTAAGAATTAGCACTCCAAAAGATCAATCTGTTCCACATGAAATAAACTGAGAACTGTTCAATAGTTAGGTATCCAAAAGCAGCTACTTCATCATTTGTCTTATAAATCTGTACAGTAGTAGCATTCTTAGGGGTTCATTTTGGTGTTTTTCAACACAATAATTAGGATTCAAATGTAGATATACAACTACTTTGAACAAAACTGTGGATGCCCCAGTGCTTGGTAATCCACTAAATATCAATAGCAGACAATGTCATCAAGCTTGTTTGTTATTCAAACACTTGCAATACAAAAGCAATGACACATTTAGGAAACAGAATTAAATGAACTTTCTGACATAAGGGGTCAGGCATACCTCAACAGGAGTTTCTAATCTGAATGCCAGAGTCTCACAAATGAAAGAAAAGTGAGCAGTAAAATGGTAATGTGTTTGTGTCCAGTATCAATGAACTACACCGAGTCACAGTTCTGTTGCCCATATTTTAGAATAGGATGCTGAAAGATTGGAGAATTATGAAAGGATGGTAAAATGGTGGGAAAATCCTTTACAGTAAGAAATGTAAAAAGCCCAAATGTTTCACCTTTTGAAAAAAAACCCCAAAGACTGACTATTGACGTGTTTCTAACAAAAGACATTTTCATGAACTTCACGTATACCAAATATGAAAAAACAAAGGAGAAAACCATCAGAAACACATGCCTCTGGAAAGATGAAGAGCTATGTCTAGTTGTGGGGTGCAACAAGAAATCAAGCCAGCTTTTAATTTAAAAGAATCTTTTTTGATCATTTCAAAATTCAGAAGAGTACATGTTTTTTTAAGGGCAGCAGTCTCTTCTGGGTGCGTAATTGCACAACGCTGCACAAAACAGCATCATTTACAAGAACCAGTGCCTCCCAGCACATGTTTATTATAAAGAAAGGATCTCCTTATTTACTATACAATTCACTTTATTCAGGTTGTCCAGAATTCGTGCTGATTCAATATTCCCTCAAAGGTTATTTTTTTCAGGTATTTTACTAGAGTTTGGCTATGAAAATGGCAGATGCTGCACCATTTACTCAGAATAAACACTGAATATTGCTTTCCCATTGGCTGTGTCTGCACCCACAGCTTAACTTAATTACTTCTCAAAAAAATGTTTTAATACACATTTTTCACTCACAGCTAACAGTCTCTATGATGCTTAAAAATTGAATTCCAGAACCCAGGTTCTTGTCCTTCAGGTATCCCTGGGTTACAGTTGAGACAAGAGCTCTGGCTATCCATGTTGCATTCTACACATGTAAAAGATAATCAGAACTTGAGCCCCAAAGAGAAACATTAGACCATGTTGTGTTCTTGTGAAGGTCAGTTCTGGAAACCCAAGTGAAGTAAATCAGTTATTCCACTAAATCCTTTGCTGTACCATGATCTGAACTATTTTTGTTTAACGAGACATTTTCAGAGATCTGTCATTCTGCATTTGCATATACTGACAGCTATCTTTGTACAGCCCTGTCCACAGCTCACCCTAAAATGTATTTGGTAACTGTCTCTGATTAATTCCTTTCATGAGTTATTGTCAGAGACCTTATGAGAATACCTTGTTTTTCATCTTCGTTATACTAGCATTAAAATGTGTGGCGAATGAAAATGAAAATGTGGAGTTAACTGCACTTGAGGTTCCTCATATGGCTGTATTCTATATATATACTTCCATGTATTTCATGTATTAAAAGTCTTCAGAACTAATTTCTTCAGGTGATTAGGAGAAACAGAGTAGGTCAGAGAAAACACTGACATTAGGATAAAACATGGCTGAAGGATCATGCATTATTGCACTGAATTGCGTTATCACACCAAATTCTGTCCTATGAATGAAGGATAAATGTACAATACACTGCTTGACATGGATGAAGTCTAACATCACAGAGCTGTATGAATTTCTATGTAGACATAGTTTCTACCTTAGAAAGACATATAGAAGAATAAATTACCTTTTTCTGTGACAGAAAATGACATTATTTTTGATGGATGGCATTCGGGAACAGAATGTAACATAGTGCTTTTGGGAGCTATTCCGGGAGTCCTAGTGCATGTCTACACTATAAAATTGAACGCCATGCAGAGAACCTCAGCCTAGGGAAGCCTGAGGTAATTTCAGAACCAGAAACATCCTAGCTGTGTTCTTGTAGCATCACTTTAGTAGACTCTGTTAGGTCAGGTTCATTGCCCTGTGGACTTGAGGGATCAGCCTCAAGGACCCACATTAATATATCTGCACAAGATCATGCTGTGTGGGGATACCCTGACCCAGCACTCCTTCAATTTTCTCTGTTTTTCATTCCAGAGAATAAACTGGCCCCTAAATAGAGTCATCCTTCTTGCACTTTACAGCAATATATGCTTATGTCTGTGTGTACGCACACAGAGCAAAGAGATGTAGACCAGCAGCAAGATTACATGGTCTCAAACAACAGTCTTGAGAGCAGAAAAATCTTTCTTTGGCCTTATTGGCACATGAAGTCTAACCACATACAGAGCCCAGATTTAGCAATGCTTTCAGAACTCCTAACTGACTTCCCATTTGAGACAACAGCAAAGCTGTAGCAACGTTAAACCCTACCTCTGGCTCAGCCAAATAACTAGGACCTGGTTCAGAGAATCACAGAGAGATTTTACATTAAAAAATACTCATCTGTCCAGAGAATCACATTTTTACAAAACAACCAGAGAGCATGATTGGATGTGAAAAGGGTCCCATGGCTGAATAAAACAATCCAGCAAACCAAATCAGCATTTCCTGAGAAAGCTAAGGAGCAAGACAGAACTTTTCACATGGGTCAAAAAACAACTAATTATAAACTAGTAAAAACTCCTTAGAAAGTAGAAAACAAGACAGAAATAAGTGGTCAGTTTTTCTAATTAAAGTAGCCATTAATGAAATCTCACAGGGATCTGTACTGAGCCTATTCTCTCATATACTCATGAACAGTCTGGAAGAAAAGACTAAGCCTTGTGTGAGACAGTTTGCTGATGAACTATGCTATGAAATGCAAGGGCTGGCTGCCAAGAAAAAACCTTATGGTAACAAACATATGTCCTGATGAAATGTAATATACATAAACATAGAATCATAGAATGGTTTGGGTTGAAAGAGACCTTAAAGATCATCTAGTTCCAACCGCTTGCCATGGGCAGAGACAACCTCCATTAATCTCCCCCTGCCCCAAGCCCTGTATAAAGCCAAGTACTGAATAGTTAAACCAAATAATATCAAACCAATCAAACAGATGACAGAAGCTTTCAATATCATCAGCACTATCTATTTTTAATTCCTCCATCTTAAAAAATTAATAATTCTTTTCCTGTGTAAGAAAGCTTTGATTAAAAAAATTCAAAAAATCAAGACCAAAAAAAATCAACTTGAAAAGCTTCACCCTGAAGGTTTATCCTGTGCTAAAACTGTAAACAAAAGAAAATGCAGAGTATATCAGGAAGCGTTAGTCAATTCTGGTATTGTCTCTGCTCTGTTGAATGTTAGTGGTGTCTTGCCCATCGTCCCAGTATTTCTTGGAGATTGTTTGCATCTACTGGGTCAGAGTGCCAAGAGAGTTCAACAATCTCTAGTATTTCCTCCAAACCCACTCACTTTATTACATACTTTAATAGGTGTATAAAGAATGCTGATTCAGGGGTGGTTTTTTTAAGTTTCTGTCTTTACAATTCCCATTCCTATTCAGACTTGTTACCTTTTGAAGAAAAGTTACCTTTCCTTCTTTTAAAACGTAGCACAGCGATATGAAGTGGCAAACATCACCATTTTGAACAATATTTACTATGCTCTGACTCTCCTAGTCTCAAATCTAAGTCATAGAATCGTCACAGAGAGATTTGGGTTGGAGAGGACTTTAAATATCATCTACTCCCAACATCTAGTCCCAACCCCCTGCCATGGGCAGGGACACCCTCCACTATCAATGTGGCTTTCAACACTGCCAAGGAAGGAACAGACACAGCTTCTCCAGGAAACCTGTTCCAGTGTCTCACCACACTCATGGTGAAGAATTTCTAATCTAAATCTGCTCTAGATGTTTAAAGGCCATTACACCCCTTGTGTTGTCACTACTTGCCCTTGTAAACAACCCCTCTCCATCTTTTCTATAGGTCCCTTTATGTACTGGAAGACTAAAACAAAGTCTCCCCAGAGCGTTCTCCAGGCTGAACAAGCCCAACTCTCTCAGCTAGTCTTCACAGGAGAGGTGGTTCAGCCCTCTGATGATCTTTGCAGCCCTTTTCTGGACTTGATACCTCTTTATTATGTTGAGGGCCCCAAAGGTGGACACAGTACTCCAGGTGGGATCTCACCAGAGCAGAGGAGAACAATCACTTCCCTTGATCTGCTAGTCACACTTCTTTTGATGCAGCACAGAATATAGTTGGGTTTCTGGGCTGCAAGTACACTGCTGGGTTGTGTGGGGCTTTTCAACCACCGGTACCCCCAAGTCGTTCTTCTCAGGCCTGTTCTCAGTACATTTTCCACCCAGCCTTGGGATTGTACAAACCCATGTGCAGGACATTGTATGGGGCCTTCCTGAACTTTATGCCATTTGCACAGGCCCACCTCTCAAGCATTGCAAGGTCTCTCTGGATGGCATCCTTCCCCTCCAGCCTGTCAACCAGCCCACACAGATTGTTTTTGTTGGCAAACGGGCTGAGAGTGCATTCAATTCCACTGTCCACATTGCCAACAAAGATGGTAAACACCACCAGTCATATTATCAAATGAACTTGATAATGATACAGACAAAATGGATGAAGCAATAAACAGATGCCGAACATTTATATTGAACTGGTGGGATGTACCTACATCTATGGGAAAACTCTTATTTTACAAATGTTGTTAAACAGAATGAAACATGCAGATTAGAAAGCTGGTAAGTCATAATTACAGGTCTACTAAAAAAAAAAAGAGGAATAGCTGACAAACCTTTGGAGAGTAAAGCGAGAAAGACAATTTGCAATGAAATGCAAGAGTCACCTTGGACAGAACATTAGAACGACCACAAGAGCTATAGCGTGAAGCAAAGCTATCAAATATCTGTCACCTGGAAAACAATGTTTGGCAAGAGTTACTGTGAATAGCATATTAAACCTGAGTTGGCACTGTAAAACAAAACACAAGCACAGCTGCATAGGAAACATGGAGAAGGTAAACAATTTATTCTTTCAATATGGGCATGGTTATGAAAACTGCCAACCCATTAAAACCCACAGACTAATTTCTTACCATCCCACACACAATACCAAGAGGTTAGGCTGTAAAACCTCCTCATAACTGGCATAGCAGTAAAATAAAGATGCTGGTACAGGAACATTAGCAAGACTTCTGATTGGGAATCAGTGCAGGGACTGTAGCTGACACGCTAATGAGGTCACTAGCACAGGCCCAGAGGGTAGATAGAGATAATTCCAGCCAGACATCTCAGCATGCTAAGCTCATGGAAGAGGTGTAGCCACAGCAAAAACAAGTGAGAGAAAGTTAGTGCTGACTTGCAGACTCCAATATGAATAGTCACTGGCTATGAAGCAAATTGGGTAAGCACTAATCTGGATTTCTCTACTTCATGTTCCAGTATTCTTGCGTGAGCTCAATCCTCTGAAGTTCAGAATCAGCTCTGAAAAACTATCAGTGACATGTGGAAGGACAAGTGTAAGTAGAATGAAATTCTATTTTCCCCTTACAGAAACTCCAGCTTAATTCCACTGTCCCAGCCCTTACACTGTTTGTTAAACCAAAAGGAAAATCTTGAGGAAAAGCAACAAAAAAGACTGTGCCAGCAGTTTAAAAGGCTGAAGCCCTTTCTCTGTAGGTAAACAGAATATGCTAGAGTTACTCAAGTAGGAGAGAGGTAGCTTTCCATTCATCAACCCGATGTTTATGGATAGATTTTCTCCCTCTGGATATCCACCACAGAGCATAAGAGTCAGGTGGCAGGTGCAAGAGGAGACCTGTCTCAAGACCCTTAGTGCTTGAAAAAGAAATGGAATAGAAAGGAGAAGAATTAAAGACTTTGTGGAAAGATCAGTTTGCCTTCTGAATAGAAATAATACTCTAATGTTCTGAAAATACTGAAACATGAGAAACTGAAGAAGTTAAAATCAAACCCATGGTCTGCTGCTTTTCTCATTTACCACAGTTTGCTACATTTGTTTTACAAGTGAAACTGAGTTCTAACTAACGGGCCACAATGCAGCTCAAGGCAGAAGAGATGGGAGGGAGCAGAAAGTATTGAACAGAGCTAACTCTTATCTAAGGACACCTTTATAGCTCTATTGTTCTCTTTTCATGTACCCAACCATCTCCCTACACAGGTAGCTCTTCCTAAATTATTTGTCCTCAAATAATAATGAGGAAGCAATATAAGCAATGCAATCTGCTTTGGCTCTGCCTTTTAAAAATGAAGACATCAATTAACAGATGATACTTAATTCTTGAAAGTCTCATAGCCTCTTCTGTATGGAGATGAGGCATATTTGGCTTTAATGCAGGCTACTTGATATGGGATTGTGTTGCAAGGTGCTAGGCAATTCCACCTTCCCCTGCCTTTGATGCTGGAAAAAAGTGCTCAGCACCTACAAGAAAATTCTTGTCACTTCTCAAAGATTGGTCCAGAGTGAGAACATTAGGAGATAGTTTGCTTTCTAACATTTTAGGTCTGACTCATCAAGGCTTGACATTTACAGGCCTATTCTAATATGAACATCTTCAAGAGTAATTAAAAGGGAACCATTCTGAAAGAGCTTTTTATATCAAAGAGAAAAGAAATAACTTTGTGTTGACTATCTAAAAGAAGTGTGACAAAGCCTAATTACATTTATTCAAAATCTAGCCCAAATAAAATGTCAAGATAATGGCTCTCTTTCAAATTTAGAGCTGCATAAGAAAAGTACAGGGAAACAGACTGTAATAGATACAAACAAATCCAAGTGTGGATTAAATGAAAAGCTGTTACTAAAAGAAAGCGCACCATTTTCATAAAGGCAGTATCATGTGATATCAGGGGAAAATAAACATCATCCTCCAAAAAGCATAATGTACCTGGCCCCTAAGAAGGGATTTGAGTTCCGTTTCACTGACTGAAGGGTACAGAGACATGAGGAATGAGGGAGTGGGAAGGATTTCTTAGAAATAATTAACCATCGTAAACAGCATGGGTTTAAATGGCAGGAGAAGCACATTAACCTGGGTTTTCAGTCAAATTCAGTTGCTCGAGTTCACTCAGGATCCCCTGGTGAACTGAGCTCAAGCTGCTAACTGAAGCAAAAAGCCAAATCACTGTCTTTTCACTGAAGGATATACACCCCAAATGATTTCCACTAGTGAAGCAAAGAAAAACAAGGGTAAATGAACAAAAAAGGTCTATCAAAGATTTCAGGACATAAATTCTGAGTGGAGAGGGAAAGAAATGCCTATAGAAAAGAGAATAAGTGAAGTACAACTCCTTAACTGATTCTCTAGTCTCTCTTACATACACCTTCTTCTTTCTCCCTCTCCCACCAGGTAACATCATCTTTGAATCAATTTCTGCCTGTCCTTCTTATTTTTCTCTCCCCTCCCTTCTCTGTTGGCAACTGGGTTCAATTTCAAGGTTCATAACGCTGCCAGTCCCAAAATACTTTGGGCTTTACTCTTTAGAGGCTCTCACCCATTTCATATACTACAAATGAACACAGTATCTCCTTAGGGATTAATTCTGCTACCCTTTGGCAGAGAACTCTCACAGTGGAAGAAGGCATATTGCCTGTTTATCCAGAAAAAGATTACAGAAATAGTGAGGCTATTACAGCAACAAAAATAACTCTAGTGTCATCACTGAAGCATGCTCTATTCACAACTGAAAGAAGTAAATAAAAAAATCATTATAAAGCTGCTTCTTTCTACATACTCTGGATGAATCATCAAAACCGTATAATCATGCTGGAAACACCAGTATTCAGATGCTGGATACATCTCCACAACATCACGGAAGGGAGTTTTATTAAAACAAGGAACATGAGATCTCTGTCATGATCCCTGAATTCCAATTACAAGCTCACACTTAGTTCTGTAACTACCAGATGTCAAGTCAGAGCTGCCAAAGAACAGATGGCATAGACCCATGTAAGTCTCTGAGTTTTGAGAATGGGTTTGGGGGATTGCACAGAGGCGGGGGGGTTTCTTGTGCCAAATAAAGTACTAGAGGATTTTTCAGCATCAATAGGAAAGAACAATTTGAGGACAAACAAAAGACAATCCAAAGTCTCAAACAAAATTAGCAAATACTTAAACTTCAATAAGTTTTCCCCCCAGTGGGACTTTTTACAGTAAATCTCTTTTTGAATAATTTATCTTAATATTTAAAAAAAAAATCTGTAAAAACCTCAAGTCATTCCATAAAATCTCTTCACTAGTAGAAAAAAAAATAAAGTGGTGCTTTAAGACTGCAAATCAATTTTGGCTCTGAGTGCAGCTGAGAAACATCAGACTGCAAATTAAAGAAGTTAAATAAACAGAAATAATTGTATCTTCCAAGTGCCTGTGGCAGCATTCACATAGAAATCTTACATCTGGCCTTGTATTAGGGGACTAAAGGTTTTTCAGCATGGGCCAAGTGACAAAATAGAAATGTTTGCTACAGAGGTTTGAGATCTCCGTCTTCTGAAATTACCAAATTCTTTTTTACTAAGAAACAAACTTAAGAGAGATGCTGAGGATCTGATCCTTCTGCTTTTTAGGGAACTGCAGATGCCAGACACATCTTAAGACTGTATTTTAAGTGACTGTTGGAGAGTTCTTCATACTCTAATTCAGAAGCAACAAGAATTAAGGATGGCTTTTGACATGTAAACAACTCCATTCTGAGAAACTGCATAGGGGGAATACATACTGTGAGAGGAGGCCACCCATTACTTGCTAGTATAGTGCTGCTCTAGGCAGTGCCTCCTCAAATCATGGTAGCCCACAAGATCAAGCACGGCATTTTCACTAAACAAGCTAAGTTCTTACCATTTGAAACTGGTTTCCTTTGAGACCCTTTCCATCTCTGCATGTCTGCATCATTGCTACACTGCCATGCTTATCCTCTCAGCCAGTATCCTAGAACAATGCTTGGAAATGGCTGTTTTGCTTTATGAGGCTGTGCAACATCAAGTGCTCAATGTTGCAAACTACACAGCACAGCGGGGCAGATGACAAGAAACATACTCCTAAGTGTACTGATGAATAGGTCAATAAACTCACATAACCTGCTGTGAAAGAATTTAGAGGAGGGGTGCACTGATGTACTGAAAATAAAACTTTCCAAGCTTCTT
Source organism: Zapornia atra (assembly GCA_013400835.1). Classification (NCBI taxonomy): domain Eukaryota; kingdom Metazoa; phylum Chordata; class Aves; order Gruiformes; family Rallidae; genus Zapornia; species Zapornia atra. Next base: position 36,613 of record VZTU01023872.1, read on the forward strand.
ATTTAAACTCTAGGTCTAGTTTTTTCCTGCTCAACTTTTGATATTTTCCTTGGAACCCTATGCCCTAACACTATATTCTGCAGCCACTAAATCCCTCTGCGTAGTCCAGTGAAAATCCAGATAACAAGAAGCCATATAAGGAAAACCCTCTTTTCAAGAGGTTTTGATTTTAATCCCTTTTTGCAAAAAAAAAGGTAACTGCACACCCCTCATTCTGGGCAACTTCTTCATTTCTTGTATTTACATGCATTTGTTCATTAACAAAATAATTTTAAAGAGCTTCAAACAAACCCTCCCATGTCATTCCCCAACCCCAGTCTAAATATGAGAGAAAGAAGCAGGCTCTAGACTGAGAATACAAAAGAATGGGATAGCCCATAAGAAAGATGTGGGCAATCATGCTATACCAATACAAGCAGAGCAAATATATTATCATTGCCTTTTGCCAAGGAAAAAAGGCGATGAGCAAGACTGAGGAGTCAGTCATCAGCCTCCACTCATGGTTTCCTGCTGCCATCACTGAAATAGTGTTGCAGTTTAGTGTAACTGCTGCTTCAGTGGCTCTTGTAGGCTGCAGTTACAGCTTTCTGCAAGCCCCATGTTTTGAAAAACACTGGTACAGTCAAGGCCGAATTTGAGACCAAGCCTATCAGAGCTGGTCATAGCGCCTCTGTGAATCACATATAGGAGAAAAAAAAAACTGCTGGCAGGCGCACTTTGCCACCGGAGCGGGAGTGAGAAGATGTAACAAGCTGCACAGACGCCAAGGCCAGGCCCGCAGGAGGGGGGGGGGATGAAGAATGCGAAGAGAAAGTTTCCCCTGCAGCTTGTGGTGGAGTCCATGGTGAAACGGGTGTCCCCCCGAAGCCCATGGATGAGGACGGGGAGCAGAGACAACTATGCCTGTGAAGATTGATCCACGCCTCAGCAGGTTTGCCAAGGGACTTGTGACTTTGCGGGTGACCAGGCCGGGGGGTCTGGACCCGGACGTCAGCACCCTATGGAGGGGAGAGTCCTGCTGAGAGGCCTGTGGTGAGGGGATGACTCCCCGATAGAGAGGACTCACGCTGCAGAAGGTCGTGGACACGACTCTCGCGTGGGTGGGACCCCACGGTGCCGCAGGGGAAGGGTGTGTGTATGTGGAATCCCCCCCCCCACAGCTGAGATGGAAGACAGCTTGGGAGGAACGGACTGAAACCCCTCACTCTCCATTCCCTGCCCCCCCTGTACTGCGAACGGGAGGGAAGAAGGGAGCGAATCTCTGATTAAAGTCATGAGTGCGAAGAGGCGAGGGGTGGGGGGAGGAAGTAGAAGTGATAATATCTGGGGAAGAAAAGCAGCTTGTTGGGAATCACCGGAACCCCACTGCCCATTCCCTGCCCCTCCCCGCGCCATGTTGGGGGGGGAAGAAGGGAGTAAAATCGGGATGAGTTTTAAGTTTGCTAAGAAGGGAGGGGTGGGGGGAAGGTGCTTGAAGACCTGGCCGCTTCTTATCTCGTTCCGGTTCACTGGGTGTAGTAGTTGTAGTAAGTAGTAATAAATCACCTTTTTCTTTCCTTTATTCTGTGCTGCGTCTGTTTTGCCCATTGCACTAATTGCAGAGTGATCCCTCTGTCCTTATCTCAAGTCCTAAGCCTCCTAATATCTATTTTCTCCCCCTTTTCGGCTGAAGGGAGGAGTGAGCGAGCGGCTTGGTGGGGATTTGGCCTTTGGTTAGGGCCAAAACCACCACAAATAGATTTAAAACAAAAAAAAATCTGAAGTCCACTGGTTTATATCCTTTCTGTTATCATTTTAGATCTTGTAGAATTTGATCCTAAGACAGAAAAGCTTGCCTTTAGAAATGAGGGGGGTTTTTAGCGATGATATATGAAAGGTCTGAAACACAGATATTAAACGATGAAAATAGGAAAAAGATGGAGGTAGAAGAGAGGAATAAATGGGCTAAATTAACCAGCTTTGAAGGCAGATCTTTCTGTAAAGTAGCTAAATTGTCTGGCATTTTGTTTACCAAACTATCAGGCTACAAATAATATCACACACTTGTCAGCTATATACAGCTCCATAACAGACATCTTTCTCACAGATATTTTCAAACAACCCTTCAAATTCCCTTTTCTTTTTCAATGTCTGAAAATGATCATCTTTAACCAAATGAAGCAGCTAAAAATTAAAAAAAAAAAGTTTATCTCAGCAGAAATTAAGTTTATGAAAATGGAGATATTTCAGAGGAGTCCCCAGTGAAGTACAGTTATAACTGAAACTGAACATCAGATGCATATGACTTTCAGTCTGTGCATAATGAAGGAACCAAATATACCAGCCAGTTACCTGGAGTCACACATGTGTGCACACAAACACACACACACAAAAAGAGAGAGAAGAGATATTCACAGGAATACAGTGGGAGAGCAAGTAAACTTCTTTAAGTTCTAAAGATTTTTTTTCTGTCCTACTAATAGGAGTTTCAGGACAGGAGAAGTAATTTGCCTCTTGCTCCTGCTCTCACCATAAGGCAAGAAAGTTCTTTTTCTCAGTGGGTACTCAAATCCTTCCACACATTGGACCAGACTTACCATGTTTTGCACATTTGATAACCAACTGTATTTCCACCATACCAGCATAAAAAGCATTAAGTCAGTAGGAGGAAAGCCAGTTGCTCTGCATTAGTGCCCGTGAGGCAATGAAAAGCCTTTTCTGTTTCTCTCAGTTCTGGCAAGGCTCATTTACTCCATATCTTTTCCCATCTGGAACAATCTGACTGTATCTTGTTACCTCATTTTCCTCGCTTCTCTCCAAGTTTCATTGGCAAATATATTTTGTTCTTTACCTTTCCCTTCTCCCATTTCTCACCTGAATCATTCGAAGATTTGAATCTGCAGAGCATTCTACAACAGAGTGGAAATTTTGCAGGAAGGGTGAACAGTATCCAGCAGATTGTTCCTCGAGAGTGCAGAGGATCCATTCATAACTAATGGGCTTTTTTCCCCAAGTTCCTCTTGAAGTGGTGTATTTACATCCTGTCTCATTCCTGGAACGTACAAATAAAGTCTCAGTCTAACCCTAGACTGAATCCCACAAGACATTGAAAGAGTCAGCTCATCTGCCTTAACCATTACAAATGAAGTTATCAGCAAATAACAAACAAAACTTATTACATTCTTAAATGTCTCTGATTGACAGGACAGTTGGTCAGAATTATGGCCCTCTATAACAATGAAGAAAAAATTAAAACATATCAAACAAAGCATGTAATTTTGTAATAAACATTCAGCATTAGGTTTCTCTCTGTGGATTCTATTTTTTTCTAAAATAAAATACATTATCAGGTCACCAGTCACTTTCTCCTAGTTTTGCACTGATTAACTAACTGTCTTGGAGTTAATGAAAATATTCTTCATCCAGGAACAGTGATCCCTGCACATGAATAACTTTATCTAAGGTAATAGTTCTGTATTTGTAAAGTGATTCTTATATTCAAGTGTTTATAAAATCATATCCTAAACCAGTAGCAACTAGATCCATAAACAGGGAAAAAAAATCAGTAACATTAGATTTACAGATTCTAAACTATCAGATGAAATTTCTTCAAATAAAAGTGTTCACAGAAGTCTAGGATGACTACAGCAGGATAATGCAAGATAGCTTAACAAAATCTGCTGCTTCTTTCCCTGGTCTTTCACACAAGTGATCCTTCTGCTGCCAGAACAATGAAACTGTAGAAAGTCCTATTTACCACAAAATGTACAGTGTGCCTCCAGGAAAGGATCATATTTTGGTTTGTCATGTTACATGGCTCAAATAACTAAATATTATGTGCTTTCACTTTTTCAGTCAAATTACATAGGCTTTTGTTCATGAGATCAATAGTTAGTTAATTGTTCTAATATGTTTAAAAACATGGTAGGAATAATTCAGTGACAGAAATTTATTATACACAAGTATTAAAAAAATATACATTTTTGAAGAGTAATAATTGAGAAAAACATACTTTGAATTTCCAAACTCTAGCACACTTGAAATTAACATTTTGCCTTGAAACTAGGTATACCATCCATGACATACATACGTCTTTCTTCACAGAGTTAGAAGTTGTTCACATTAAATTATGAAACAAAGGTACTTCAGCGGAAAACAAAATGTGACCTTTTTCAGTTTTACTGATTGCCTTTGAAGAGAAATGTCACTGCATCTCATGAAGCTTGCTGCTAACTCATGTGAATCAGAAAGATATTTCTTTCTCTCAGTGGGAGACTAAGGTCTAAGCAACCTGCAGTACACCATAATAATAAAAAAATATAAAATCCCTTTGTTTTAGTTATCTAGCAAAGTTTTTTGGGATGCTGGAGGAAAAAAGACCCTCAAGAACTGTTTTTGACTGCCCTTCTAATACTCTTTAAAAAAATAAATTCTTTCCATTAACTTCCACAAGCTACAGACTCTTTGGTGCATGTGTGGGGGATAAATCTTGCCTTGTATCTGCCCGAGCATTAGTTGCTTATTCCTACGTCTCTTATAAAGGACTTAGTTTGACTCCTGCTTGTTAAAACCCAGAATGAAGCAGACCAAAGCACAACAGCAACCAGCACCTCAAAGCTGGTTTTGAGGAAACTTAAATAGATTCAAATAGATAAAAGCCTGCCGTAAAGAAATTTGTTGCTGTGTCTACAGTGGGAATTTCTGACACCACTGTACTCTCAACATGGATTTTAGTCTGTGCAGAGACTCACACGGAACAATTAACAAGTGTTAGCAGGTACCATCAAGTGACTCTTCATGGTATTTATTTCTTCATCATTTCAACTATGTATTCCGTGGAACAAAAGTGAAGTCAAGGTATCAATAACCTCCTGCAGCAAAGAGATGGAATTCATGAGGAAAAGCAGAACCATGATCCTCAAAGCATGCTCCTTAAAGGCTGGGGTTTTTTTTTTAATCAGTTCCCTTTCTTTCCCCCAGCAAAGTTTTATTCAACTATCTTAACTATTTAAGAGAAAGTTGTAATCAAACTGCAGCATTCAATTTATTTAGAATTAAACCTTTCATTCTGATTCAGTTTTTAAAAGCTAGAAATTTTCTATTTCCAAGATAGATGTTTTCCCACTAAACAGCAGAGTGAATTTTGTTGTCACCATGTTTTTTCATTTATTTTTTTTTTACTTCTAGGAGAATTTCAAGTAGAAAAGAATAAAATACAGAAACTAATTATGTAACTTCACAGTTTTCTCAGCAGTTCCATTATACTACACTAACATTACTGTCAAAGTTTCAAACATGCAGAGGTAAAATAGACAAAGAAAAAAAGAGAAAACATGAAGATTCTGAACTATGTCTATTAAATTTAGAAGAAAAAAAGGGGAAGTTAAAATTATCTGTAAAGCTCATTTCTTTGTCCACTCACAAGGAGTTTCAGAGGAAAACACAAACAAGCTTTATTTAGAAAATGTGATCAGCTCTGAACAGAAGGTTTAGATCCCTAGACTGTACTGAGGAAATATTTCTCTGTACCACGTATGATCCAGAAACAGTATTCCTTGATGATATTTCCATTTTAAAGTTTCCAGATAGATGGTACCCATAGAAGTAGATTAGTTGTTTCAACTTTCATTCTTCAGCAATCTCATTATTCCTCTGCTGACCTTTGTCAGTGCAGTACCACATGGAAAACACTGGAAAACTCCAGTCTTGCCCTAAGATTGCTCATATCCCTACATGGCACAGCACACACAAAGTTGAGATGGTCACCAGAATCAAATCTCATTACCATTCCCTTTTGCCAGGTGTAAACTGTCAAGCTCAACACACTAGGTCTGGTTACAAGCCTCTCCTGTTCAGCTTGAAAGAACACTGAATCCCCACATGCAGACACACTATGCTCTCCCTAAGGCTTTATCATCAAGCTCATATTACTGCATGTAGATTGTAGCATGGGAAAGTCGAGCAGACATGGTGAGCTCATACCTACAATCTGATTCCTTTCACCTTTCTTTACAGAAGCTCCACTAATTCATGTTAAACATGATAAATGTAATGCGTTAGACATTTCTTAAAGGCTTGCAGGATTGAGGACACTGAACAACAGCTTAAGGACTGAATATCTGTTTATTAACCTCTCTTCTTTTAGTGTTTATTTAAAAATTTTAATGGGGCAAAGGAAAAATGAAGGTTTTGCAGTCCATTGTTTCTGGGGTTTTTTTTTTCATTATTAAATGTCATATTAAATGTCAAAGGTGGTTCTCTCATCGTAAAAAGATGTGTATCATACTAGTTTATATTACTAGCAAAAGTAATTTTTCCAATGCAACTTCCATCTGTCCTAAGAAGGTAAGCAGTGGACATACCAGCAAATGAATCTTGACAAAGAGCCAGGGCAGTCCTAACCATAATCTATACTTATAGATTTATGAGTCTTTCTAAAGAATTAGCAATAAATTAACTAGGATAAATCTTAAACCAACAGTTTACCTACATTGCATGCTAGCATGTAGCTCAAGAACTCCAAACCAACCCTAAATAAGCTAGTTCGGTCAGTATCAGACACAGCACCTCGAAGCAAAGCAAATTACCCACCAGAAGGTCTGTGCTGGAGGAGCATGAACTTGAGTATACTTGTAGACACTAGTTTTGACACTGTGCTTCCCATTTGTCCTGGTTTTTTTAGACAATAATAAACTTTAAGTGTAGGCTTTAGTTTACTTTAAGATCACATATATACCCAAAATAGCAAACAAAAAGGTTTTAAATCCATCAGACAGTTTCCATTGCTGAAAGTCGCATTGTCAACAACTAAGAGACAGGAAAATCCCATCATAAAGTGATGTGTGGTCACATTACTCTTCCATCTGCTTTGATCTGTTTGCAAGAACGGTTTCCAAATCAGTTGGTTGATGTATGCAGCTCCTAAACTATGCCATATTAGCTTTCGTGGTGCTAACTAGTTATCACTACTGGCAGCACCACAGTTAATGAACAACTTGAGATTGAGTACCAATATGTCACCAGACAATATTAATTCAATCCAATAGCTTGTTCTTAAGCATTTTCAGTTCAGAGGCAACATAAATGGAAATATATTTGTGACACTGTGTTCATCCTTCATTAGATGTCTTTGTGAAAATTTTCTACTTTTCTTGTTACTGTCAGATAGTTCAGTATCAAAAGCTTTTATCACACTACAAATTATATTTCTTACAACTTTTGTTTTTTCTAGCATGAATGCTTTTATTCTGTGTAATTTAGAAAACCAATCCCTAAACATCTGCAATGAAAAGATAATGTAACTAAATTAATGGCAGCTGGAATCTTTATACATAGCAAAGAATATCTGATCCTCTCTGCCAGAATTTCAACCCCTTTTTATCTAATTGTTTGTTCTTCTTGCATTTGTCCTTTCAGCATAATGATTAAATGCTGCATTCTCCTAGGCAGTCTGATCAAGTGTTGATTGCCCTCAGATGCTTTAATTGGGAGAGAAAAGGAAAGAATAAACCTGGGGAAATGTGCTGGTTTCACTTATTTGCAGAGGATTACATTGGGATATAATGCAGATCAATTGCCTTCAATAATACTCTTTTAAACACCAGTGTAAATCATTACTAGAAGTACAGCAGAAATTGTCACCTCCCCCACCCCTTAATTTTTTTCCCTAATTTGCAACTGGTCCACCGGAATCAGATCATCCCTTGTTTTAAGGGAGTAGCTTGAATTACAAAAATATCCCTGTAGCATTAGGAATGTACCCTACCATCTTATACACGTCCTCAAGCACATCCCTGGATTCAATCTTAATATGTCCCATGGTCAGTTTCTACTACTCTAAGTGGAAAGAGTAGCAGACCCACAGGTGAATGGCTTCTCAAAACCAGACCCACAAATGAAAAACACCTTTATTACTCTTACAGCTAATGAACATTTTTCCTTATCTTGCAAGAGCTTAAGTTAGAAGAACCCACAATTTTTGCTTCAGAAAACTCAGATTATCACTGCCTGATGCATTTCCTGAGCCTTCTCTGACTGCAGGCAGTCTGCATCAGAAAGGAAGTAGAGGCCATAAGACTTTTACTACAAACTGGTACTTAACATTTATAGCCTTTGCTTAAGGCCCCGGTGCACCATGCTGCAGAACTACACTTTAATAAATGTTTTATCTGCTACTCTGGATGTCTCCTTTCCACCCAGTTAAATGAGTAAGTACAGAAGTCAAAGAAATGGACAAATAAAAGAGACAAATGCTTTCCCCAGCATTTAAAAGTGCAAGATTAGTCCATACTGCCTTCCATTCAGAAGAACTGCAGTATGTATTTGAAGCCCTCTGTTGTAAGTTGTGCTTTATAGGCATATCTGCAACAGCAGTATAATTACGCTGTCTGTATAATTAAGTTCCCTCGTGGCATACCTCCCAAACCAGCAATTTTGCATCCACATTGGGTGCATTAGTATGTGCTGAATCAATACACACTCGCACAATCAGGTATTGTGTTTATGCTGGAAAGCTGTAAAAAGCTGTTTCCTAGAACAGTTACCAGCTGCAGGCAGTAGTATGAGCACGTTTACTCTGTTTCAGACCCAAAGCAAAGACCTCAGCTTAAGTCACCTTCACCATTTTCCCAGGGCCCCAGACTTCCCATGGACAAGGCAGGGAGTGATGGGCTCAGTCCTGAGCTGGAAGTCTCTCAGTCATACCGCCTGACCCACGTGGGACTTGCCACTAGTGCCCTTTGCTGCATCTCTGCTCTGCACCAGTTGACGTAGTAGAATTGAGTATAGCATAGACCTCACTTCTGCTCTTTAACCCAATTACCTTCACCTTCATTTAGTGTCTATTTAAAGTATGGAAGAGGCAAGGCAAAGCCAGCAAAGTCCTATTTAGCTTTAATACCAAAATAACAATAGTTCTACATAAACTGGAATATAGGATTGGAAATTTAGACTGAACCAACTGAGAAGGAAACAACCCTGAGACAGGGATACAGCAGCCAAACAGGTAACAAATGAGAAAAACTGAAACATGTCGAGAGTTAACACCCATGCAACACCCAAAATCTGTGTCTAGTGGACAATAGAGACATGTGCTTTTGCAGGCAGGCATCTTATGGCATCTCTTGGCTCTGATCCATACAAATTAAGACTTTCAAAGTGTATCTATTTCTAGTTTTATTTGGTTGTTATTCTTTACTAATCTAGTTTTATGATTCACTTGAGTACCTGCCAATAAATATATCTTCAGAAGCATCTGGTGCCATGGCTTGCATCTGACATGATCAGAACACTTCAAACACTGGCTTCAAGGAGTATTTTATTTTTATTTGGATAAGAATTACAGAACGGGTGGGCAAGAGCAAACCTTTTACTCTAGTTTTGATTTTCTAGACTTTTCCTCAAACCTGCCAGCGAGAGCTGCAAAGATAAATCACAACTGGGAAGGATGATCCTTGTTTTAACTTTTAGGGCTAGCTGAAGAGATATAAAGTAGTCCTAGGAGTAGTTTCTCAACCTATGTGTTTATTCCTTTTAAAGGCTGTACAACTATATTTGGCCAAGTGAGTGGACGTTCTGGAAGCAGTCCTTGGTCTGTTCCTGGGTTTTTATATTATTTTTATACTGAAAAGAAGGTAGAAGAAGTCATAGGACTTCTCCTTTTGAAGACAATTACCAGTTAGCATATGGAGATATTAAAAAGCATCTATTCCCTCTGCCCATACATGAACACAGCCAGCACATCTGTATTTCAGAAAGGACATAAGCAGCTGTGAGTAACTGCTACTGAGTGCAAAACTCCCCTACACCATCCTAAAACCAAGCCAGCCCAAGGACTAATGAACTCAAGATAATTTAAGACAGTACACTTCAGGACGATGCTTTGGAACAACACCAGATGTATTTATAGCTCTCACCTCTGCCAACTAACAGAAATGGTATTGAATCTAGTTCCTTAGAATCAAACACCTGCAGTTTTCATTTTATTTAAAGTGAATTAATACAGATACAGCAAGGCTTTACTATATCTGAATGGCATAATCTACACAGACACTAAAGATTATTTTAATAAGCCTATTTTAAATTAACTTATTTACTTATTCCAAATGCATTTCTAATAAATGTTCTGCTGCACACAAGCTTTTAGACACATGCTTCATGCTGACTGACTTCACCTGGACTCTAGCTGTTCGGATGAAACAGTCTTAATCACTGACATATTTATTGTTGGCAAGGAGCAAGGGAAAGGAACAGAGATTCCTCTCAAGTATAGGAGAAGCACAAGCCAAGGATGTAACAAGAACAGCAGCAGAGCAGGTCACCTTATGAGATTCGTCAAGTTGTATCGTTAAAGTTCCTCACCACACTGTCTTAAGCACTCATGGCTTGGCTTGTCCATCCACTCTACAGCATTGTCATCCTCCTCCCTAAAGGACACAGAACCGTGAAAATAACAAAAATAATTCACCTCTCATCATTAATGTATTTGACATGTTTCACTGTGGAAATCAGACTGAATATTTAATCACTTTTCCTGGCTGTTTTTTATTTAAGTAAAGCCAGGAGACCAGAAATAGAGCCTCCTCCTTCATTTGTAAGAACAGAGATCACACAAGGAAGAGTGGACCTGCAAATAACAGTAAACTTCTTTACCTAAGTGGAGAATAAAGCCACAAACTCATTTTATTTGACTTACAAGGAGTCATCCAATTAAATTATTCTGGTGTTGGTTTGAATTGCATGTTTTAGTGAGCACCATATACATTCTAACAGGAAGACAGAAAAATAAGCACAACAGTCACAACAAAATAAAAAGTTCAAGACAGGATATGCCTCACAATAGCTGGACTCCCTAATTTGTTTCATAAAGAAAACAGACAGAACATTCTACATACATGGGGCTTGCAACATAACTGCATGGATGTGCCAGTGTATCCCAGTTATGTTACAGTCCTTTTGCATCCAGTGACAAAAGAGGTGATAGGATTATAT